>VWYN01027536.1:181362-228626 GCA_013400075.1 Hippolais icterina | reverse complement strand
ATTCACGCAGGAAGAGATGGATGGAGTTTTCAAAGGGTCAATAAGGGATTTATTTGAAGAGGGATCTTTTCTGGAAAGAGTTATTAGACAGTATCATCAAGCAAAGAAGACCTCTGCTCTGTTCCTGGCCACCTGCACACACTTAATCCACAACAAGGAACTCATGAAGTACCTTGAGGAGAGCAAATTTGATGCCATCCTCACTGACCCTGTCCTACCCTGTGGGGCAATATTGGCAGAGCACCTTTCCGTGCCTTCCGTGTACTTCCTGCAGCAAGTTCCTTGTGGTTTGGAATATCAAGCCACCCAGTGCCCCAATCCCCCTTCCTATGTTCCCAGAGTATTTACAGACCTGACAGACCACATGACCTTTCTCCAGCGGGTGAAGAACATGATCTATGAGATCCCAAACTTTTTCCTCTGCGATGTTGTATTCCAACCTTACGCAGAACTGGCTTCGGAATTCCTCCAGCGGGAGGTGACGGTGCCGGATCTCCTGCGCCAGGCTTCCATTTGGCTCATGAAGCTGGACTTTGTCTTGCACTACCCAAAACCCTTGATGCCCAACATGATTTTGATTAGTGGAGTAAATTGTGCTTACAAGAAGCTAAACCAGGTGGGTCACTCTCTGTTTTCTCTTGTTGTTCTTGCGGGCTTCGGACATCTTGGGGAAGCTGTAGCACAGCTTTTGGAAGAAAGGTGGATTTGCAACTGCTGGTGCTTTGCAGACAGGTGCTGGTTCATGTAGCTATGAAGGATTATCAGAGTAGAAAGGTGGAGAAAGTGTTGTATATGGAATTAGCTCTGGGAGACTTCCCACTGGTCCTGCAGAGAAAGTGTTGTATATGGAATTAGCTCTGGGAGACTTCCCATTGGTTCTGTGGAGGAAGTGTTGTATATGGAATTAGCTCTGGGAGACTCCCCATTGGTCCTGTGCCTCTGCTCCTGGCCACCTTTGGATAAAGGCTGTTGTTAATTGTGCAAGACACACTTTGAATTGAGGATGTGTTCTCTTATCCTCTGGCTGATTTCCTCTACAATTCTGTCTTCTTTCTTTTTTTTCCCTTAAAGAAGGATTTTCTGTGGTTTGAATTGTCATAGGCTCATCAAACATTTTCATCTGGAAGATCATTAGAGTCCTCTCTGAGAACCTCCTGTCAGAATATGTCCTGGTCAGGTTGCTCCTTTCTCTGTCTTGTCAGATTTTAACTGTCTCCTATAGTGAACACACCTTATTATATCCAGTTAATTCCTGTATCCAGTTCAAATTTTCCATGTTGCTGCTTGTGATTGTTGCCTCTTGTCCTGTTGCTGTCAATCTCTTTTTTTTCTTGAAGTCATCTCCTGCAGTCAAGCTGTAGTGCACTTGTCCTGTGGCATGGGATCATCCCATTCCATAAGCAGAACTTTGCATTTCCCTTTGTTTACCTTCATGAGGCTTTTATAGGCTCATTTTTCCAGCTTGTATGTCCCAGGCCAGTGATGCTCCTTAGTTAAATTTTCAGCCAGCATCAAAAAACCCCAAAGTATATGCTAATTTATTCTTCTAAAATGAATGTTGGATTTATGTCTGCCTTTTTAAAATGTGTTTTCAAATAGATTTTGTGGTTTGCAGAGTATCTTCATAGATGCTATTTTTAATAATAACTAGTTCTGTTGGGTTTTTCAGGTATTTGCTTTACAAAACGCTGAGATGAAGCTGATATTTCAGAAAAAACCCAATCTCACACTGTAAAACCGGAGGATTTTTAAGAGGATTCAAACTTGCCCCTCAGGCTAGTAAAAGAGAGAGTGCACAGCTAAACCTATGGAAAGAATTATGGCAGAAGTCTGTAAAATCTGGAAAATCATAGCTAAAGGTGCAAGGCGAACTGATAGTTTCTCCCAATATTTGTCCTATGACTAACACTGAAATCCAGCAAGCTTGGGGCAAACAAAAGGGTGTATTTTTTTCACACCATGCCCCAAGAAACCCCACATCAGCCTCTCAAGAGCCACAAAAAAAGATTTTCTTTTTTGTAGACAAACCCACTGAATTTAAAAGGGATTTAGGGGGTTAATAAGAGGTACAGGCTGCCTGCCAGGATTTGTAGGCTTACAGGAGAGATAATCTTGGATTCCCTTAGCTCAGATATTTGCTGTACTGTTTCCAGCTTACAACCTTGGCACTCAGTTCTGAACTTGTGCTTGACTTTCTCCCGCTATCTCACCTTTGGAATGGGCTGGACTTGTGGACTTCAGTCTCTGCACTCATAAACACGTGGAGGGTGTTTGTGTGCTGCTCAAAATCCAGTGTCACAACTTCTATGAACTTCTGCTGAACTTTTTTTGACTTTTTTTAAAAAAGACTTTTCTGAGCTTGGCCTCAAGGGCTTGGGTTGAGGGGGTTTTTACCTCTTTAGTGTTGTTTTATAGGGCTTTGTATTAGTGTCTCACAGATGATACATGTTTGGCTGAAATGTTAGCAGAACTTAACTAGGTGGGAGTGATTATGTACCAAATAGGAAATTTGAGAGGCCTTTATGCAGGGTAAGAGTGCTCCTGTAACTCAGAGTTTACTACCTGAGGATGTACTGCCACCTTAAGGCTTGTTTAATGCTGCTTCACCTCATCATTCGAGATCCTTTTAACCACAGAAATGCAGAAATGCAACCCTGGCAGGTGAGAATCCCTTCCCTCCACCTCCTGTAGGTTTTGGTCTTTCAGTGCTACCTCACTGCCAGCTAGACCGCAGTTCTGCTTCATCAGCTGCAGAATGGGACTGCATCAAATCATGGAACTGTTAAGGCTGGAAAAGCCCACTAAGGTCAGCGTCCAACCATTAATCCAGCACTGCCATTGTGTCCTCAAGTGCTATATCCACACCTTTTTTGAACGCCACCAGGGATGACACTTGGGCTTGGGCTTGTGCTTTTCTTTGCTTTCTGGAGTCTGGCAGATGGTGGGAAGCTCTTGGTGGTGCCTCAGGATGGACCACTGCCCTGGACAACCCCTTTCCAGTGCTTGACAACCATTTTCATGAAGAAATTTTTCCTAATATCTGATCTTAACCTCCTCACTGATGTCTGAAATTCCTTCCTATTTAGTGCATTTTCCATAAACATTACAGTCCTTCTTGCTGGCTTTTGAGAACCCCTTTTCTTTAATAGGCCACATGGAGGACCTCCTCTCCAAATAAACATTTTAGGACACACATAGTCTTAATCTTGGAATAACACTTAGGATTAGCCTTGGAGTGTATTTATCACACTCAGGTGCCTTCGGCAAAGGTAGCCATTTCATGGATCAGACTTCCCATCATTCCTACCTGCTCCAAGAGAACTCTTCCAGGCCTGGAAAAACTGCTCAGAGTTCACTCTGTTCAGGAGTGCTTGGTCGGGGGGTCTAAAATAATCTGTCTTCTCCAGCCAGCTCTTGTCCAGGTACCATTCCCATATCTTGTATTGCTGTTGTAAACTTGCAAACTTTTGGCATCCAGCTTTTCCCTATCCATGTGGAATATGCCTTAATGGCTGGTGAGATCTGCTTGGCCAGGCCCTTCTGTCCACAAGTGTGGACTTCCACATACCACAGCCAAGCCGTCTGAAATTTGGGAAAGGGTCTGTTATTGAGAACTTCCAAATCCATTTGTCCCATAGCCTCTCACCCCATGGCCCCTCTTGAGCAAGAGCCACATGCTCTGCTGCATCATTGCTTTTCAGAAAGATGTTTGGCCTCGAGCCACTCACCTGTGAACTCTGATGGCCCCTCTTGAGCACAAACTGTGCTTTCTGCTGTATCACTGTTTGGCCAAAAAGGTGAAAGGTGGTTGGTTAATGTGTTACCCAAACTTTGGTGACTCCACTGCTTCACGTGCCAGCTCCTGCTAGCCATGAAGAACATTCTCTGTGGACTCCAGTCACCTTCCTGAGCAAAGGTTGGGGGTTAGGCCTTGCACGTCAACAATGCAACACAATTTTTGTGATATAAGCTCTGTGGAGTGGCCATAAATTTGATTCCTGGCTTGAAGCTAAGTGCACAGTGAGTCACTTGAAGCAACCCTGACACAGCAAAACCCCTCCACGAACGACTGCTTTTTCTGCTGATTATTTTGAATAATTTGAGATAACTTAAATGCATACAAAAGCATAGGTGCCTCAATAGCACTTTAATCAAGGCTTTTATCAGCAATGTGGTCTTTGAACTCCAATAACCTGTATCATTTTGTAGAGATAACCACTGAAGTCCACCATGATATAAATGAGGTACAAGGAGATTTTTCTTCATATGCTGCTGAAAAACGTACGGAGGAGCAGCTCGTTTCTTTTCCTGCCCCACAACAGTTATGTGGAGGCACCAGGTACATGCTGGGCTTGTGCTTTTCCTTGCTTTCTGGAGTCTGGCAGATGGTGGGAAGCTCTTGGTGGTGCCTCAGGATGGAAGTCACTGGCTGAGCATGCGCATGGTCCTGGAGAAACTCTGGGAGAAGGGGCATGAAATCGTGGCCGTGGTTCCTGATGCTGCCTTGTTCTTGAAAAGCTCCCAGTCCTTCACCATCAAAACATATTCAGTGCCTTACACCCAGGAGTTTGTGGACAAATCTTACCAGGAGCTGGGCGAAAAGAGCTTTGAGTTAACGCTCTCAGTTTTACTCAGCAACATCTCAGGGATGACCAACATGTTCTCTACTGCTTGTCGGCATCTCTTATCTGACAAAGAACTCATGAAGTACCTCCAGGACAGCAAATTCGACGCCATCATGATGGATCCTGTGCTGCCCTGTGGGCCAATTCTGGCTGAGTATCTCTCCCTCCCCTCTGTGTACTTCATGCGTGGCCTTCCTTGTACCTTAGACTACAAAGCCACGCAGTCTCCCAGCCCTGTATCCTACGTGCCCAGGACTTTCTCATCTGCTTCCGACCACATGACGTTCCCAGAGCGCGTGAAGAACTTCCTGATCGGGCTCTCGGAGCCTTTGCTTTGCCACCTCTTTTATTTGAACTACAAGAGCTTGGCCTCCGAGTTCCTGCAGAGGGATGTAACCATGCAGGAGCTGTTCAGCCAAGCATCGGTTTGGCTGATGAGATATGACTTTGTTTTTGAGTATCCTCGCCCCATCATGCCCAACATGGTCTATATTGGAGGCATCAACTGCCAGCAAAAGAAGCCACTCTCAAAGGTTTGTCGTTGCTTTTCCGTGAGGGTGGTGTTGGTGCTGGTTCTACTTTTTTTAAGTGTTTCCTGTAGTGATGTGTGTGCTTGAGGCAGGGTGTGATCAAACCCCAGGATGGCATGGGATTGGGAATCTCTTAAGCTTTGAGATGATCACAGGGCTTGCTGAAGGGTTTCTCTCCAGGAGTACTTGGGTCGAGTTGTCACCATCACTCGTGGTATGTTCTATATCCAAGAAAATGACAAAATAATTCTAGGTCAGAGGATTTAATATTCCTAAGGGATGCGGAATGCCAATTAATTGCAGGAGACTTGATTGGACAAAAATTGGAAATATAGAATTAATTCTGTGGATACATCCAGGCACTTTTTCACTGAACATGAAGATGGGTGAAGCACAGAACATCAGGAGAGGGGGTCAGCCTGGGTTTCAGGAAAAGGTTCTTCCCCTAGAGGGTGCTGGGCACTGCCCAGGCTCCCCAGGGAATGGGCACAGCCCCGAGGCTGCCAGAGCTCCAGGAGAATTTGGACAGCGCTCCAGGGATGCACAGGGTGGGACTGTTAGAGTGTCTGTGCTGGGCCAGGGGTTGGCTCAGTCATCCTTGTGGGTCAGGATTTTCTAACTAAGGATATTCCACAATTCCACTTGTGCCAACAGCCCAAAACCAGGGGTGTGCAAAGACGGCAGAGGGAGCTCTGTTTCCTCTGGGTTTGTGCAAGCAGCAATGCACGATAGCAAATAAGAGGATGGTTGGGAAAGGAAGCCTTCAGGATTGTAACTACTGTCCCTTGTTCAGATTCCCCTCGTGCTGTGCAAATAGTGCAGATATCCCCGGTTTATTCTGCTTTTAGACCATTGTGGTGTTGCAACAGCTGGAGTTATTGCTCAGCTTACAACATGTTACTACTGTAAATTCAGGGCTTTCACTTTGATAACTGCTGTGATAGAGCAACAAATCTGGAGATAAACCTTTACAACCCACTCTATATCAAACCTCTGTCAATCTTTGCTTCTTGGTTACGCTCCGGGGGCACAAAACAATCCAAAGGTCAGATTGGTGCTGTTCCGTGTCCAATCAGTGCAGTGGACTCAAGGCAGGGGGTTGATCATTAACTGGATGTCAATGATGTAGTGATTGCTGGGTCAGTCCCATTCATGGCTCTCATTCAGCCTCTCAGCCCCACAGGCTGTTGGTCACTCCTCCCTCCGGGTGTCAGTCCAAACATTCAACTTCACCTCGTGGCACCCACTCACTGAAAGCCTTCCCTGCACGCAGATGATAAACCCAGTATTTACCCACAGTTAAAAATTACCCCAATTTCTGCCTGTTAAAAATTAAAAACCCACCTTAGTTAAAATTCAAGTGGAAAGCACCCCATGATTCATTCCTTGTCCCCGGCTGCAGTTTCACCGCCGTTAAAAACTCTGCTAGGGGCACCAGGGAAATGGTTTCTCCAAAGCCAGGATTTTTTTCTCTTGCCTCTTGGGCTGTGTTTTTCCTGCTGCTGTGGACCCCTGGTGAAGGTGGGAAGCTCTTGGTCATACCCATCGATGGCAGCCACTGGCTCAGCATGCGCCCAGTCGTGGAGAAGCTCAGGGACAAGGGACACGAAATCGTGGTGGTTGCGCCGGAGATAAATTTGAGGATCCGTTCGTCCCCACTTTACACCTTGAAAACCTACCCTGTGTCCTACACCAAGGAGTTTGTGGAGGCAGAGTTTAAACAGATGGGCCACAGGAGTTTCAAACCTCAGCCCTTCTTGGAAAAACTCTCCAAAATTGCCAATTTTACAAGCATGTTCTTGGATTCCTGCAAGCGTCTCTTGTCTGACAAAGAGCTGATCCAATACCTCGAGGGAAGCAAATTTGACGCCGTCTTTATGGATCCCTTCTTCCCATGTGGGCAGATCTTGGCAGAACATCTGTCCCTGCCCTCCGTGTACTTCCTGCGGGGGCTGCCGTGCAGCCTGGAATTCCAGGCCACGATGTGTCCCAGCCCTCCTTCCTATGTCCCACGGTTCTTCACGCGCTCCACGGACCGCATGTCCTTCCGACAGCGCCTGGGCAACCTCCTGGCCACCCTGGGCAGCTCTCTGGCCTGCTCTGTCCTTTATTCCCCCTATGATCCCTTGATCCGGGAGTTCCTGCGGCGGGAGGCGACCGTGCCCGAGCTGTTCGGCCACGCCGCCGTTTGGCTCATGAAATATGACTTTGTCTTTGAGTACCCCAGGCCCCTCATGCCCAATATGGTCTTGGTCGGAGGCATAGGCTGCAGTCAGGAAAAGAAATTATCCCAGGTTAGTTCCTGTTNAAAAAAAAAAAAAAGAAGAAAAGGCTTTTTCTTTCCCAATTTTTCCTGTCTGTTTCCATTTCCTTTTCTTTTCTCCTGTCTACAGCTTCCTCAAGAGGGACAGTGGAGGGACAGCTCCCATCTCTGCTCTCTGTGGCCAGGGCCAGCACCCGAGGGAGCGGCTGGGGCCGTCTCCGNAGGGACAAGGGACACGAAATCGTGGTGGTTGCGCCGGAGATAAATTTGAGGATCCGTTCGTCCCCACTTTACACCTTGAAAACCTACCCTGTGTCCTACACCAAGGAGTTTGTGGAGGCAGAGTTTAAACAGATGGGCCACAGGAGTTTCAAACCTCAGCCCTTCTTGGAAAAACTCTCCAAAATTGCCAATTTTACAAGCATGTTCTTGGATTCCTGCAAGCGTCTCTTGTCTGACAAAGAGCTGATCCAATACCTCGAGGGAAGCAAATTTGACGCCGTCTTTATGGATCCCTTCTTCCCATGTGGGCAGATCTTGGCAGAACATCTGTCCCTGCCCTCCGTGTACTTCCTGCGGGGGCTGCCGTGCAGCCTGGAATTCCAGGCCACGATGTGTCCCAGCCCTCCTTCCTATGTCCCACGGTTCTTCACGCGCTCCACGGACCGCATGTCCTTCCGACAGCGCCTGGGCAACCTCCTGGCCACCCTGGGCAGCTCTCTGGCCTGCTCTGTCCTTTATTCCCCCTATGATCCCTTGATCCGGGAGTTCCTGCGGCGGGAGGCGACCGTGCCCGAGCTGTTCGGCCACGCCGCCGTTTGGCTCATGAAATATGACTTTGTCTTTGAGTACCCCAGGCCCCTCATGCCCAATATGGTCTTGGTCGGAGGCATAGGCTGCAGTCAGGAAAAGAAATTATCCCAGGTTAGTTCCTGTTTTTTCCCGGACTTTAGCTGTGGGTGCGCTGTGAGCTCTCTCCAGGAGGTGGAGCTCCCAGGCTGGAATAAATGACGCCAGGTGAAAGTGGCTGGGAGTGCGTTTTGCGAGCAACGAGGGGAAAGTTACTTTGTGGGACAACTCTGCATTCCCAGTCAAACNGAGGGAGCGGCTGGAGCCGTGTCAGGGCAGGGTTAGGCTGGAGATCAGGAAAAGGTTCTTCTCTCAGAAGGTGCTGGGGCACTGACCACGCTCCCCAGGGACTGGGCAGTGCCCCAGGCTGACAGAGCCCAAGGAGCTCTCGGGGATGCACAGGGTGGGGTTGTTGGGGTGTCTGTGCAGGGCCTGGGGTTGGACTCCATGACCCTTGTGGGTCCCTTCCAACTGTGGATGTTCCATGAACTTCAGACAGTTCAGGCAGGCCCGAATGAAATCCCCACCACCAGTGAAGCAGCACTTCTGCCACTTTTGTGTAAAATACTCTGCACTGTAAATGTATTTTGCTTCAAATGTGCCAAAATTCCTCAGTATGGGATATCTCCCACTTTCCATTAAGAAATCCTGCCAATTCTCTTATTCTTCCATGAGTCTCCACTGGAGACATTTTGTAAAAGCGTGAGCAGGTGCTGATTAATATTACTACTAAAATAATCTGCATATCCCCAAAGCAGGGCTACAAAGAGTTTCCTCATAGTAGGAGAATTTATGAGCAGAAAGTCAGACCTTGGAACTCAAAAACATCTAAAAAACAAAGTAAAACTGATGTCCCACAGAATATAAATAGGATTAAATTTGCCTCGAGACAGCCACAAAAATACGGAAAAGAGCATAAACTGACAGAGTCAGTCTCTCTTATCCCTGCCCAAGGCAGGGGGTTGGAATGAGATGATCTTTAAAGTCCCTTCCAACCCAAAGCATTCCATGGTTCTCTGGTTATCCCCTCAGATCCCAGAGATAACATGGCAATTGCCAGACTTACAGGAGCATTTAGTTCATTGTATTCCCCTTACTTAACTCTGATGCCTGCAACAATTTCCTCCAGTTTTGCCTTTCCTTCCTTGGCTCGACCAAACAATTTTCTGTTTCAAAGAATTTTTGCTCCAGCCTTGGGCTGTTTTTTTCTGCTTCATCGGAATCCTTTTGTTCCTGGATTCCAGTGCTAGATCTCCTTCTATTATTTAAATCACTCAAACAAAAGAGAGACAAATCTGGCAGCAGTTCAGTGTTATCATACCCAGAGCAGATACAATAAATCCAGATATTAGAAATTTGAGTTACCTGCTGTCAGAACCCTCTTCCAGGATTTAAATTCTCTCTTGCAGTTGCGTGGCCTGAAAAGAAGAACATCAGCTCTGAATCCAGGCTTGGGTTAAATGTGCCCACTTTTACTTCCCCAAGACTCGCTTTCTTCAGGATCATAGAACAGGTTGGGGTGGAAGGAACATTAAAGCCCAATCCAGTCCCACCCCCTACCATAGGCAGGGACACCCTCCACTATCCCAGGTGGTTCCAAGCCCCATCCATCCTCCCCTTGGACACTTCCAGGGATCCAGGGGCAGCCACAGCTTCTCTGGGCACCCTGTGCCAGGGCCTCCCCACCTTCACAGGAAAGGATTTCTTCCTGATGCCCAACACAAATTTCCCCTCTTTTGGTTTGAACCCATTACTCCCTGTTCCACCACTCCAGTTCCTCAAGAAGAGTCCTTCTTCAGCTTCCTTCTGAGCCTCTTCAGGCGCTGGAAAGGGGCTCTGAGGTCTCCACACAAAAATCTTCTCTGCTCCAGGCTGAACAGCCCCAGTGTCCCAGCCTGTCCCCATAGAGGAGGTGCTCCTGTCTCCTTGTCAACTCCATGGTTCTCCTCTGGACTTGCTCCAACAGTCCCACGTCCCTCTCATGTTGAAGGCCCCAGAGCTGGATGCAGGATTCCAGGTGTGGTCTCAGGAGAGGGGGAGAATCTCCTCCCTGGACCCGCTGGCTGTGCTGCTTTGGCTGCAGAACTGTCAATAACAACTCGTTTTCCTGGTCATAATTTTGTTGTGCTCAATTCTCATTCTGTTGCCTTTCCAGAGAGTTTTGTGGGAACGTGGCAGCAATTCCAGCCTCTGACGAGAGAAAGGGCTTTGACTAAAGGCTGGCTTTCCTTTGGCAGGAATTTGAAGCCATGGTGAACGCCTCTGGAGAACACGGCATCGTTGTCTTCTCGCTGGGCTCCATGGTGTCTGAGATTCCCATGAAGAAAGCCATGGAAATCGCGGAGGCCTTGGGAACAGTCCCTCAGACGGTACCAATGCCCTCTTCCTCTTCCAGCAGAGCAGCTCCGTGCTGTTCTCAGGTCCTCCCTCCCTGCTCCTGCTGGGATCTGACGCGGGCTTTACTTCCCTTGCCAGGTCCTCTGGCGCTACACCGGCAAGGCACCCCCCAACCTGCCCAAGAACGTGAAGCTCGTCAAGTGGCTGCCCCAGAACGACCTCCTGGGTAGGTCTGACACCTCACGGGGGTGCTGGTGCTCCAGGGCTGCTCTTGTGAGGCCCCAAGGGCATCAGGTGTGAGTCACCATCCCCTGACCCTTCACTGTGGGGCACAAACCTTCCTTGCAGCCTTTGCTGTTGGAGCCAGGGCTTTTCCTTTAGGAACTTACCTGGGAATTGCCAAATTATGAAACACCTCTGTTTGAAAAGGTTTTCTAACTCTCCAGTAGCAGTCAAAGATGGGAGTCTTTGTCTGACTGAGCAGCCTCAACACCCAGCTGTGTTTTTGTCCCGTCTTCTGGCCTGAAAAGGAACTTCACGGTCCTCAAGGGAGCGCTTCCAGACAGGTCTTTGGGCTTTCAAAGTGGTGGAATTGCTGCCAGGAGAGCATTTGTTGGTAATAGAACAGATTCAGCTGTGAGAGACCTTCACTACAGTGGAAGAGATAGTGAAAAACTAATCGATGATGAACTAATAATCCTATTTAACATCTCTTGGATCTGGATTAATCCTAAAGTTGGAGGATTCCTCAAAACCAAGACAGAGGTCTTACAGCATTCCAATCCCTAAGCCTGGCCATGAGGGATGATGCTCACAACAGCCCCAAATCCTTGATTTATCCCAACCACAGCCCCTTTTTCGTGCATGTTTTTTCCCCAGGGATGTGTTGCTGGGAGTCAGTAATTCCAGCAACTAAGCAAGCCTGTGTTTCCCTCCACAGCCCACCCCAAGACTCGTGCCTTTATCACCCACGGAGGCTCCCACGGCGTTTATGAGGGAATATGCAATGCAGTGCCCATGGTGCTGATGCCTCTGTTTGGGGACCAGATGGACAACGCCAAGCGAGTGGAGTCCCGGGGAGCAGGGCTGACCCTCAACATCCTGGAGATGACTTCCAAGGACATTTCCACCGCCCTGAAGGCAGTGATCAACGATAAAAAGTCAGTACCAGAGGCACAGCCTTCCCCCTTGTTACTGTTACACTCACTTCCAGCTTTAACACGGTGTTTTTCTCTTCCAAAATGGCTTCTTTTATCAAAAGTATGGATTTGATAGCAGCTGCTTCCATGGAGAAGCTGATGCTCGGCCTGGGTTAACTTCAGGCTGTCCCCTTTAGGGGACAAGGAGTGACTGAGAGGGGAGGATGCAGGGAGCAGGGGAGATGGGCTATGAATGCAATGGAAGAAATTGAGTTGCCAAAAAAATATGTCCCTTTCTTAAAGCCAGGGCAGTGACAGAGAGGGCTTTGAACACAAGCAGCAAACAGCTTTTGTTCCCAAGCCTGTGGTAACACAGCTCAGTGGGGAGCCTGAAAAAGGTTTATCAAACACATTTATCACTCATTTATCTTACAGGTGAGTTTTCTCAGGCATTTATTCACCTCTCTCAGTGCTCATGAGGAATTCTGTGAGCACAGAGAGCTGCTGCGTGGCTCAGTAAGGCTGGACAACCCCAGCACAGAGCAGGAGGGACATGCAGGGATGTACTGAGGAAGCCCAGGGAACCTCACAGTGCTGCAGTCAGCACACCAAGGGGTTTAAAGGCAGCACAGAGATTTCTTTCAGACATAAGAGCTCTCCCCTGCTCCCACTTGAGGATGCCAAGGACTAAGGGACTCCACTGCATTCCTGAGAAATAGCAGCTTATTGACATTGTTTCCTACCCATTTTTTATGGCAATAATAGCAATAACACTACTACTAACAAAAACAATAATAATGCAGCTAGAAAAGCTGGCCAGCTTTTCTACCCCTTTCAGCCAGAGACCTTCACCCTAGAGATTTTGCTGAGAGCCCAAACTGAGCTTTCCCTCTTTTTTTTTTATTATTTTTGTCACTGGAAACAGCACATCCTGGGCCTGTGACTTTGCCATTATCCTTTTCAATGGGCTCAGTAGCACAGTAGCCTGGAGAAGCTGCAGCTGCCCCATCCCTGGAAGTGTCCTGGGTGGTGTTAGGAGCAACCTGGCCTGGTGGAAGGTGTCCCTGAGGGATAAACTTTAAGGTCATTCCAAGCTATCCCACCCTGTGATACTGTGCCTTGGAGTGGCTACCTAGAACAGAGGCTAGACAGGATTAAGATAATAAAGTTGGTATTTAGAAAAAGCTGGATGTTTCTCTGGTCCAAGGGTTTTCCAGAAGCCTTTCTTGTCCCATCTGGGTGCCAGGAAACTGATGCCTTGGAGTGGCTGCCTAGAACAGAGGCTAGACAAGACTGAGAAAATAAAGTGGGTATTTATTAAAGGCCTTCAGTAGATACACCTTGGGCAGCCAGAAGCCTCCCAGGGGTTATACCCAAGATGGATGATGGTCACAAGTTTTTAGACTTACAATTTTATAAAGTCTATAAATGGACCAAATTATAAGTTTGGTCCATTTACATATCAGGGGTTAGTCTTCCAACTACAGCTTCAGGTGACAAAATCATATACCCCCACTTTGCTCCCCCCCCAGTTCACTGTTGTTTACATTTTTCAGGGCCTGAGGCAATAAGGTGTCCTTGAGTTTCAGGCCTAGAGGGCTTTTATTTTGTCTGAATAAAACAGGAGAACAGCAGCTGACAAGCTGTGGAGCTTTAGAGTGACACCCCAAAGCAGTGCAGTGTTTAAAAAAACCATAAAAGCTAAAATCCTAAGGCATGGACGCCAAGTTTGACCCACGCCCCACAACGCCTTCTCTCTGCAGGTACAAGGACAACATCCAGCGCCTCTCCGACCTGCACCTGGACCGGCCCATCCACCCGCTGGACCTGGCCGTGCACTGGGTGGAGTTTGTGATGAGGCACAAGGGGGCCCCGCACCTGCGCCCCGCCGCCCACGACCTCAACTGGGTGCAGTACCACTCGCTGGACGTCATCGCCTTCCTGGCGGCCGTCACGCTCCTCTCGCTCTTCATCTCCTTCAAGTGCTGCCTCTGCTGCTGCCGCAGGTGCTTCTGCAAGAAGGGCAGGACGGGGAAGCCCACCAAAGCCAAGTCCCACTAGCGCCTGGGAGCGGCGGTGGGGGACAAAGCTCCTGCTCCAGGCCCCGCAGCAGGGTCAGGGAACGGCTCAAATTTCACTGCAATAAATGAAACGCTACGATTGTTCAGTCAGGAAATGATAGGGATCCTTTGAAATAGCACCACGGCAAGGGTTGTCCCGCTGATCTAATTTTGGCCTTTTAATTAAGGAAGGGTTGTAAAAAATGGCTTGTGTAGGAGTGCTGCAGTCACTTGGGAAGGTCTGAGTGTGAAATCCAAGGCCCCTGGCTTCCAGCTCTCGGTGTGCAGAGGACTCTCAGTGACTTTCTCTTTTAACCTGCAGCAGAGATATGTATGGAATTTTGGAGGACTTTAGGAGAACCATCTGGTCAGATTTCTGTTTGAAATCTCTGTGTGGCTGCTGTTGTCAGAGAGGCAAATGTTGTACACCCACCATTCCTGTCATGCAAAACCAAGCTCGATGCACATCTTCGTGTGTGTTTACAAGACCCTGAAGAAAACCAAGGTTTCTGGCAGGGGAGCTGCTGGAAAAGCACTGGTGTTTCCCCCAAATTCCCCATCAGGCAGATGTGCTTTATCTGGAGCTCACCTGCTGGTGAGGAGGTCTTTGTAAGCATTCCTCATAAACCCCCACAACTGATTTGCTCTCTGTAAGTGATGCTCAGGGAAAGACTCCAAACCCCAGCCCCATAAATAAACCCCAAATACTAAAAATAAAGGCTGCTGTGTTTTCTGTCCTGAGAGTTATTGGGGGGATGCTTGTTTGTTCATGGAAAAAGAGCTGGAGAAGGGAGAGATTCAATGCCCCATGATGTAAAACCACCTTGATACACAAACCCCCTTCACTCCTGTCCCTGCTGCATGGTGACTTGGTCCTTGCTGAGAGGTGACATCCTGAGGCTGCCACAGCTCCCAGGTGAATATTCTGGGCTCTGAACTGGGGGATCCCAGTACACCAGGGCAGCACAGGTTTCTTGTTGAGTACCTGCCGCTGCTCTTTTCTCTGGCCGTTTGGAAAAGCAGGGATTTCACAGGAAGCTGTGTGAAGTTCAAGGCAGTCTCCGTCCTCAGCCTGTCCCCACTGCAGTGCCCAAATCCCATGGGCACTCACCCCACCCACTTCTATCCAGCACTTTCCTTGCTCCTGCCCACCACAAACAGAAGGAAACCTTTCTTTGGGGTGTGCAGACTCCCCACGGCGTGTGAGGGCTGACCTGCTTGGAAAACGTGGCTCCTGCAGCTCCACAGTTCCTGAAGTGACAGCTCTGGCTGTCCCCGAGGTTCTGGTGACAGCAGTGCAGCTGGAAAGGAGACCCTGTGAGGCGTCCTGGGGCTGTCACAGCACAGCCACAGTGGCTTCAGTTCCTCTCCAAGCATCCCTGGCTCCCAGCAGTGTCCAATGCCAAATAAAAAACCCTCTTCAAAATGTCCTTGAGGAGAAGTTCTCCGAGTGCCCTGCTGCAAACTGGCTCTGGATCAACCCAGTGACTTTCTCTGCATGGACAAGGGGAAAACTCTTTGATTTTAGATCAGAGGAGCACAACTGAGGAAAAAAAAGCCCTAAAAATATCCGAATTGCAGCTCCAACCCCTTAGTGCAGGGGAAGTAAAACTGAAAGGAAGTAAGTCAAAATCCCCATCCCATGACTTATTTCGTTTCAGAAATACTTTTAACACAGCCAAAGAAAAACAACTGCAGAAACCAGGTATCCTCCACCTCTTCCCCCCTTTGCTCTCCCCACCCTTACTGCTTCATCCTGCTCTTTATTTTCCGTTGGAGAAAGAATGTGCAGGGCCAGGGCTGGACAAGCATCCCCGTGCCCAGCAGGGGACACTCTGGGATCGCCCAGAGGTAGGAGCAGGGACAAGGCCACCCTTCCCACCAAGCCAGCCCGGGTGGGGGGCTGCAGCTCCACAGGGACTTGGTTACCCTATGCTCCAGGAATATGGACACTGCTGCCAGGAGAGGATTTCCAGAGCAAACTAGGAGCCAAAGCATTTGGGACAAGTGGCTCTGGTGCAGAGGGAGGAGCTGGATCACCACCACAGCTTGGGCCCCCCAAACCTTCCCAGGGGAAGGGTTAATGAGGGGATGATGTCTCCTCTTATTGCCCCTTAATTGGGGGCCATACAGAGCCAAAAAACAGGGCAGAGCCTCCAGCCCAGCTTCCCTTACTGGGAGATGGAGAAATCCACAGCCCGGTTTAAAGCACCAGAGCTGAGCCTGGGGCACTTCCCAGAAGGGGAAACTGAGGCAGGGCCAACCATTGCTCCTCTCCCCGAGCTCCCCAGAGCCCCAGGCACCGCAGGCTGGGCTTTTCCAGCAAATCCTTTAGATCTCTGGGGGAAAGGCAGCAGCCAAAACGCCCTCACTGCCCTTGGAAGACAGGAATACAAACACCTCCCACCTCGGCAGCTTTCCCCCCAGAGCTGGTGATTTCTGCTCCCACCCAGGGACCTTTGGAGCATTTATCTTATTTTTCCCTGGATTTTAACATCCAGTAAGTCTGGGAAAGAGACACTGCTGCTTTCCAGCTCTTCTGGACTGCTCAGACCCACCCCAGCTGCTCTTTAGTTTTGGGATGGGGTGTCCTGGGGGACACAGCAACCCTGGCTCTGCGGGGACAATGCAGCTGGCATCTCTCCCTGCTTCCCACCAGCCAGACCATGGGAAATGACAGGAATTGCTGGCATTTTTTTGCAGCCATAGGGTTTCTCAACCTCAGCCCAGTCCTTAAGGGCAGCAGGGAGGTTTTCCTACTCCGGGTGGATTTTGGGCTCCTCCACCCTCCCCGGTGGAGGGGCCTATGGAGACCCCTGGCCCACAGGGACACACCAGGGTTTCCAGGGATTATGGGGCAGCCACAGCTTCCCTGAGCAATCCCACTGGGAAGAATTTCTTCCTAGTATTCCGTCTAAATCTAATCTCTGTCATCTGAAAGCCATTCCCCCTTAGAAGTATATCCTTATAAATAAATATCCTGGTTATTCACAGGCCTGGGAACACTACACTCCCTCTTCCTCACCTGTGCAGGGCTCCACCCACAGGTGGGTCCCTTGCCCTGGACACTCTCACTTGGATGCTCACCCTCAGACCTGCAATTAATCATTTAGTTCATTTATTTGATCATTTACCTTTTGGGTGGCTTTGTAAGAAGTAAATACTTACTGCTGCTGGTACCCAGCCACAACTCCAGTTTGGGGAGGTTTTCCAGGAGCTCATTTCCCACTGTAGGAAATCATGGAAGCACGACATGAGAAGATGTGGTGTGCATCTCACTTCTCTGAGGAGTGTGGATGAGGGAAACCAACCTGCCAGGAGCAGCACCAGCCTCACTTAACAAAAGCCACTCAAACTCACCCCAAAGCCACACGCATCCACAAAAAAAGAGAAGTGGCTTTGGGATTGCAGCTGTGATGGTCCAGCCTGGGGAGCAGTGCAGGGATCATGCTGTGGAAACACCCAAGGGAAGAGGTCCAGAACACGCTTTGGCCCCTGCATCATCCTCCAGAGTTATCCCTGCAGCATTCCGGAGGGTTTGGCACTGGAGATGTCCCATCCCGCGGCAGTTGGGATCCCTGACACTGCCTGGGGGTGACAGGCAGCTGGCACCAGCAAACCCAGGCAATTTTAGCTGGAGCAGCCACAGAGCCCTCGGATTAATTATCACCTGCAGAGGTGTTCTTATGAGTTATTTCTGGGTGAGTGGGATGAGACCTGGGGAAAAGGGATTGCCAAAATACCTGACACAAAGGGCAGAGGAGGGAGGGACGGAGCATCAATTCCCTTTCTTTTAAGGAAGGGTGAAAGGTCTCCTGTGCCCGATCTGATTGCTTAGGATGATAAAAGCATCGAGCAAATCCCAAATCCCCCCAGCCAGCTCCTGCCTGGCTTATTTCATAAAACCAGCCTGAATAAAAGGAGCAGATTTCTTCCCAGGAATGCTACCAGCCCGGATTATCTGTGGGGAGGGGAAGACACGATCCCTGCTTCACTGGGGCAGATCCAAGCATACCTCTGTGGTTCAGTCCCGGGGACTGGATTTGTGCCGGACGATGGCACAGAGTTGGAAGCTTTTAATTCATGTTCAGTGGGGGGAATCAAAGCAGGGCAGGAACCCCCAGTTACATTCCAGAGGCTGCTGCAGGGATGCTGGGGCCGTTCTCGGGGGCTGGGTTGGTCCCAACCCCTTGGAGATGATCTCAGCAGAGCAGGAGGGTGACTCAGGGCTGGGATGACTCAGGGAGGGGCAGGTGGAGCCCCAGCACCGAGTGAGGCTGGTAAACAGTAAAAAAATCACACACTCCTCCCCCCAGCCAGAGCCCTCTTCCTTTCCACTCAGACATCAGGGTCCTTCCACCCCAAATCCGGCAATCAGCCACCTCCCTTGAGAAAAACTTACCTTTACATCCTTCTTCCCCCCCAATTATAATAAAAATTTAAAAAGCCATTTAAAAGGTGCCATTTGTTGTTCAGAAGCCCCTGAATTCCAGCAGCGGATTAAACCTGCTGAGCTGTGAAGAGGGGAGACCCAGGGGATGCTTTGGGTAAAGCCTGTTACCAAAAACAAAAAAGAGCTTTTGAAAGGAAGCCTGAGCAGGTCATGCTGTGAAGTGGAATGGGAGTTGCATTTCCTGGGACGATCATCATTATCTCCCTTCATTTCCAGCCATTCAAGGCCTTTTTTTGTGAGGGATCAGGCCTGATTAAGTCACCTCGGGCTGTTAAGGTAAAAAAAAAACGGATCCAGCAAATAAGGAAACCCAAACCTGGAACAGGACTGCTGAGCCTGGTGTGCTCTGAATGCCAGCAAATCCCAACACCCATGGCAGGATTCCAAGGAATGCACTGTGATCCTCACTGAAGGTGCTTCTACCACGGTTTTCCACAAAGCAAAAAACAACCCATGAAGCCTCCACATGGCCTGGGAATATGGCCCCCAGAGGAGGCTGGCTGCAGGGACAGCCCTGGGAAGGACGGGCTGGTGGCAGAAGAAAAACCTGAGGAAGACTCGGGAGCATCCTTGCTCCTCTAAGCACTCACAGCCAGCTCCTCATCTTGTGTCCTGTTCATCCACAACAGGCTTTTAACGGAGAGCTGGGAAGGAAGCAAATCCAGTCATTTCCAGCAGGGATTTCTGGGGATGGAAACGAACGCCCGGAGAGCTCCAGGGTCTTTCATCACAGACTCCAGATCTCCCTGCAAACCACGCCCTGATGACCACGAGGTGACTGTTGTCTCCCTTCCCCTTCTGACACCTCTCCTCCAACCTTCTGATGCTGGATGAGCCCAGGGAAGATGATCCCCGAGTTGTGATGGCTGAAGCAGAGGAGAAAATGCTGTGGGGATGCACTTGCAAGGTGACCCACGCTGAAGCACTCTGTTCCCTGAGGAATAAAAAGCCAAATCCTTTCTTTCCTTGAAGCTGAAACATTCCAGGCAGCAGGGAAGAGGCCAAGGGGGAACTCCCCGAATCGTCTGGCTGGTGTCCCTATTTCCCAGAGCAGGTGGGGCATCACCTGTGTCCATCCCACAGAGCTGGGGCAGGGCAGGAGGGGAGGGCAGCATTTCCCTTCCCTGCCTTGGGATCTGACCTCCAGTGGGATTGGGAGCACTTGGCTGAACACAAGGGTGTTTTCCATGGAAAACTCCTCCATGCCAAAACAAACCCTGCAACCCTAACTTGTCCCACTTCAAGAAGCTCCTTACCTAGAGCCTGAGCATAAGCAGCAGTTTGGGAGGTGAGATCGTTCCCAGCCACTTTTCCCCTGGGGACAGTGGGATGGAAAGGCTGACGGGAGGAAATAGGATTCAGGACCACTGGCTCTGGGTGTTGGCCCAGTGGAAACCCCACTAAATTAATCCCACTCTGCTTTGGGATGAAGAGACAACAGCAGATGACATCTAACCCGCAGCACTGGAGATTAACAGCTTTAATTGGAGTTTTTTTTTCCCCAAAACCTCCTTTTTCTTTTAAATAAGGACCATTAACAACAGGAATGAAAACCAGTTACTGCACAAGGGTGGCAAAGCAAAGCCCAGACAGGTTTTTAGTAGAAGGCCTTGACATTTAGTTCAGAAGGCATTTGAGGAACACATTCCCAGACCCAGCACGTGACTGGATTTCAGACCAGAAATGGGGAGAAAATAATGCAGCCTCACCCCATGGCCCCAAAACGTGCTGGGGAGGGCACAGGGAGGTGAGGAGCTGAGCCCAGGGTGTTTGAGGCAGCCATGGTGAGGATTCAGAGTACCTGAGGTAGACAGAAAAGCCAAGGGGGGTTGAAAAAACCTCTGGGATTATTTGTGGGTCACGGGAGACTCAAACTCCACTTCTGGGGATGGGATTTTGGGAAAAGACACGATTCCCTCCACCAGATGCCTTCCCTACTCTTTTTCTTCTGTTATTTTTTTTAATTACCCTGAAAAGAAAAGAAACCTCATCCTTTAAGAACGTTTATACATCCTCTGGTAGCAGTTTTTCCCTAAAGAGAGCCTTTGCACTTAAAATAATCTTTCTGTGCAAAAATATTTCCCTCCCAGGCAAAATACCTCAAGGCTGAGGAGCAGAAGTAGGAAAGGAAGTCATTCAAAAAACTCAGATTTAAAAGGAACAGGAGAAAAATAATACGGGCACTGGGTGGCAAAAATATGGAGGTTTTTTGGCACCAGGTTTATAGCAAAGATTATTTACAAGTTAAACTGGATTTGAGGAGCCTTGAGTGATTTGAGAAGAATTAGAAATCAACGGCAAAGAGCACCTGGAGCATGCCCAGTGAGCTCAGATTTCAAATTAGGAGAAAGATTCTCTTTTTTCCCTGTTTTTTTTTTTTTTTTTTTTTGGTTTTTTTTTTTTTGTTTGGTTTTTGTTTTTTTTGGGTTTTTTTTTTGTGGGTTTTTTTTTTTTTTTGTGGCTTGGTGTTTTCTGGGGTTTTTGGGGTTTTTTTTTTTTGGTTTTGGGCTTTGTTGCCTGTAGAGGGATTATCTGGAAGGCAACAATTTCCTCCCCCTTTCTGGCCTCTTTCCCAGAGCAGGAGCACCTGGGCAGTTTAATTCCCTCTCACCATCCCCCTGATCCCTCTCCTGAGGTCTCTGGCAAGCCCCAAACCTCCAGCTTCTTCCAGAGGTGTCCTGCACCACATCCAGGTGGGAAGAAGCTCCTCCTGGTTAAAAAACAGTAACAGGCAACTCCCTGGCTACAAACAAGAATAATCCACATCTGCAGAGGCATGAAAATAACCCAAAAATCAACCAAAATGCTCACAGGGCCTGTGAATAAAATAAAATTAAAAGAATTAAAAGAAAATTTAAAATTAAATTATTAATTAGAAATTAATTAGAAATTAAAAGAAAAAAAATAAAGGGCTTTTTTGGTGCAAAGTGCTGCTTGGGCTGAGCACATCTCAAATTCAGGGACAGCCCAAGTTCCTTACGGTACTTTAGTCACATCAGGTTTTAGCCCAAAACCTGCCTGTGGTGGGCTTAAAGGGCATTTACTGTGCTTCCTCTTAAAATATGTCTCATATTTGTCTCAAACCCCATCATTCCAAAGCAGTTTCTACAACCCAAAACCACCCACAGCTTCCCCCACCCCTCCCCAAAGCGGTGACAACTTTTACTGCTCGTTACAAAAATTAGACTTTTATTTGTAAATGCCTAGAAAACGTGATCTTTTCGGGGATCCCTCCCCACCCCTTTCCCTCTTGAAAGTGTTTTTTTTAGTAAGAAATAGTTGAACTGGATGAAAAGCCATCCCCTTCCAGATGAATTCCCATCAAGGTGGGATATCTCCCGCTGATTTCCAGTCCTGGTGGACAGCTTGCAAACTTTGGCCTGTTCAAACCCAGGGGAGAGTGACCTCCACTCCCTCTCTTTAAAGTCAACTGCTTAAGAAAAGGGAGGTGTGGGGTAGGGGGTGGAAAAAGCACAGGGAAAAAAAATTCCCAGCCAAGGAGAAGTGGACCAACACGGGCTAGATGGCAAAATCCTCGTGGTCCTGGGGGCTGAAGGCAGCTGCCCGCAGCAGGTCCAAGGAGTTGACGAGGATCAAGGTGCCCGTCAGGTGCTTCCAGCGCTTGGTGATGGGGTTCTTCATCTTGTCCAGCCCCGTGTGCAGCTCCTGGATGACATCCCTGTAGCTGTCCCCCATCTGGCTGCTCCAGGTGAGCAGGAAGTCGTACGCCGGCTTCCACATGGCCTGGGGAGAGGTGGGGGACAGGTGGGAGGGCATCAGAGCTCAGCTCGTGTTGTTTCTCCATGCAGAAGAGCCAATTCTTCACTCACATAACTCATTTTATACAGTTTTCTCATGTTCAGCTCCAACTGGCCGGTAGTTTTCCTGCCCCTTAATTCACTGGTTAGTAAACAGTATTTTACCTGTTTATCATGTCGCTCTATTCTTGGGTTGTTTACATATTTTTTTCACTGATTCTCACGGGATAGGTTTACTGTTTATGCAGGTGCAATCTTATTTTTCTCACAAGAATAAACTGTTGTGTTAACTGACTTTCATGGTCAAGATTCTTTCACGTGGGAACCTAGTTAGCTGCTTAGCTCTACTTAGAAGAAGTGACAGGCTTAAGGCCTCATTTTAATAAAGCTTTTCTTTTATAAGATTCAATGTAGCACTGCACCAGGCAGACCTTTTCTACGTAAGGAAAAGGGTTCCAGTTGCACCTTAGGGCTTTTTAGGAGAAAAACATTAGAAGTTTCTTTGCTCTCCTGGCAGTAATTGACTCAATGCCAAGACAAAAGCACTGATAGGTCTCTTTACCTGTTCCTCAGAAAAGTGAGCTGTTTGCCAAAAAACCCCCCCTATATCATTCAATACCTAAAAGAGAGCACGAGGCTTCTCAGCGCATTTTTGGGGTGTTGTAGCAGGTGTGTGGCACGTGTACCTACACTGTGAACAGCCTTGTTCTTTTGTTTTGTATTATTTTCTTCTTTTATTAAAACCTTTTTCCTGACACACTCGACCATGCCGTCTGGCTAGTTATTGAAGCCATTTTCTGTGAGGTGCTGGACACCCTCAGAGGTACTGAACCCTCGCAGAGCTAAATCCATCTGGCCCTTCCAGAAATTCAGTAACTCTTACCTGTATGCAACAAGCCAGCATCCAAGAACAAGCACATTCCCAGGGAAACAGCCCCCCAGCACCCTCAGATCCCTCCAACAAGAGCGTGCTTGGGAGGAACCCCCACAGAAAGGTGGAATGGTTTGGGCTGGAAAGGCCTTTAAGACCTTTGGGCCTTCAGGCCATTAACCCGGTGGGTTTGGCAGGGCCGGCTCTGAAGGCCTTTTCCAGCCAATAGAACTTTTTTACTGTATTGTTAAATCAGCTCTACGAAGGTAAAGTTATTAGAGTTTTTAACAGTATGCAGAAGCCTTGTAGCATAAAGTCTCTAAGCTCTGAGCAGCAGCTAGGCCGAAAGGATGGCAAGGCCCTGAGGCGCCCGCCCTCACCTCGCTGTCCACCGTGCCTGTCTTGTCGCGGTGTGGGGCCTCGTAGGCGTCCATCTGCTGCTTGGACACCTTGGCCAGCTTCTCGGCCAGCTCCCGCCAGCGCTGGGCCACCTCCACGGCCGTGGTCAGCAGCACAAAGTCCTGGATCAGACGCACCACCAGCCCCTGGCAGTCCATCTTCAGCAGGGCCTGCAGGACACCGGGAGAAGCGAGCAGGGGGTCAACTCCGGTGAACTCCGCCCCGGGAGCGTCCCAAAAATCCTTCTGCCTCCTTTTTAGTGACAGCTGGGGAAATTAGGCCACCAGGCTTGGCAAGAGAATAATCCCATGAACCGCACAAAGCACTCCGACCCCTCTGGGATGGGGTTTGCAGCCTTGTTCTCCAGGCAACCCCTCCCGAGATGTCCAGGCCCCACCTTAAGCAGTTTAAAGCATCCCAGGGGCTGAGGACAACAGATGCTTTTAATCAAGAGAACTAATCCAGACTCCATCCCAGAGCTGCAGGATCCTTCAGAGCAGTGGGCAAGGGATAACCAGGGAATTTTGGGATGGGACCTGGACATCAGCCCCGTGAGGGGCTGGACTGGGGTGAGACCCAGGTGGAGACTCCGACACTATGGGACCATTGCTCAGCTTAGGATGTTCTTCCTCTTCTCCTGCTCCTCTTCCTGCATCTTTTATTGTCCTAAAAGCCGAGATTTTCCACAAATGCTTCTGAAGTGGAAAGAGTAACTGCATCAGTCTGGGTTTTCTAGGTAGGAAAGACTTAGCCAGGCAGAAAAGGATTGAGTAGGGTTAGCTCCTGTCCTAAAGTGTCAAGTCACATTTAAATCCCCTCAAAGTGGGATGAAGCTGTAGTAGGGCCAGTGCAGCCCTGGGAAAGGAAGGGTTAAATGGCAGTGTTCAGTGTCAGAGGATGGGATATGACTGCCAGGATCGGATCATCATCCCACTCCCCAGCCACAGCCTCTGCCAGAGCCTCTGGACCACAACAGTCCCAGCAACAGCAACCCCCGACCTTGGGCAAATTCCATCCTGAACCTCAGGAGGGGGTTTGATGTTATTAAAAATGGAAATCAAGCCAACATATCCTTCACAGCAGCATGGGGATGGTTGTCACAGTAAGGATAAGGTGGTTCCCCACGTGACCAGAATCCACCTTTCTGCCCCTGTGGGTCCTGACATCCTCTCCCAACACAGGGGTCTGGGCAAATCCACGTTTGGCTCTGGAGCAAAGAAGGGTTAAATCCTCCCACTAGAGACTGCTCTGGGGACAGCTGGGGGAGGGAAGATGGGAACATCTGAAACCACTCCAGCGATTTGCAAAGCAAATGCACGTTGATTTTCCCCTTATCTGCTCCCAGCTTAAAGCTGAGCTGGGTTCTAATCACAGCTGCAGCCCAGCACGTGCCTGCTCCTCCAAAGTGCTGACACCGGCTTCCTGTGGGAGCCAGGGAGGCCATAAACCCCCTTGTTAAACAAGCAAGGAAAGCCCATGGAAAAGAGCACTGGCTTGGTTTTGCAGAGACATTAAGAAGCGTTTAGATCCCGAACACCTGCACCAGAACCACACTGCCTCCTCTCCTACAGCCCCACAGATCCACCAGCCCCTCTGCATCCACCACCCTCTCTGCAGGCGAGGGATCTGGAGAGCCCTAAGGAAGGGGCAGGCTGAACATCCTCAAACCTGCCTTTCCAGGCAGCTGGATCCCACACCCGTGCACGACCTGGCATCTAGGAGAGCAGGGTGAAGGAGCTGCTCTCATCTCCTGCCTGAGGTCAGAGGCAGCGCTGCAGGGTTATGAAGGATGGAGCTGCAGGAGATGGATTCTCCTGCTCCTGCTGCTCCAGGCGAACAACAAAACAGCAGCAAGGAAAACACCCGGGAGGCCCCCTCATCAAGAACTGCAAAATCACTCAGAACAACGACTGACTGGGAGAGATGGATCGGTCTGGAGCGCTGCAGGTTAACTCTGAAACCAAGTGATGCTAACTCTGAAACCTAGCGATGGCCACAGCACCTGCTGTGCCCTGGGCAGCTCCAATCTCACAGGCAGAGGTGACAGGATGTGGGGACAGCACCAGAGCCACGTGGGGATGGGGTGCAAGGAGGTGGCAGCCAGAGGGGGAATGTTACTGGAAACGGCGAGACACTGGGATTAGCTCGGCAGACTTAATCCTCCAGTGGGATTATGCTACAATTTTTTCCATCCTCCTCCCTTGTCCTCCAGACAAGCCTCCCAGGATAGCTGGGTCCACTCGCTGCGCCTCCATCTCTCTTCAGCCAGGTGTGATCTGGGCTGTGCCTTGCCAGAGCCCTGGGAAATATTTATTATTTATTACCCCGGGAGCAGCCGGGAACCGGCTCCACCAGCCCAGCAAAGAGCAAAGAGGGTGTTTGATATTCAAATCCCAGTTCAAAGCAGAAACACCTCAACCTAAATAGCATCCAGGGGAGGCTGAATTTACATCCCAGCTTTGAAATGCAGAAGCCCATTTCCTAATTAAGGAAAGCAGCATTGTGGAGGAAAGCAGCTCCTCCCTGGGACTTTCTCAGACACGGGGTGGGGGGGGATAAAGTCCCCAAAGAGACCATGAGACCCATGGGGTGAGAGGACGCTCGTGCCCGAGCTCATCATCCTCTCTAGGATAGAGGTCAGGTTTTGACCCAAAAAAGTTGGCTCTGTACAAGTGTTCCCCAAAATAACCCTTGTTGAGGCATCAAACATCTCTTTCACTCACCGTTTTGGCTGTCACCACCTCCAAAATCATATCACACGTTTAAAATACACACTCTCAGCCTTAATACAGAGTTTTTTTTCTTTTACCATTTTTTTTTCTTTTACCTCATACAGTCATGCACTGCCTCCATGGGGTGATTTCCTTGGACATGATGCCCAGCTGGATCTCAGCATGCTGAGGGTGGTGAGAGTCTGGCACAGGTTGCTCAGAGATGTGGCTTCACATCCCTGGAAGTGTCCAAGGCCAGGCTGGACAAGGCTTGGAGCAACCTGGGACAGTGAAAGGTGTCCCTGCCCATGGCAGGGGCTGGAAAGGGATGGGCTTTAAGGTCCCTTCCAACCCAAAGCCACAAACACTCTGACCTGCAGGACTTTAGGACAGCTCCAGCCCCCCAGCAGCTCTTTGAGGCCTGCACACACCAGGGACGAGCAGAAACCCTTGGCAGGAGACAGGCAGCACATGGATACCGGGAGTCAGAGCAAACAAAACAATGGGAGGGGAAAAAAAAAATCCCAACCTCATCTCCTGTGTGACCTTTACAAGCAGCCTGGAGAAGAACAAGCTCATAGTTTCCTGTGCACAGCTCCCTGCTGCTGTGCCAGGGGCCGTTCCCAGCAGACCCGTGTTTTTCCCAACAGCAGTGTCTGTTGGAAGGATGATAAATGAGAGTCTCTCTGACAGCCAGAGAAGGAGAAAGGCTGTGTCTCAGGGCAGGTCTAACCCCACGGGCCAGGCACCGGGGGCAATGAATTATTCTTGAATCCAAGCCCAGCTTTTCTATCCAAACCATCCATGTGCTGCCTGCTTCCGACGGGCAGAGAGGAGGGAGGGAGAGCTTTCCCTCTCTGCTGAGTAATTCCTGAGCCACATCCCCCTGAGTTACCTTCACACTCCAGTGCTAGTGCCTGATTAGAAAAATAGTAATTAAAGGCAGATTAGTGATTAACCAGTCATCATGACCAGGCTTTTCCCTGCTTGGCTGCTGGCGCACGACTGCCACTGGCATTTTGTGTACTCAACACCGATAAACCTGCTTCCACTTCCCAGCCCTTTTGAGGGGGACAACCAACTTCCAGCTGAAATGGCCACACTGGAGCTTAGTGCAGCTGGTACCTCTTGCCAGAAAGTCAGTCCATTTGTTACAAACAAAATCAGATTTAAACACAATAAAATCCATTAGTGCTCCGTTGCCATCCCCTGAAACATCGTTATTTTCTTCCTTCAACAGGCTCAATCTAATTTCTCCATAGGCTAAGGAGGATTTGACGGCAGCCAGGGGTTTGGAAGCAGCATCAAGTTCCACCAAAAAGGGAGCTCATCCTTTATCCACAGGCTCAGCCTCACAGAGAGCAGGATTAGAGAAACAAGGAGAATAAAACCTGCCCTGGGACTCTGCTCTCCAGGCAGCCACAGGGGAGCACGATGTTTTCCTGCAGCTCGCAGCCCTCCCCTTGAGTCAGCAGCTCCCTGAGCCTTATCTTTCCCTTTGTCTCCCCAGTGAGGATTCTCCATGACCTGCAGACTGTCTGGGATCCCTGAAAACAATGGGGATAGATTTGCAGACAGGAGTTTGCAAACAGGTAAAGCCAACAGCACAAAGCTCCCAGAAGCATCCAGCAGGAGCAGCATGGTTTTCATCCCAACATTCACTGAGCCTGATGATTAAAGGAACAAACCCTCCCTTGGGGGGAAACAGGGGGGCCAGAGTGGGGATCTTCCAATCCTGGATGAGGAAAGGGTCACTGACAGTCAGGAGAATCCTGGCTGAAGCCAGCAGAAGCAGCGTGGGTGGCACAATCTGAATGGTGAAAGTCAAAGCTGAAACGTCGCCCCACAGGCCCCAAAGTGGTACCCGGGCACAGGGAACTCTAAAGACAACATTTCCATGAATAACAATGGATTCCACACTCTTCTTAACACCTTCTACTCGATCCTTAAATTTCCCTCTTCTACAGGCGTGTGGGAACGGAACGCCTTCATTGAGCTCCAGTTCCCTTTTGCCATAATTTCATTTTGCCAAGCAAGGCCGCCACTATTCCTTAATCCAATTGACATTTTAAACCGTCCTGTTCTCCATAACTCAGTTGTTCTGCTCCTGTGGGAGAGCATGGAACAGGAGAGAGCTGCAAATCTCTTCCAGACATTTTTGCCCTGTATTTTCTTTGGCTCACTTCCTATGAAATGCTAGAAATGATCATGGAGATGATATTTCGTGAGGGATTTACTTGCTAACGGCATCCTAGAAATACTGGCAGGCAGCGTTCCTCCCAAATTCTTTCCAGGACAAAGAGCAAGCCACGCATTTCCACTTGCAATGTATAAAACATCCCAGCTCAGAGGTGCCCTTGGTTTAGCTGCTACTCAAAAAAAAAGGCTCCTCATCCCTGAAAGTGTTCCAGGCCAGGTTGGACAGGGCTTGGAGTGACCTGGGACAGTGGAAGGTGTCCCTCCCTGTGGCAGGGGGTGGGACTGGATGAGCTTTGAGGTTTCTTTCAGCCCAAGCCATTGTGTGATTCGGGAATTCCAAGTACCTCAGCGCGTCCCTCATTATTACCATGATCCCACCAAACCAAGAGCCCACCAACCACAGGGCTGGACAGTGCCCAGCAGCCTTCGAAAGACCTTCAAGATGGATTTCATTCTCTAAAGACTGAACTAAGAAAACTTTCACCTCCCCCTTGGCCAGGCCTCAGACTCACCGTCATCAGCTCCTTCTGGAAGGATTTCCTCTCCTTGTTCTCCACGCTGTTGCAGTCTTCCTTCAGCTTCTCCAGGACGGATGCCACTCGCTCCGGCTCGCTGTCCAGCTCCGCCCGGCAGAAGAACGTGAGTGGCAAGTTCAGGTAGCCCAGGGCATCGGCGAAGGAGCGCCAGCTGCTGAGGTTCTCCATCAGCAGAGTCCTCACCGAGGCATAGATGTAGGTCAGGAACTTGCAAGGCCTCAGGATCTGCTCCAGCAGCAGGCTGGTGGTGAGATCTGGCCCAGAGAAGTAGCTGGGTTTGACCTTCCCGACCACCAGCACGTTTTTGGTGTGCACGAGGCCGATTTTCCCCTGGTAGTAGCCGATGTACCACTCCTTGGTCCACAGCTGGCCCTTCAACCTGATCTTCTCCTCACTGAGGAGGGCTATGACATCTCCCTTCTTGTACTCCAGCAAATAGTGGTTCTTGCTCTGCCTCACCACCGTCTTCAGCAGCTTCCCGTACTTCAGGCTCAACACCGGCCGGTCTTGAAAAACCGGATACTTGGCGGTGGCAGCCAGAGGGGAGAGGATGATCTTCCCCACCTCGTTCTTCTTGAGGAACCG
Source organism: Hippolais icterina (assembly GCA_013400075.1). Taxonomy (NCBI): domain Eukaryota; kingdom Metazoa; phylum Chordata; class Aves; order Passeriformes; family Sylviidae; genus Hippolais; species Hippolais icterina. The sequence continues at coordinate 199,311 of VWYN01027536.1, read as the reverse complement.
CCTCTGCCCCGCGGGCTTGATGGCACTTTTTGGAGGCGGCTGCGGCGTCTGGACGCAGAACTGGGTCAGAATGGCATCCTGGTCATCCTTGACCTGTATCCTCAGCGTAAAGTCCGAGAGCTCGTTGGGGTCGTGGGACGCGATCGGGAAGATGAGGCGGCTGACCTTGCCCAGCTTCATCTGGAAGCCCCGGACGATCTTGGCTTGCTCACTGGCCTTCACCTCGTAGTTGGTCATGTTGGAGAACATGCAGAGCTTGAGGTCCTGGGGCCGGGACAGGGCAAACTGGTGCTTCCCCCAGAGCTGGAGGGCGACAGGAGCTGGGCTGTGGGACTGCCTGACGACCTCATTGACCAGCAAGGTCTTGGGCGCGCACTCGTGGCCGAAGACAGCCACCACAGTCTTGAAGGAAGGGTGGATGTGCTTGGGGCCGTAGACGCCCACCGTGATCTTCTTGCTGATGTAATCCCACACGGTGTAAGGATAGAGGATGTTCTGGCCCTGCGCCACGGCCGCGATGTACATGCAGGGCTCCAGGTTCTCCAGCTGCACCTGGATCGTGTCCCCGTAGGAATAGCTCAGCTGCATCGGCGTGTACGGCCCCTCCTTCACGTCACTGCGCAGGCACTGCAGCCCCACCAGGCCCTTGCTCACGGCGTCGTTCTTGACCTCCGCCGACACCTTCATCTCCAGGATGATGAAGGTCTTCACCTCCATGTTGCTGAGCTTGATCTGCAGGACGGGGCTGATGGTGCTGCACTTGTCACTGTTCAGCTCCAGCGGTGGGTCCAGCATGGCCTTCATGGAGATCTGTTGTGTCTCTCCGGGGCAGACATGGCCCTCGGGCACGCGGATGCTGATGTTGGTGTCCGGCAGCTGGACGGCCCCGCCGGAGCTGTCCAGCTTGCACACGATGTTGGTCTCCACCGGTTGCGTCTGACCCCAGCCAGGATTTTGGCCGAGCAAATCCAAGTCGTGGCAAGACCGAGCCAGCTTCCTGTGGTTCAGCCACGCTGTCCTAAAATCCTCCCTGCTCTGGAACTGCTCGGGGGTGGGAGACTTCAAACCGCTGAAGAAACACGACGATGCCGGCGCATCCGACTTGGCCTGGAGGACGGACAGCTCGGACAAGCTGTAGGAGCGTTTGCTGCGGAAGAAGGGATTGTCCCTTCTCGCGGGCTGCTCTGCATCCAGCCTGTTCGTGGAGGGAAACTCATCAAAAAGGTTCCCCAGGCTGCTGTTGGCGGCCGAACTGGGAAGAGCCGATGTGGGAGCCCCTGCGTCGAAGAGCAACAAATCCACGGCGACGCTGGAGTCAGACTCTTTGTCCGAGCCGGGCGCTGCTTGCAAATTCCCATTCAGGAACGGGTTGGTCTGCACTCCGTTCAGGAAGGGGTTGTTGTGGTAGGATTTGGCCGAGTTTCTCTTTGCATCAGTCCATTCCCCGAGCAGGTCCAGCTCCTTGACGCCCTCGTCAGGGCTCTCCAGCAGATTGTCGATCATCCCGCTGTCCGTGAGGGAGGAGTTGCGGTAGTTCACGGGCTGCACATAGGAGGACGGGATGTAGCCCATCTCCGTGGTGTTGTGGGCGTACCACCACTCCCCTCCCGACGTGTCCAGCACGTACAGGTGGTCCCCCTTGGAGAACTTCAAGGTGGTGAAATTTGTGGGACAGTAATCCTTGATTGCTACGACTTCCTTCGCGTTCCCAAAGGACGTGGGATTGTCCACCAGCAAGGCACTGGGAGAAGGCACTGCAGAGGCAAGGAGGAGACAGCACCGTGAGAGATGCACGACAGAGTCACCACTGACATGGAATCCTTTATTCCAGGTCACACCTCCACGCTGTTTTAAGTGACGCAGGTAGTTTTGGAATCACTGAATCATTAACGTTGGAAAAGTCCTCCAAGATCATGGAGTCCAACCACTAACCCAGCACTGCCACATCCACCACCAAGCCATGTCCCCAAGTGCCACATCTATGTGTTTTCTGAACACTTCCAGGTCAACTAATTCCCTGGGCCACTTCTCAAGCCTGAAGGTATTTTTCTCCATAAAATTTTTTCAATATAACTACGTTATTTCTGGTACATTCACACCTCTCTTCCCTAAAGGGTTTTCATCCAAACCCAAGATAACTCTCCCTCTTGCTAAAAGCCCTCTTGCTCTGCTGTAATCCCTCTCCTGCGCATGTCAAACATGCCCAGAGAAGCTGTGGCTCCCCCTGAATCCTTGGAAGTGTTCCAGGCCAGGCTGGATGGGGCTTGGAGTAATGTGGGCTAGTGGAAGGTGTGCCTGCTTTCAGGACCCTCCCAAATCAAACTGTTCTGTGCTTCTAAAGGTTACCCAGATTGAACCCTCACAGAACCTCAGCACTTCCTCCCACACTGCTGCTCTGGTCCTGGCAGCATCTCCAAATTCCCTTGCAGAAGTGCCAGTGGAAGAGTTTTCTGCCAGGGGATCCCAATTTACATCCAGGCTGGGTTGAGCCTACCCCGCCACCCTACTTGTTGGCTTTGCCCTCATTTTCAGGATGTGTTTCCATAAAAAGCGCTAAAAACAAGCTGCAGATGATGCTCCATCGATGGTTAAATGTGTGCTGTCTCCCTAGAGAGCCTGAAGAAAACAAGGAAAGCTGGATTTTCACCAACAGGGAGCCGCAAGGGAACTGGGACGGCACCTGCTTCAACAGGCTCGAGAGCTCCCTGGGAGGAAAAGGGAGTTTAGAAAACACAGGAAGCCCTTAAAATCCCAGAGACAAAGGGATGGGAGCTCAGACTGCACATCCCTGCAGTCACCACTCGCAGGCTGGCAGCACTTCTCACCCATGGAAATAACAAGGCAAGGGAAGATACAGCTGAGCAAAGAGAAGCCTTTAAATATAGTCTGGGGATGGAGTATTCGGAGGAGAAGAGTTTTGTACACATCCTGAACAACCCATCTGCCAGCAGGCAAAGGCGTGAGGACATTCATCCAGAGGAAAACTACACAGAAACCCTAAACTGGAATTATTTTGGCAGCCTGCTAGGTTGGAAGCTGCTGTTAACTCAGTCATCCTGCAGGACGGAGCATTTTTGGTGTCAGATCAGACAGGCAAGTGGCTGTTCCCATGTCCCTCCACCTGGGCATGCAGGGGTTAACAGAGATGTGCTAAAACCCCCCGGAGAAGAGGAGCAATTCCTATTTTTGCATTAAAACCCATCTAATTTGCAGCAAGTGTTTGATGTTCAGGTGCTACACCTGCAAAAACAATCGCCTTTGTGCGTGTTTATTTTCAAGGCCCTCAGCGCTTTCCAGCTCCCACCTGGAGTTCTTCTTTGGGATGTTCTCCTGCCAGGGGAGCAGTAATTCCCCTCCCACCTGACCGTGGCTTTTATGCTGGGTAAGAAAAACACAGCAGAAAAAAAAAAGCAATAAAAGGTGGAAAAAAAAGAATTATTGGAGGAGCGACCTCCCGGCCCCCAGCCGCTGGGGAAGNACCTGGAGTTCTTGTTTGGGATGCTCTCCTGCCAGGGGAGCAGTAATTCCCCTCCCACCTGACCGTGGCTTTTATGCTGGGTAAGAAAAACACAGCAGAAAAAAAAAAAGCAATAAAAGGTGGAAAAAAGAGGATTATTGGAGGAGCGACCTGCCAGCTCCCAGCGCTGGGGAGAGGGAACACCTCTGTCACCACCTTGTTGGTGCCACCCAGCCCTCCCAGGGGGTGAGGATGGGCCCGAAATGAGGAGGGGGATGGCCCCCACGCACCTTTGACATCGCAGAGCGTGGTTTCAGCAAAGCCCTCGCCCAGGTCGATGAGCGTCCCCTCGGACTTGCACCGCGGGAGCCCTCCCGAGTTGGCCGCCCGGATCCTCTGCGCTGCCATCTCCGCTCCCGGCGGGCACTACATGGCCATGGCCTCTCTGCCGGCGATGGGGACCCCGGTGTCACCTCGGGGAACCAGCCTGGGGGAGAGAGACAAAGGCCAGGGTATTAGAAAGGCTACGCGTCCTCCCGTGCCACCCACACACTGTTCCGGTGGTGCCGATACAGGAGAGCCTGTCCTGTTTTCCCTAAACCATCATGGAACATAATCTGGATGTTTCCAGGAGCCACAGCGCTACCTACAAACCCCTGGAGAGCAAGGACAGCCTGGTCTTGCACGATGCTGGACACGACCCCATTCAAAGCAGCCCCTTGGTCTTTGGGAGTTTTTTGGGAATACGCTGCTCCCAGGATCGTAAACCGGTCTCCCTTTCCCCATTTCCCAAGCATTTGCACATTGCTGTAACACCATTATAAAACCACCGAGCACTGGGCTGCTGTGGGAGCATGGAAGACCCACAGGACTGGGCTTTTCCCCTGTTCAAATGAGCCATCCCTCTCTCCCACTGCAGCATCTCCTAGGATGGGGACTGGCTCTTCCCACTTGCACCCCGCGTCTCTCCCCTCACCCGGCCAACCAGGCAGGGCAACATCCCTTCCTGCACTGAACACGATAAAAATAAAGGGGTTTTCCCTCCTTTTTTCCAGAAGCACTAGCAAAAACACTTCCAGAATCCCTGTGGAAGAGCAGCTGCACCAGCCCGCCGGAGCCGGGCGGAAAATGAGCCCGTTCCCACAGGATACTCCGACCACCAACATCGTGGCTGATGCAAGCATGGGCAAGAGCTCCCCTGACGTCACTCGTGTCCTCTGGAGCTGGGACAGTGGCCAGATGGGCCAGGACGAGCAGGGAAGGCTGAAGGCACGGCTGGAGCACAGCCTGAGCCACGAGCTGCTACTCCAGGTTTGCACCAGGGAGCAGGAACATTGCCTGGTGTACCCAGGATCATCCTGGAAATTCTGAATTCAGCCCCTGCCTCCTGCTCCTCAGAGCTGCCACAAAACTCCAGCCTGCAAAACACCAACAGGTCTTAAACATAAAAGTTTCAATTAAAAGTTACATCCAAATCTCTTGTTTTACAAAGGGATTCATTCCTAACGCTGTTCTTCCCTTCTCCCCCTCCCGAGCATTTTTTTTTTCTTCCCTCTGCTTGAAAATGAAATCAAGCAGAAAATAACAGCCAGACCCAAATTCCTTAGGTGGGAATACAGAGCTGATGTCTCCTCCAGCACTGGGAGGAGGAGCAGCAAGTCCTGTAGGATTTGGTGCCCTTTTCTGGAATGCAGCAAGAGGAAATTTGCAGGGGAGAGCCTAAGCAGGAGATACTCCAGCCTGCTTGAAATGCTTCCCAAGCCATCCCCAGGGCTGGTATGCCGGGAATGTGGTTGGCTGGAAGGGATGCAGCAGGCTGCAGCCAGAAAAGGGAAGGGAGAACTTGTGTGCAAACATTTCCCCTTCGAGGAGAGCCTCCTGTCGGGTTCTGCTGGGAGCAATCCAAGGGGAAAGGGTTTGGAAGGGAATAAACACAGGGAAACCAGGCTTGGAGTCAAGGCTGAGCTTATCAGAGCTGGGACAGGTAAGAGAGGGGACCCAGAGGTGCTGCGAGGGGCAAGGCAAAGGAATAACGAGCAGCAAGCTCCAGCAGGATGCAAGGAAGGGAAGAAGGATGCTCCCCTTGGCTGGCACCGTTCACCACCCACCCGGCTTCCCATTAATTCCATTTGGGATTGCAGCTTTTCTAGGCGGCACGGAAAGACCCCAAACACACCAGGTCTCCCTCCAGAGATCCCACACCTCACCGATTTTGGCAATTCTCATACACAATCTTGCTAAAAACAAATAAATAAATAAAATCAAGCCACGGTGACATCCCAAAATTCCCCCCCTGCTCGGGCAGCACTGCACAAAGTAGGAAAAAACCAAGTGTAAGCCACAAGTATGTTTTGAAACACCTGCCTGCTGGTCCAGCATTGATTCATATAAATGAATTTTATATTAATTATGGCAGCTACAGCCCTGACTGCTCTCACTGACATATCCACAAGCCTGGAATTTGCAGAGATGCTCCCCCTCCTTCTATTTATACAAGGAGATGGGAAGCTTCCTGATAAAGGTCTCGGACAGATGTGGCTGTGTGGAGAAACAGCTGGAAAAATCCCCTCTGCATCGAACCCTGAGGCCCCAAAAGGCAGTGAGAATCTACACACAAATGAGGGATAATGGAAAGGTATTTCCTCTCCTGACAGCAGCATCCTGGATCTGTCTGTCCCTCCTGGATCTGTCTGTCCCTCCTGGATGTCAGGATGCACACACACACTGAAGGATGGGGGGCCAGGCCCCCCATGCTGGATTTGGGATGGGAGCCCTTTTTTGGAGCTGGGGATGGACCCAAAATGTTTCTGAAGGTGGAGGTAACCAGCAAACCCTCAAATCCTAGCTGTAGGGTAGGATATGTAGGATATGTAGGGTAGAATCTTAGCTGTGTGAGGATAAAAGGGATAAGTGGGGGGAAACAAAGGGTGGAAGGGGCAAGATTTGTTTAGAAATCACCGAGACAATGGTCTGCAAACTCCTCTGGAAGCGCTTCAAATTTAGCTTGGGGTTAAATATAGACCAGGGAAGAACCCAGCCCCATCTGTTTACCTAAAGCCACAAACAGAATCTGAAATAAATGGTGGGGGGAAGGAAACCAGTGGGCGACCAGAGCACACCCTGACAGCGCCAGCAGCCTCTCAAGGGCACCCACACCTGCTTTTCACACTGGTTTTTCCCTCCTACGAGGGACAGGGCATGCTGCAGGGTCAAATCCAACCCTAGGAGCCAGGGGGACCTGCTGCCTGCTCTCCCCATCCCAACAAATCCAGCTGCACGGATCAGGGCCCCACAGTGCTTGCATTTTTCTTTCCCAAATCCTACCCAGGCTTTGCTGGGAGTTGGAGAAAGCTTTAGGGAAGCCCCAGTGAGCAGATTCCCATGGGTGCATTCTCACAGCTTCCTGGGATTAAATCTGGAGCTGCCCCTGGATTTAACTTTCCCTGGGGAGCCTGGTCAGTGCCCATCACTCTCCAGGGGTAGAATCTTTTCCTAAAATCCAACCTAAACATCCCCTGACATAGCTCCAGCTGCCCCCTCAGGTGCCACCAGGCAGGGAGCAGCAGCAGGTCAGGGGCTGGTGACAGTGCTACATCTATCAAAAGAGTCACTTATTAAAACTTAACTAAAAACTAAGCCCAAAGGTCAATTTTCCTGCAGCACTTGAACACACAGCATTCAGCATCCCAGCTGCAGCATTTCCCGGCGTGCAGCAGCACAGAAAAGGTTAAAAAATAACATCTTATCCCAAAAATAAATATCAATAAAACAAATGAAAATAACTTATACCAGAAATCCAACTGCAGGCCCAGGGGAGCCCCCCAAGACCTCCTGGCACAGGTCGAGCCCCGTCCTCCCCAGCACTCCCGACTCCATCCATCATTCCAAGCTCATTCTGATGGGATTATGGGATGGCCCCACCTCTGGCTGGGCACTCAGCTATCAGTCAGAGACACACCATGGGCACCCAGCCATGCTGGACAGGGAAAAGCAATCCCGGGGAAAATACCAAAGTCCTGGAGTGAAGAAATGCAATAAAGCCATGGGAACACCCAACACTGCACAGCCCCAGGGTGGGAAGCAGGATCTGCTGTTGGCCAAAGGTGGGAGAGGAGCCCCCCAGGAGCCTCAGTCAGGGAAAATCCCTGGCTGCCAAGAATTTGGGCTGATAAGAGCCAGGAGGGCTGGCAGGGCCTGGCGGCACCAAGCACTGGCAGGGCTGGAGATGGAGCCAGGTCCTTCCAGGTGCAACCAAGGAGCTGCCACCAGCAAAGGGAGCGGCGCACATCCCTGCCCATCCCACATTCCCAGTCCTCCCTGCAGCTGCAGGGGTCCATCCCATGGTCCCCGCCCATCCCACATTCCCAGTCCTCCCTGGAGCGGCAGGGGTCCATCCCATGGTCCCTGCCCATCCCACATTCCCAGTCCTCCCTGCAGCTGCAGGGGTCCATCCCATGGTCCCTGCCCGTCCCACATTCCCAGTCCTCCCTGCAGCTGCAGGGGTCCATCCCACCAGGGCACGTCCGTGAACGTGGGAAGCACAAGGAACAGGAGCCGCCGTGACACAAGACTGCTCAACTCTGCCATGACTACCCTCTTGCACCCCTGTTTTCCCTGGAAAATCCATTAAAAGCCTCTCAAGACTGTGGTGCAAGCTCAGGGGAAATCTCCCACCCTACCCTTGGCCACAAATTGAAACTTGGGAAAAAAAGAAAGATCTTCCAATCAACCCCTCATCGTCCTCTCCCCACACCAGAGCCAAGATCAACTCCAGGCACTTGTTGCTTTATGGCTTTTAATTTGCTTTTTTTTTTTCTCCAAAGTCAAGTTCCTCTGGCTCTGCTACAAACATAGAAGTGTTTTTGGAGGTTTCTTTTAAAAACAGTCGGCTTTGCTTGGATATGAGCAAACCTAAAAAATTTTAGGGAGGAATTCATGTCCCAGAGCCACAGCGCTCCCACCAACACTTGTCCCACACAATGAATTCACTAAAAATGTCGCTTTTATCAGTCACAAAACCCAAAGTAACTCAAATCTGTGCCATCAGGTGCAGGAAAGACCCCTCCACACCCTGGGGACACCCCAGCCCTGAGGGAGTTGCTCAGGGAGTGCCAGATGACACCAATCCACTGCAAGGTACAACGGCCTACAAAAGAAGCTGTAAAAAGCCCCAAAGTGACCGAAACTGCCAAATTTTAGTGAACAATCTGATTTAGGAACTTGGGTTTGCCCTGTGAATTCTTCACCTTCAAGATCTCCCTCATGGCTATGACACAACACAACGCTGGCCCTTGCTCGACACGCTTCCCCCCTCAGTGGAAAATGATCCCAGCACTTCAGGAATTCCCCCCTTTCTTCGTGCTGGTACAGACAGATCTTCAGACAGGTGAAAAAACAAAATGTCCTCGAAACTGGCAACACCAGCACAGCCCCACCCAGGTCCTCTGCAGCCTCCTACAAGGCTGGCGTGGCTTTGGAAGCTGCTGGTGACAAGGAACAGACTGATGCCCTTGGAGCTCATCTCCCGGTGAGCCAGGTCTCTTCCATGAGCCTTGCTGGTGGGGATGGGTGGGGAAGAGTTGTCTGCTGTGGAGTTCTTCCCCTCAAAAATCTGGCCCGGGCATTCCCCAAGTCTGACGCCAGCCACGCCCCATATCCCGGTGATTCCTGACCCTGCTGCCACTCTCTTATCTCCTCCTCCTCCTTCACCGCTTGTGCTTGCCAAGCCAATGCTTTCATCTTCCAAAAAAAAGAAGAAAACCCACCCAAGCCAAGCAAAGATAAACCACCCCTTAAGACAACACCAAACACCAGAAAGAACAACCTGGTGTGAACTCACACGTCCGTCCCGGCACAAGCCTCCCGGGAGCTGCCAGGAGCACAACCCACGGCGCTTTTGGTCCCTTCTCCAGCAAACAAGAAGGGACTTGTGGAAGTATCGGGACCTCCCACCCCCCCTGCAGCACCCTCACGTCCCAGGGCTTTGCTCTGGAGCCCACTCCCAGCACATGATGTGGGAATGACTGCAGCCAAGGCGGCGGCAGTGGAGCCCGGCCCCGCGCCATGCCGTGCCCTCCGCTCCCTGCCAAGCCCCACGGAAAAATCCTGCCCTCCAGCTCCAGCCTGGCTCGGCTCCTGCTGCCAGGCAAGGGCAAGCCAAGCACGGCCAGTTTGACGGGGAAGGGGGGGGAATGAAGGCAATTTTGGCTGAGCGTGCGCTGCCAGTGTCAGCTGGTGGCCGGTGTCCGTCACGGCCTCCCTGCTGGGGATGTCATCCTCCACAGGCAAAGCAGGAAGGACAGGAAAGCTTCCTTTTATAGCAGCGACTCCAGAGCACCAGTCCTGCTGGATATCCATCACCAGCTACAGGAGACTCAAATACAAATCAGTCTTGAGGGTGAGAAAAGGGAGTTTTTCCTGCAGGACCTCCTGCTGCTGCCCAGCACGGATGCCATGGCAGAGGAGAGTCCTGTAGATGCAGGCAGCACCCTCGAGCACCCACAGCAACCCCAACGCCCACCTCAAATCCCTGAAAACAGTGCTGGTGTGGCAGAGGTTTAACAAACCTGGAAGGGCAGGAAGGTGCTGGAGGTGCTGCACAGGTTTCCAGGGCCACAAAAAATGTTTTCCTGGGACAGTGGCCCAGGTGCTCCCGCTCCACAGCAACGCTTCCCGGCAACGAAACCACGACACGCACGCCCACCCTGATAACACAGGGAAGGAAAGAAAGCCAGACTGCTTCTGTGATTTCAACACCACCATGGGCTGCAAGGCCAGCACCCCCATCTGGCATCCCAAAAAAAAGCAAGGCAGAGGGATGTCTCCGTGGGACGGTCCTCAGTGCAACGGAGGCTGCTGGAACACCGGCACAAAGAGCAAGGCACTCCCCCACCAAGAGCAGATTCCTCCCTTCCACAGAGCCACTTAAAAACCCAGAGGTGGTGTCTGCCCAAACATCTCTTGGTGAAGCACTGAGATCAAAGGAGACCTCAACAGGGACCATTCTGCAGCCCCACCTGGACCTCTTGCTCAGGGGAGGGCTTGGTCAGTCTTTGCCTGAACCCACAGACGTTTTTGAAGGTTTCTTTTAAAGACAGTTATCTTTGCTTGGATATTTGCTTAAAACTTTTGTCCTCCACAATGTCCTACAGCAAGGAACTCCATGGATGGGCTGGAAGGCAACGGAAAACTCATCCCCATCAGGAACAGGCTCTCATCTGATGTCCACCAGCCCTCGGATCAGAAGAGGCAGAGCCCAGTCCTGGTCCACTCTGTCCCTGTTGTCTGCCCAATGTTCTTCCAAAGGAAAAAACACTTTCTAAATCAGGCAGGGAACTCCAAAAGGTGTTCTGGCTTTTCAACAGGGAGCTGTGGATGGATGCTCCTCTGGCAGGGGCATGGAGTTTAATCCAGACAAGTCCCACAAGGACCAACAAACCCATGAAAACCCAAAGTCACATCCAGTGCTGCGCTCCCAGAGGAGTTAAACAGAAAAGCCATAAACTCAAGCTTTAAAACCCTTGGATAGAACAGGAATCCAGGGGAGAACCGCCTTCCTCCAAGCCCTCACAGCCCCTTCAAAGTCCTTCACAAGCCCAAGAAAAACAAAGCAAGACTGCTCCTAAAGGATGCTTAGGGCCAAAAGCATGGACCAAACGTCTCTCAAAGCAGGGAAACTCAAATTTGAGCTGGATCAGACAACAGCCCGAGCTCACGCAGGCAATCGGTGGTGGAGGAGAAAGGAAACCCAGATTTCCAGAGCTGCAATAAGACACTTATTTTTAAAGAAAAGATCCTCCCAGAATCACCAGGAGAATGCATACAGCACCACAGTCACCCAGGAGATCTCAGGCCAACACCCACAAAGAGCAGAGTAAGGGAAGCCATGGAAGTCAAAAGGAGGGGAAACAGCTTCCCACCTCTGTGGGTGCTGCAAGAACCATCTCATAATCACCCCAGGGGGGCCACTCAACCCCCCCTCCCCAACTCAAATCAACCAGGCCCACAGAAGCTTGAAGGCAAAAGGCACTAATTGAGAAAATCCTGGAGCAACTCGCTCCCTTCCCTCCCTCCAGCCACAGTCCTGGCAGCTTCTCCTTCCTCGGATAATTTGGATGCTAATTCGGCCTTCAAGAGCTGTCAAAACCCCAAGTCCCTGCACTGCTGAGCTTTCCCCAAGAGGAGATGCTGACAGATCTTTAACTGCACTGACACTTCAGAACCCTGTCCCCATCACCCCTCACTGACTCTGCCCTTGCCCGATGGAGAGGAGCTGCTGCAATGCCACGTGTTCTCCTTGTTCCTGGCTGGAAAACCAGTCCCACCAGCGTGACCAGAGAAGGGCAGGCACAAGGAAGTCACTCGTGCTGCTGGCTGGACAGGCTGCCACCACAGCTGGTGCAGAGGGGACAACACAAAGCTCCAGAGATGAGCTGCAGACCACCAGAGATGAGGCAGCTCCCAGCAGATCATCACAGACAACTCCACGCAGCTCTCCCAGCCCAAGCACTCCACCAAGACTGATCCATCTCCAGGTATCCTCACTCAGGAGGTCCATTTTTGGGAAAAACAAGGGGTGTTGTTCCCAACTCACCACCTGAGCAAGCCCGTGGACACCAAGCAATGATGAATGAAACCCCTCTGGATTCCAAGAACTCATTCACGCTGGGACAAAACCACCCCCTTGGTTTAATTTTCTTGCACACCTTCCTGATTATTCCATCACTGATCTGCTGCTGGATTACAGGACACCCTCAGATACGCTGAAAATGCTGACAGGAGCCAAAAACCTCCTTTCCTGTCTTTGAGTAGAAACAAACAGGATCAGCTCATTGCAAAGAATTCCCTCAAAACAGCAGGGGGTTTCAAGCTCCTCTTTGGCAAACATTCCCAAACCAGACTGCCTGGGACACCTGGGTTTAAGCAGCTTAACCCTTTGCTGGAGCTGATGGTCTTCTCATGGGAAGGCATGATGGGGTTTGGTCACATCATGGGATGCTCCACGTTTGACCCAATCTCACAAACCAGGGATTTCCACGTTAGAAAGAGGGCAAAGATTCCTGGAGAGGAAGCTCCCAGGTGATGATGCAAGTAGGAAGAGGATGTGAGGACAGATCAGAGAATCATGGAATGGCTGGGGTTGCAAAGGACCTTAAAGGTTGTCTCACGGGCAGGGACACCTTCCACTGTCCCAGGCTGCTCCAAGCCCCAGTCTCCAACCTGGCCTTGGGCACTGCCAGGGATCCAGGGGCAGCCACAGCTGCTCTGGGCACCCTGTGCCAGGGCCTTGCCACCCTCACAGGGAGGAATTTCTTCTTTATATCTGATCTAAACCAACCAAACAGAGCCTGGATTCGGAACTCAGGTTTGATCTCACCTGCAGACCCACCCCAGAAAGCGTTCCTGTTTCCATCCAGAGCATGCTTCGAACACCACTAATTAACATGGTCACAAAAGACCACGTGGCCCATTTTAGGTGGTTTTCAGTGGCACAAGTCCTGACTTTCATTTAGCTTAGAGCTTTTCCAGGGGTGGGAATGAGCTTTCCAGGTGCAGACACCTACCTCTGCCTGCCAGCCAGGAGGGTGCCTGAGATACACCAAAACCGGCTGCTGTTTATGCAACACGAGAGCAAACACCACGCCTGCTTCTTTTAATTAATTACCCCGAAATTAAAGCCCATCAGACTGCACAGAGACTCCGTGCAACCTGCAAATTAACTCAACCTGGGGCTGAGGGAGGTCAGATAGCATCCAAGCAGTGCCTCCAAGCATTTTCCACAGCATCAGGAGTGCCATGAAGGGGAAAAAAAAACCCAAAACAACACCACCCACCCACCCCCGTCTGCCAGAGCTTCAGGGTTTTGTTTTTTTGGTCTCAGAGCTGCTTCGGGGTTTTGTTGTTTCGGTCTGGCCAGGTTAAGAGCTGCTCAATCCCATCACCGTGGGTCAGATGGCTGATAAGAAACCAATTTCATCACTTTTAAGCCCCGAATGTTTATGGGCAGGCTTTATCAGCAAACAAAGTCACGCACTTTGAACTGCAGCTTTACGTCAGCTGAAGAACACACGAGGCCCTCGCTGGGGTTAATGCTGTGTGAGCAGAGCCAAAGTTCTCTCCCTGCAGCCTCCACAGTGTGTGATGGCAAAGCTGCTTCCCTGGGCCAGGACATAACCCCTGGCAAAACATTTTGGGGATAGATGCCCCTTATTTAGCAAGGTGCTCTGGCACAAAAATAGGAATTTATGCAAATTTGGCAAAAGCCTTTGCTCAAAATTACTCTCCTCGCTGGACGAAGCAGGGATGAATCCCAAACGCATTTTTTGCAGCATTAGTCACCAGGCAGAATTAAAACGACACCTGAAAGTCATCCTGAAGCCACGGCAGGTTGTTCCCTGCCCAAGGCAGAGCTTTATTGCTTGAGTGGAGTAATTTCTACAGCTCTCTGCATGGCACTCATAGGGACAGAACACCTCACTGCCTGCACCAGATATGGAGCACAAGAGCTCCCCTTAAAAAAGGGACAACTCCGAGCCACCACAGAGGGAACACTTCCAGAGGACAAGTTATTCCCTCTCTGCTGGCTCCAAGAAGTCAGCCCCAGGCAAGGCTGGAAGGAGACAGACCTGCCCTGGCTTCTCACTGCCCAAGAGGAGCCCCAGAGCCACCTGCTCCATTCATTCCCGCTGAGATTTCACAGAATCTCAGAAGGGTTTGGGTTGGGAGGGATCCTAAAGCTCTTCTTTGTCCACCCATGGGCAAACCTTCCACTAGACCAGGTTGCTCAGTTCCCATCTGTCAGGCTCCACAGTGCAAAATTTTGGATTTTTGGAGCTTGAACTACGGGTGAAGTGTTTTCAGCTGTGATAAGGGGTGACTTTGGGCCAACACACAAGTGCCCAAATTAGAGGAAAGCCACCGAGAGGCACACAGGAGACACAGAGGAGCCCAAAGCCTGTCCCCTGTCTCAACAAGAACACCTCTTTTCAGAAAGTAAGGACTAAACTGAGGTTTAAAAGCCCCACGTATTCAGGGACAGATTCCCTGGGTCAGCAGGCCGTGAGCAACACAGAACCCACTCCATTTACGGATTCCTGCGGAAAACAACTTCAACCCCACCACCAGCTCTGCCTGGAGGCCGCTTTGACAACCACAGCGATGTGTTTTTATTTCCAGACCCACAACACGGGGCTGCAAGCAGCAGGCTCTTGGCTAGGGAAGACAGAACCATGGCACCTTCACTCACCTCCTGTCCTCAGCACCTTCCACAGCAACACCAACATCCCAGATTTCTTTTCCCCTGTTAGGATTGAGCCCTTCCATATCTCAGTGCTGGTCACATCCAGCAGATGTTGGCGCAAGTGATGGGACAGCTCTGCCAGGAGAAGCAGCACAGACTGAAAGCAGCCCTGAGGAAAAGACCTGGACTTCCAGGGAATGGGAGATGTTTGACAAGGGCACGGGGGAATGGTTTTAAACTGACAGAGAGGGGATATTGGGAAGAAATTTCTCCCCATGAGGGTGGGGAGGCCCTGGCACAGCTGTGGCTGCCCCTGGATCCCTGGCAGTGTCCAAGGCCAGGATGAACACTGGGGCTTGGAGCAGCCTGGGACAGTGGAAGGTGTCCCTGCCCTGGAATGAGATGGGCTTTAAGGTCCCTTCCAACCCAAACCATTCCCTAATTCCAAGCAGGACACAGCAAGAACTTTCCAGGAGCTAAGGATGCTCTCCAGCACAACCAGCTGATGGCTACATGCAGCCTGCAGGACTTTGCAGGGTCAGGCTGGAATTAGACACACTTCTGATGAGGAAAAAAAACTCCCTAAATATCAAACCAATGCAGATGGACCTTTCTTCTTCTTCTATTTTTTTTTTTTTAATTAAAACTTGCTTGAAGTGCCACATAAAAGAAGTGAAATCCCAGGCACAGCTGACGCATCAGGAGAGATTTATATTTAGAAGAATGACTTAAGTACTCGATCAACAGGGAAAAAAAAAGGGAACTTTTCCAGCAGGGTACAGAAGGAGGAAAGAAAACCAAAAGGGAGACAGCCTCCTCCACCCATTTTTCCTTGGGGCAACATCCACTGGCATTTTAGCCTCCCAGCAATCCACTTTTACAGTGAATTCAGCTTTTCTTTTTTTTTTTGCCATGCATGATCCCAGTAAACAACATTTACAGCCAGAACACATGATGTGCATCACAAGACAACTGGCACCAGCATTATTTTTAAATACCATCGGCTCTGCTTTTAACAGGACGACAGGAAATGTGTTATTTCTTGAGCATAAAACAAATATATTGAGGAGATTAAAAAAAAAAAAAAAGAAAAAAAAAAAGAAAGCCATTCCCAAGTTTTGCAGAGAGAAGATTTAAAGAGAGATAAAACAGAGCACCACTAGAAAAATACAATCCTTCGAAATCTGACATTTCTCTTTCTTCATTATTCATTTGGGAGCTTTCAGTCCAGAAGTCAGAGCCCTGCTCAGCCGGATATCCGATCTTTGCTGGGCCTCATCTCAAATTTCTCCAGCATTACTCACAATTTTTTGGTGCAGGAAGGGGGATGAGGATTTTCTGTTGAAAGGCAAAAGTGAGGCAGAAGTGTTTGCAGCATGGGATTTCCACGGATAGGCTCTGCTTCCAAACGATTCCCATCCACAGAAGAAGACAGAAATCAGGGAGATATTTAGATGCTGCACTGTTTGGGAGCTGAGGATGAGCTGGGACCTTCCCAGGCAGGAGCACTGGGCAGTGGATGCTCATCCCAAAGGAAGATGCTCTGCATCTTGGCAGTGCCCAGCAGCATCACCTCCCCTGCCAGCATTCCCACTGGGAAGTGCCCTCTGTCCCATTTTCACAAGCTCAGCTGCCTTAAAGCAGGAATTACCTGCCCTTTCTCAAAGCAAAACCCCTGCCCTTCCCTCTCCAAGCCAGGGGTGCATCTAATGCAGCATCACCACTCTGTGATCACAATCTCTTAAAAATTAGGCTCAACAGCAAACATTCCCACACTGATTGATTTTCCCAGCCCCCACCAAAAGCCCTTTTGGAGTGATTTTGGAGCCCTTTTTTGGAGACACGGCCACCAGGACTGCAGAGATCATGGTTTAACCCTCCCTGTGGAGAAACACTGATGCCCCGTGCACCATTTTCCAGTGGTATCCAAACCCTTCAGGACACACATTCCTCCCTTTTGCCCAAAGGATGCACCTCCAGCTGCCTGCGCTCAGGTTTCCACCACAGCCAGGAAAACCAGCTTCCCTCGGGATGTCTGTAAGGCCAGGCTTTAACACAGAGCCCAACGCACGGAGCTAAAGCTGGGATGGAACGGTGACAATGCAGACAGGGGGTTAAGCACTCACCCTTCCCAAATCCCTGCTCCAGGGCCCTGCATTCCTCTGCTCAAACAGCATGCAGGGCTTTTCTCTGCTCACTCTCTCCACGCCTGGCCATGTCCTGGGTTTGGTGGGTGTTTTAGGAGCTCCTGTTAACAGGCAGAGCTGCAGAGGCACCAGGGATGTCCCGTGGCAGGGCAGGGTGCTCAGTCGTGGGTTGGGAACACCTTAAAGCCCATCCCATTCCCATGGGCACCTTTCACTCTCCCAGGCTGCTCCAAGCCCCATCCAACCCTTGGATGTTTCCAGGGATCCAGGGGCAGCCACAGCTGCTCTGGGCACCCTGTGCCAGGGCCTGCCCACCCTCATAGGGCACAATTCCTTCCCAATATCCCATCCACTCTTGCCCTCTAAACCTGTGAATTTAAAGCAATTCCCCCTTGTCTTGTCACTCCGTGCCCTTGTCAAACGTCTCCCACTGCAGGTCCAGCAGCAGAGAGGCTCTGGAGAGCACAGCACATCCCGTGGGGATTTGGATGAGTCCCTGTGTCCTCCCTGTCACCAGGGTGGAGCTGTGACCTCATTCCAGGGACCTCATCAGGCTCTGCAGGAGCCCAGATGGACCATCTGGCTAATTGAGTTAATTAAAGCATTTTTCAGCAGCGATTAACTTTCAGGCAGCTCTCCCTGGGGAGCAGGGGCCACAGCTCAGGAGCAGCAGGAGAGACTGGGAAAAAATTACTTGGAAGCACTGACGGCACCGAGCTGCTTCTCTGCAGCGTCTGCTGACTCCAACAACTCCCAGGGGAAAAAAACCAAGCCCAAATCCCCCAAAATTTCACCAATTTTCCAGGCTGAGCAGGATGTGCAGAGCCAGGCAGCAGAGGAGAGGCACCACACTGATGTCCCCATCCCACAGCATCCTTCCCAGGCAGCCCTTGGAGTGGCCAACGCTGGCAGCTCTGCTTTGCTGACGAGGTGATTGCCACCCCCCAGGGACACAAAATACTTTGTCCATGGTCCAGTCCCAGAAAACCAAGAAAAACACTTCCAAAGAGCCCAGGAAAGCCTTGCTTTGTGGTCTCACTCCCTAAGCTCAGCTGCTGGAAAGGAGTCACTTTCTGGGAAGCTGGTAATCAAAAAAAAAAAAAAAA
>VWYN01027536.1:155626-173154 GCA_013400075.1 Hippolais icterina | reverse complement strand
GCTCAGGGTGGGCACGGTCCAACCCTGCGCGCTGGGCAGCTGAGGGGTTGTGCCCCCTTCCCTCCCCCCGGCCTTTTTTTTAGGGGTTGGGTTTGGTGGGTTTTTTTGGCTGTTTTTGTCACGGAAGCTAAGCTGCGAAATCCTGGTAAAGCAGAAATCCCGGCCCTTTTGCTCTCCGCGGGTGGAGGAAAACGCTAAACTCTGGTTTCTTGTGCTAAGCACGGCGGGAGAGCAGCTTCCAAGCTTCCCACTGCCCCCAACGCCGGGAAAAGGGGGTAATGCACCCTAAAATCCCATAAGTTGAGAGAGCATCCCATCCTGGGGTTGTGCTGCCTGGCTGGGATGCAGGGTTAGGAAATGGGATGCCAGGAGCATCAGCGCAGCAGGACGGGGGTGGGTACGAAGTGCACCCGGAGATGCTGGCCACCAACAGCAGCACAGTGGCCATCTCCCATTGGAACACCCTTTGGAAAAGCAGCTGAGTGAGAAATATCGGAGCAGATGGGTCCGGGCTACTCGAGCCGCTGCTCTTCCCACCCCCTCCTTGTTTTTTCCTGGGTTTAATCGGGATCTGATGATTAAATTTCCTCTTCCTGGTGCTGGCTCCTCCTGCACCCAGCACGGCAGAAGGAGACGGAGTTCTGGCCGGGCTGAGACAAAAGTGGGGTGGCAGCGGGGTGGCTGCGAGTCCTTGCATGGCCAGACCCCATCCCGGGGCTCTGCTACGACTTCCCGGCCTCATCCAAGCCTTTTCCTGGCTTCCCAAAACGAGCCACACAGAACCACTTCAAAGCACCCTTGGGGGCTCCTTTCTGCGGCGTTATTTTGGGAGCTCTGGGGTTTCTCCAAGGTGGATAACCCAGTTCTCTAACTGCAGCAGGGCATTTCCATCCTCTTTTGCCAGTGGAAAACATTGGGATGGCGCCTGGGATGCAGCTGTGCTGGGTGCTGCCCCCGTGTGTGCCTTGGCACCGAGCCTGGGGTGCTCCTGTCCCTCCGCTCCTGCAAAAATCTCATTAAAATCACTACTTGAGTTGCTGTTTTTTTCCTCTTTCATCTCTGCTGTGATTCCCCATTTTTTGGATACTCGAAAATGCAAAATTATTCCTGTCTTGGGCTGGCGCCTTGAGTGGCTTTGGGGGCAAAAGTGTCTTTTCCAATGGGCTGGAAGAGGCGTTTGAGAATCTACAGTTCCAGCTCAGCATCCTCATGATCCCTCGGGAAACACCACATCTCCAAGTGCCAAAACCGTGCTTGGACTCCATTAAAAATCAGCAATTTGTGGGTGACGACAGTTGCTTATCCTAGGGGCAGCTTTCCCAGCGCTCAGGATTTGCCTTGGGCACGTTACTGGTGCCGAGCCTGGGATGGAGGGATGAGCATTCCATCTGCATCCATCCCTCTCTGTTTCCCAAATAGTTTATGATGCCTGGGAGCAGCTCAGAGCATGGAAGCGATACTGGGGAGCAATTAGCCCTGGACAAAATGCCCTGTCGAGGCCAGGCTTTTCTGTGGTACTGGGATTCTGTCTTGCAGAAGTTCCACGGCAAAGTTCATTTCCCTTTGTGTTCCCCTCTGTGGTGTTTCTCAGGCACAAGTCTGGGTGGAAACTGTTGGCCTGAGCAGTTCTTAGGAACAGGGCTGGTCCGGGATGACATTCCCGTGGGCCAGGTGTGTGAGTGTAGCCAGCTTTTTTTTGGGAAGAGAGCAGTTCCTTTTTTGCTCTGATGCTGCCTTGGGAATTGCAGACAGGGGCCGGACATCCGGAATTGGGTCTGATGAGCCCCAAGCTCAGCAACACCAATCCCCTCCCCGGGGCTGGAGCATGGATCCTCCTCACCAGGAGGATCATGGAAGCACAGAATCATGGAATGCTTTAATGCCCATCTCTGGGCAGGGGCAGGCTTGCTCTCACAGACACAGCAGCAGCTCAGCCATGAGCCCTGAGCTCCCAAAACCTTCCAGAAGGGAGTGTTCCCAAACCTGAACCTGATAAAATCCGCGTGGAATATCAGAACACCCTGACCTTCGGTTGGGACCGAGCTCCATGTTTGTTGCTGCTGGTTGCTTACACACTTTTTCCATGATCCTGCAGTTCTGGTAGGAATCCAGCAAATCCCTTAGCCTGGATCATGCTATGGATGTGTGCTTGGCTGCCAAGGTACATTTAATAACGCTTGGTTAGGACAGCACTCCCAGCAACCTCCCTGGGGCGAGCTCTTCCCAGGCCAATCTTCCCCTTGCTGCGAATTAATTACAGCCCTGATGGTTAATGATGAGGGAGAGGGATAACTGGCAGGGTTGGACGTCCCTCTTCTCCTATGGCAGCTGAGTTATTGACTCCTTCCTGGGAAGCAGCAGCTCTTTGTTTGCATCCCGAGGCAGGGATGGAGGCTCTGGAGCGCTGCTGCCACAGGCAGCACTTCCAGGTGTTTGCCCAAAGCTACTTGGGGTTTAGGAGCTGGATAAAGCCAATAAATTCCGACAAGATTTGTTCTGTAGGTATAACATTCCCGCTTCAAAGCCAATTACCCACACCAGTGCCTCGTAAACGAGGCTCGCCGTGTTCGGAGCTGGCAAACAAAGCGCCGTCGTTCCCTCTGCCAGGCTCCCCAAATGGATTATTTCTGCTTCGTTTTCAGAATTCCATTATTCCAGCTGGGCTGCAATTAAAGCAGGGCGGATTTACTCCTCCGGCCCCCGTCTCCACAGGCACCCACCTGATTTCCTCTTGTAGCCGGGAGTCTGGAGGGTTTATTCCTGTTCCATCCGTCACAATGGCTGAAGGCAGCAATTCCCTACATGATATTGGCAAGCCTGGCCTCTGCTTTTGCCAGGGGGCAGGGATAGATGGGCTGTTGGGAAGGAATTGTTCCCTGGGAGGGTGGGCAGGCCCTGCACAGGGTGCCCAGAGCAGCTGTGGCTGCCCCTGGATCCCTGGCAGTGTCCAAGGCCAGGTTGGATGGGGCTTGGAGCAGCCTGGGACAGTGGAAGGTGTCCCTGCCCATGGTAGGGGGGTGGGATGAGCTTGAAGCTCCCTTTCCAACCCAAACCACTCCGTGATTCCATGGTTCATCAATCTGTGGCTGCGTTGGTGCCAAAGGGGAAGGAGAGCTGCGGGAAGGGGGGGCTGGTGTCACCTGTGATCACCCCTGGATGGGGTTTGTGAGGTGACAGGAACACCTGGCCAGGTAACAACCACTTCCTGCTAATAACAGGGATTAGTTTTTTAAGCCTGATGAGGACGTGCACAGAGCAAAGGACAGAGCTTCCGGAGAGGCTTTTAATATCTTTGGCTGCCTGACATCAGCTGAGAGAGTGAATGAACAAAGGACAGCAGGGGGGTGGAGGGGAGAGGTGAAAGAGCCACAGGGACAGGTCTTGCACCTTCTCTACTCCTCAGGGTAAATCCTGCAGTGTCCCTCCCCACATCCTGCCCCCATCCTACCCCTCATCCCTGCCAGGGTACAAATCCCACCTGCTGCTCGCCCTGTCCTGTGGGAAGGGATGGGTTTTGGAGAGCTTTGCACCAACCTGTCTCCTCCTGGAAGACTACTCCACTTGACAAAGTCCTTTATTATAACCAAAATCCTAGAATTCTGGAGTGGTTTGGGTGGGAGGGGACCTTAAAGCCCATCCCATTCCATCCCCTGCCATGGGCAGGGACACCTTCCACTGGCCCAGGCTGCTCCAAGTCCCAGTGTCCAACCTGGCCTTGGATGTTTCCAGGGATCCAGGAGCAGCCACAGCTGCTCTGGGCACCCAGTGCCAGGGCCTCAGCACCTTCACAGGGAACAATTCCTTCCCAATATCCCATCCACCCCTGGCCTGTGGCAGTGGGAAGCCATTCCCTGTGTCCTGCCCCTCCAGGCCTTTGCTCAAATCCCCTCTCCAGCTCTCTTGGAGCCTCTTTAGGTTATTTTTAATAATAAAAATTTATTAGGTATTTTTTACGTAATAAAAATACCTCTTTAGGTATTTTTTTTTGGTAACCAAAATCCTTCCTTTTAAGCCACCATTCCCAGTAAATCTTCCACTTCCCTTTTCTTCATCACCCTTTAGAAGCCAAGGGATCCCTGTCCTCACCTCCCACGCTGCCTGGCCGCTCACAGCAGCCAGACCCAAAACCCATGAGTTAACGCTGCCCTTCCCCTTTTCTCCTTTCCTCCCTG
The DNA here is from genome assembly GCA_013400075.1 of Hippolais icterina. Lineage (NCBI taxonomy): Eukaryota > Metazoa > Chordata > Aves > Passeriformes > Sylviidae > Hippolais > Hippolais icterina. The sequence goes on along the minus strand of VWYN01027536.1, from coordinate 168,982 downwards.
AGTCCCATCCCACAAAATAAAACAGCTTTTGTTCCCGCTGGAGATTCTCCTGGCAACAGAACCACGGAAGCTGAAAGAAAAAAAAAAAAAAAAAAAAAAAAAAAACGATTGATGAAACATACATATTTGGGGTGCAGTCAAAAAGCTGTCCCACTCTCCTGGAAGAGGATCTGGTCAGAGAGGAAGCTGGCTGCTCTTCATTGTTGAGAGAAGCAACAATTCNAAAAAAAAGGTTTCCCAGACTCAATGACAGCTCTATCTAAAACCAACCACCAGGATGAGGCTTTTTTATCATCGTTAGGGGAGAGAGCGCTGGGATAATGGGAGCAGGGAAATCATAGCTGGTTATGATGGCTTCCCAGATGGATAAATATCCCTGGCTAGCAGCGGGGAGATGCAGTTGTTGATGCATCCTTGTGAAGCTCAGCATGAGAGTGAGATGGCTCCAACCTCCTCCCTCCATGTACCAACAGATTCCAGATTGTGGGATTTCTACAGTCAGGCTCCAGCAGATTTCTGTGGGCCTGGAAAAGGCCCAGGGCTGCATGAGGGAGTTAGAGGAGCAGAAAGTCTTGTTTTGCAGCCAAGAATACTTTTGTCTTTAGCTAAACATCCTCCTGGACTGCCTTTCCGTGCCACTCAGAGGCTCAGAGCAGCCCTTTCTCCATCTCTTTCAGGCTGCTGATTCCCAAATTTTCCCTCCACATCTAAAGATTCTCTGGGGCAAAGGCGTGGAGAGCAAGAGCCATTTAATGGTGCTGCCAAGGGATGCACGTTTATTTGTTATGATCATTTATTCCCTTCCCTCAGATCACTGCCAGAGCCCTTCCACTTTCCAGACAGCTCCGTGATAAAACAGGGGAAAGTTTCCTTCCTTAAGCAGTGCAAGACACGATAATTCCCCGTGTCCAGTGACAAACAGCCTCGTTTATGGCCATTGCTGAGTTCCTGCGTTAATCAGTGGGGTTAATTGAATTGATGACTGTGCTGCCTTGTGCTCCCAGCAGCTGCCTCACGTCCCCCTTGAACGAGAGGATCTGCCTGTGCTCATTTCCACCTGGATTTCCACCCTGGTGACCCCACCAGACACTGCTGTGGCTTGGGACAGGGACAGGCATTTCCAAGTCCCTGGTGCAAGTACAGGGCAAATGCAAAACAAGCAGCATTTTCTACAAGTTCATCCCAGGAATACTGGGTGGAAGTGTCCCGGGATAAAAGCAGAGGATAAAAGGATCAGCACCCTCGGCTACCCTACATTGGAAAAAGGCTCGAGACTCAAAAGATAAAGGAGAAAATGAGAATTCCCTGGTTCTTAGGGGCAAAGGGGGAGAGAGGGATTAGAGCAGGTTGGGTAGGGATTGGAATGACCCAGTCTGGTGGAAGATGTTCCTGCTCACGGCAGGGAGGTGGAAGAAGTTGAGCTTTAAGATCCCTTTCCAAACTATCCTGGGATTCTCTGATCAGCCCCATGTGGCACAGCAAGGGCACAGTGCTGAAATTTGCCAGCGTGCCCATAATTTAGGGTATTTCCAGTGATTTCTTGTGGTCCCAAGCCCAGCTTGAGGGGCTGACAAGTGTTGCAGCCCAAAACTGTGCTGAGATAAAACTGGGGACATTTATCGCCGGGACCAGGGGGACAAAGCAGTGATGCTGATGCTCGGATTTCCCTCATTTCCCCTGGCAGGGTTTGAGATCCATAACCACTTTCCCTCCTTCACCAGGCATCCTGGAGCAGCCCCCAAGGACGAGGACCTGCTGGCTGTTTTGCCACACAGTCCTGGGTGATTTTTCCACCCTGCCAGGGATGAGGAGCGCCCCAAGTGAGTTCTATCATTCCAATATGATGTTAAATATCAGCTGCCAGCTACAGCCCTGCCCGCGGCTCTCCCAACAAAGCCCAGCTTGTCCAGAGCTGTGCCCGGCTGAGATTTAAGCCAGTCGGAGATAACCACTTGGCTGTTCCTTCCCTCAGTGCCTCCTCTGGCCTGGTGGAACACACTTCCTTTCTGTGCCGCCGGATTTGCTTTTCAATGCCCCATTATGTCGCGAGGTCACGGCGGATCGCGGAGTTTGCTTGGCTGCCCTGCAAAGAAACCAAGTCACAAGAATTACAGTTCTTTCTCTTTCCCCCCGTTTAATAACTGCGTGTGCTGAGCCTGAATCACTTTCTTTAGGCATGTGAAGGAGAGCAGCGAGCACTCGGCACCACGTTTTTCTTGGCACTCCCTCTTTTCTAAGCCCATTATTCGCCCTCCTTTCCTGCGGCAAAGAAATGCCCAGTTCTCTTCTTTCTTTTCCAGCTGGCAAGAGCCAGGAGCTCATTTAGCTCCCAGTGCCGTGGGATTATTAGCATGGATGTCAAGAGACCCCCTCTGCAATAACAGTGACCACCAACCCATAAGCTGAGCCTGCCACCAGCACGAATGGCACGGTTCTTGTTTTAAAAGTGGGAAAATTGGAGCGAGGTAGCATTTATCAGGCAGCTTCTGTTGTGCGGGCACCCTGTGGAAAAGATTTGGGATTTGTGTGGTCCGTTTGTGCCAGGGATGGAGCAGCAGATGGGAGCAGCAGGGTTTTGGGGCAAAACGCTGGTTTCTTTGAAGGCAGCAGTGAAATGCCCGCTGGCTTTAAGCAGCAGCCAGGGCACGGCCAGGGCTCTGCAGCCCTGCTGACGGTCAGAGCCAGAGCTGGAGCCTGTCTGGTGGCGTCCCCTTGCCAGCTTCTTTGTACTATTAATTACGGCCGTGAGTCTGCAGGGTTTCCAAGCTCTGTGGCTCCAGTTTGCCATGTGGGAAGGAGCTGGGATGCAAACTGAGTTCCCCCTGCGACGCTTCCCAACAGGTCCCGCATTATTTATGCCTCTGACAACGCTCAGACCCATCCGGGGTGATGCTGGGGCTCTCACAAAGCATCCTCAGAGCAGCTTTTTTTGCGGAGCAGAGTGTTTCGTGGGGTACAGAAACCTTCTTCCCTCTGGACATGGCGTTCCCATTCCTGCCAAGGCTCCAGCTGCAAAGCCAAGCAGCCTGACCGGTTTTCCACCTGCGAATTTTTGTCAGATCTCCTGACACAAAGCCAGGGGAGAGCAGTTTTTGGGCACTGGCAGCCCCCAGATATCCCTGGAAACCTCTCTGCAGTCTTCCAAAGCTGAGGTTTATGCAACTCCTTCTCCGTTACAAATCTCACCTCCTTGGCTGTGAGTTTTCACCACTTCTCTGTGCTGATGTTTGCCCAAGGTGAGGTCCAAGCCACCACAGTTTCTGGGCTTGAGGGTCTTGGAGGTCTTGTCCAGCCTTCATGATTCTGTGATTCTATTTACAATCAGATCTGGCACAAGGATAAATCCATCCTGGCAAAATTTTATATGGAAAAATATCTGTAAATGTCTTGGGTAAGGGAAAAGAAAACCTGCACGAGGTGCTCATACCTTATTAAACACCAGAAAACCCACATCGAGGGAGATCCATTGCTGGGGGAGTTTTTTGGAGACTTTGAGAAATGGAAGGAGCAAGTAAACAAGCTGGGATTTTTCCCTCTTCATGGAGGAACGTCTCCAGCACGGCAGAAAGTGCGATCAATAATTGAGTGAGAAGCCACGCAGCTCAGAGCTCTCACAGAGCGCAGCCTGAGCATCCAATATTTATTTTCAAGCCTTAAATAATGCATTTGCAAACGCTTCTAACTGGATATTTTAAGGCAAACAAATTTATGTCATGAAATGTTAATTGGCAGGAGTGTCTCCGAAGGAAAAAGGCGACCACGGGAAACACTCCTCAGCTCCTCAACGCATTGGTCCTGTTCTTCCTCGTAAATGAGGGGGCAATTCCATATATTCTAATTAAGGAATCATTTGCTATCAATTAGCCCATGTAAGTAGATTTCACTCATTCCCCAAGCTAAATCACTTAAGCCCTGGCATTTCCTCCTCGCTGCTGCAGCACCAGCAGCCGGCGGAGCGGTGCGGGAATGGGAGGCGAGGGACGCTTCTGACACCCATTCCCCATGGCAGCTGGGTGGGATGGCTGCATCCCCGTGGGTCAATTCACTCTGCAGACGTGTGGCAGCTGCTGTGGGTGGGCAAACAGGGGGAAAAAAATCTCCTGTTGTCCAGGAAGGTAAAATGGGTTGGACTTTGATGATCCAAGCGGTTCGCGTGCAGCTCGGAATATTCTGTGATTCTGTGGTGGGAGCTGCAAGGCATGGAGGGGAGGGATATGTCCAGGACAGTGGTCACAGGTGGCCCTCAGAGGGCTCCCGGAGCTCAGACAGATGGAGGTATCACCATTAAGGACAACTTGAGCTGGAAGTGAAGGGAATGAAGCTGCTCCACTGCTGTCTCCCAGGCAGTGCTGCATCCCAAAACACTGCTCAGTGTGGGCAGGAGCTCTGGAGGAATGACCTTGGCCAGGGCTGGCACCTTCCCACAGGTGTTTACTTCCACCTTGGCAGCAGATGAAGGCTTTGCTGTTAAATCCACCACGGCTCCAAGGCTGACCTTGTCCTTCAGCCCCCCTGTTCCAGGGAATGAGTAAACACGGCCAGGGACACAAGGAGCACAGCTTCCAGTTTTCCTGCCCCCGCCTCATCCCACGTTACAAACTTGGGAGCACAGCTGGCTGCAGCACCCCCAGCCACCCCAGGTACCCCAGCCCCCAGCTCAGGGATGAGCTGCTGCCACATCAGGCTTCCCCTTATGAAACCCAAAGAGATAAAGGTGAGATAAGATAAGAAAGGTTCATAACCTCTCATCACAGGACAAGATTTCTCATCTCCAGCCAGGCTCTCCTGCCTCTGTTGTTTATTTGCCAGCATCCAGCAGGAGATGAATTGCCTCTGCTGGGATTTCAGCTCGGTCTGATCAGAAGAAATTGGTTTTGACAGCTTTGTGATAGAAACACCTTGGGCCAAACTCACCCCTGGCTGAAGCTCTCTGGGGTCCCCTGGGCTGGATGTGGCCCTGGCTGGCTGGGAAAATTAAAACCAGGAATGAAAAGCCTGGAAACAGAGTAACATGGATCCAAAAACAGATAACAAGGGGTGGCTTAGCCTACAATAGCCTCGAGCTATCAGGAGCTTAGAGGGTAATGGGGGAAGAGACAGAAGGAGGGAGAGGCTGGCTGCAGCTGCATGGGCTGTGTGACGTGTGTGTTATCCCCTCCGGGGCTTAGGATGGCACAAACACAGCCTTAAAAATCATAAACTGATCCCAAATGCTCCCGTGCAAACCGAGCTGACCTGGAGGAACCAGTGCTACCACTTTTCCCGGAGTTACTTCTTCCTGGGCTTTAAAGAGAGCCAGGGTCATGCTGACACAGAGCCCTGAACTTCCAAGTGTTTCTCCTCAATTTCTTTCTCATAAAATGTTTGGACTGAGGGAGGCTTCCCCACCCTGGCAGATTTGCAGGAGGTGGGAGGCGTGGGGAAGCACAAATGTGCTTTTCATGCCTCGCTGCCCTCAGTTCAAAAGGCTCTCACCTCCCCGGGAGCACGTTCACCACTCCTATCTAGTCCCAGCAGCTCTCAGACTCGTCAGGAGCTGGGACAAACAGGAAAGCACGGAATTACTTTGATCCCAGCCTTTAATACCTCAAGGCTTTATGTTACTCTTGGATTGTGGGAGCTGGATGCTGTCAACCCAAGCTCAAGAATTTTTCCTTGGAGCCTCATTGAGGTATCAGGCCCATTTGGATCCAGCTCCACCAAGCCTTTTGATTTGAGTCCAAAACTCTTTTTTCCTCCTTGGAGGGTGGGGAATGGGTGACAGATAATAATTTCTATGGCAAAACTGCTCGATTTTGCTTCATAGCTTTATCTTCAAGTAGGCCCACACGAATGCTAGTAGAATCCTGTAACCCTGTATCCATCCCAACCCATCCCAGATGGATAACAGGCAAAAGTAGCCTGGATGTTGGAGCAGCTGGAGTGAGACTGGGTTGTAACAGATATTGTCACAACACAAACTAAATTTGGGGTGAAAACACCACTTTAAAAAGTTTATCAGGAATTACGTCCGAGCATTGTAGAACTTGAGAAAAGCATAAACCTGACAGGAATTTATAAGTTACAAAAATACCCTCGTCTCGCTCTCCTTTTCATCCCTGTTTTTCTGCCCATAATTCACCCACTCAGGCTTCATTAAAGACTCCAGTAAATCATTTGCAGGGTCAGAAGCTCGCCAGTTTGCCTACAGCTTAATGGCACCTTCCACTTGGCTCTTGTTTTCTTTATTTGCTTCACACTGCGGGGAAATACTCAAGTCTGGCTTAATATCAGTGGGAGGAGCATGGATAATGGGAAGTAGTTTAGCCCTGGTCCATTTTGTAATTACCACACTGAGGGCTTATGGACTTTTAGGATATGGTTATTAAAACATATATAAACTGGTATTTGTTATATGTGTGTATATATTATGCCCAGAGAAGCTGTGGATGCTCCATGTGTGGAATTGTTCCAGGCCAAGTTGGACGGGGCTTGGAGCAACCTGGTCTAGTGGAAGGTGTCCCTGCCCATGGCAGGGGGGGGACTGGATGAACGTTGGGGTCCCTTCCCACCCAAGCCACTCTGGGATGATTTTTATGCACGCTTCCTTCAAAGCACATCAAATCCTCCCTGTCCCCCGCCAAACCCAACAACAGAGAACTGAACTTTCGCTCTTTGGGGTCACTGGTCACTCTCCAGATATCAACCAACACCTCTGGCACCTGCTGCAGCACCAGTTCAACAAATGCACACCTCCTGGTGGATTTTCCCAGCCCTGGAAGGGAGCTGTGACCCTCATGGACAAGAGAGAAGGAGTCCCTTTGAGACATGGCAAAGATCATGATGAGCTTTCAGGTGCCCGCATCACTCATTTTGAGACTTTCTCTTTGTCCTGAAAAAGCAATTCAACTCCCTGTTTTCCATCCCTACACACCATCTCTTGCTCAAGTGGGATTTTCATTAAGGCTTTGTGAAATGATCTCAGGAGAGAACCATCAGAGCTGTCAAACCCTCGGCAGTGCTCAGCCACCCTCCCTCTGCAGCGACCCAGGGGAGCAGCGATTCAGGGGCAGGCACGGATTTCACGCAGAGCGTGATCACCTTTCCTGATTAGTGTCATGCTTCACTGGCCTTTCTGACTAACTCACCATTAACATTCCCGTCGTTATACCGAAAACTCCCGGCTCTTTGGCAGCCAGACCTGGTGCATCATTTACTGAGCGCATAAAACTCTCAGGGGTTTTTCCCAGTTTTTGGGGAGTTGGAAGAGGACTGGCTGTGCAACTCCAAATGAGATCGTCGTACCCTCTGATGGAGCAAGGGCTGACACACAAACGAGGAACAGGAATGGCATCTCCACAGGATTAAAGGTGCAAAGGAGGAGTGGGGTGCTCTTCTTCTACTGGTTTAGGAGAATCTCCCAAGAAAATCAGGATTGCTCCCCTGGCCTCCACGGCATTGTGGTTCCAAAACTTTGTGGCCCCAAGGGGAGAAGTTGTGGCTACACATGGAGGCTGTTTCTTCTCCACCCTTGTTCCAGGAGCCTGCACAGCTCCTTATCCATGGATAAGGGTTGCCAGACTCCATTTCTGCTACCCCAGTCTCTTTCACTCGGCTCCAAGGGCAATTCTCAGTTTACAAACAGTCACTCATCTCCCGACGGACCCTGAAAAGGGGCTCATTCATTGTTCAGCGCACATGGGCGGCCACAGGAATGCAGAAGAAATTGCAGCATGGACCCAGGATCATGAAAACTCGTTAATTCTTGGCTCCTTATCAGCTGCACAGTCTGGACGCTTTTTGGTTCAGTTTCATCTAATCTGGACTGGAAGAGCTGCCCCCGAGGAGGGGAGGATCATGAGCAACTGTTCTCCCAACTCTGTTTGGACCGTGATGTGATCTCCCACAGCAGTGAGGGGTGGGATGAGAAGCCTTTTCCCGAGGGCTGTTAAAAATGATTGACGGCGTGAATTTGTGCCCAGCACCCCTGATCCCTGAGGTGCTCAGATGGATCTGCTCTAATGACACTAAAACTCCTTTTCCCAGAAGTGGCAGGTACGAAAGTTGCTTGACAAACAGTGAAGTTTTACAGCTTGCTGTAAAAGGAGACACAGAGGTTGGTTTTCCCCCCCCCAAAAAAAATCACCATTCAGTGGTCAGGGGGAAATATCCCCCTGGGCTCCATCCACATTTGTGCCTTAAAAATACCTGTCCTTGAGATATAGATTCCCCATCCATCCCTGAGTCCCCTCACAGACTCATTAGACTTAAATTCCTAATATGGACCAGAGCCAGGAAAGACAAAAAAGACTCATTTGGGATCCCCTCATCATGTCAGAAAAGGAAAGAAAGCATCCATCTGTTGTTTTGCCCTTGCCAGGAGCCCCTTTCCTGCATGCTCCGGATCGCACTCTTTGCCTGCAGAGAAAGGCCAAGGAGTTTTGAGATGCTGAATGGGATGTTATCCAGCCAGCTGTCCTCCTCAGGTGGTTTTGGGTAGGAATTTTTGTGTAGGAATCAAGTGATCCTCAGACTGTATTAACTGGAAAAGGGCAGAGCAGACCAAGACCCCCAGAGAGGGTGAACTGAGCCAGCATCTGAACTACCCCTGCTCAGCGAGTCCCTTTCTAATGCTAATATCCTGCGGAGAAATCCTGCCAAGGAATTGCTCGCATTCCTCCCTGCAACAACAAACCCACAGGAGCCAAAAACCCCCGGCCCCCCACATTCATCCTGAGCCTGTTCTTGCTTCAGGCTCTGCGTTCTGCTGGCCCGTGTTCCCTTTCTCTCCCAAACTTACAGCAGCTCCTGGGGCAGTTTTTCCATGGAATTCGGTGCAGGCAGTGGGTGTGCACACCCATGCTCCTTTCCCACCGCATATCCCAGCTCCCTCTACCTCCCTTCCCCTCCACCTCACCTGCAAGGCTTCAAGCTAATACTGGTCTGGAATTCCCACAAGGAATAAGGTTCTGAGGGGGTTTCAGAGGTCTGAAGCAGGAGGAGATCTGTGTCCCCCTTTCCCAACGAGCTTGGGTTGGGACCAACCAAAGAGCAGCCTGGGAGGAGAGCAGAGACCCAGGCCAGCCAGAGCAGTGCAGGGTTAGAATCACAGAATATCCCACAGGGATCATCGATGTGACTCCTGGCCCTGCACAGACATCCCAACAATCCCATCCTGAGAGCGTTGTTAAATGCTTCTGGCACTCTGGCAGGATTGGAGCTGTGGCCACTTGGATTAAAGCCCAGGTGGCAGAAGAGGAAGGTGACCCGGGCAGCCCTGCCCTGCCCTGCCTCCTGCCAGCATCATCATCCATGGAGACCCTGCCTTAGGGGACTCTCCCTTCAGCTATCACTGCTTCCCACAATCAGCTAGGAAGGCCTGGATTCCTTCCTGGTGAGCAATTAACTACATTTAACACACAATTAGAGGGTTTCTATTCCATTGTATCCAACCCGTGGGATTAGAGCCACTAATCATGGAAAACCCCAGGAGATAACAAGCCTGGGGTGAAGCTCTTTTTCCGGTCCTACCAAACTCTAGCTCCTGATCCACAACTCCCTTCTCTGATTAGGGTCCAGACACATGAAGAGACTGAACATCGAGCGGCTACAGTGAAAGCTCCCTTTAAATGTCTACTTTTCCAAGGGGAGCCATTCCTTAGCAGGCTGGAGCGTGCTCTGGATTCAGATGAGCGAATTCCCACAGGAGGGACAATTACAAGATGAGCCCATGAGGGCAGTGCCATGGTCTGGGAGTGAGAGTGAGACACTGCACGTGGGCTCTCCATTGTAGCTTGATGGAAAAGCAGGAACAAAACCCAAGTCCTACTGAGCCTATGTTCCTGTACAATTCCAAAAATAATTGTTCTGGAGGCAGATGAGAACATAAAGCAGAATGAAAACACTTTTATGTTGTTCAGGCACTTAATCCCAAGGAAGAGTCCATTGACAGAGCATGGCAGGGTGCACGGTGCTTATCAGCCCCTCAATTTTCTTTGGCATCAGGGCCATAAACAAGAACAGAGCAGCAATGAGTCTCTGAAGTCCAGAAGAAGTCTCCTGGCTTTAGGAGGACTCCGTAAACATCAGGGCAGACGCTATCTTAAAAGGCTCAATGCCTTTGATTATGTTCCCGTGTTGAGTTTCCTCCATTTATTTTTGTCTCGTCATCTCTAAAGTTGGACTTTGTTTCCTGTGGAGAAGGTTGTGAACTGAAACGCCACAGCGAGTTTCTTCTGATGGAGCCTAAGCTCCAGCAGAGAAATTGGCCCTTAGTTTGGATTTTGTCAATATTCCCAGCCACAGGCTCAAAAGATGATTCTTTCCTAATGGCAGAGCTGTTGTAGCTCTGATAGTCCAAAGTCATTGGTAAGGCAAGATCTGTGAGCAGAGCTAATATATTTTTTAACCCAGCAAAACCCACAAGCTCCCCAAAACAAGCAAAAAATTTAGACAGACTGGGCTTTCACAGGATCTGTCTTACTATGAGGGAGTAAAGTATTCCCAATACATGACACAAAAAAGACTTTTACACTTTAAAAAAACGAGAGTGGAGATTGTTCCTTGTTCGCGTGGCTTCACAATCTGAGGCTTCCAGTAGGGCTGGGCATGCAGCAAAGCCGTGTGAGGTGATGACCCCCGTGTGACTCTGATGATGGCTGCAGGACTTGTCAGCTGGATAGAGAAGGACCTGTAGGTTGGGATGGTGGTGAACCTGTGGGCTGGACGGAGGAGTATCTGTGGATTAGGAACATGTAGGACCTGTGTGTTGGGTGGTGTAGGATGTGTAGATTGGGTGGAGATGAACCTGTAGGTTGGGATTGTGTAGAATCTGTGGGTTGGATGGAGAAGGACCTGTAGGTTGGGATGGTGTCAGACCTGTGGGCTGGATGGAGGAGGACCTTAGCTTGAGATGGTGGTAGGACCTGTAGGTTGGGATGGAGGTAGGACCTGTAGGTTGGGATGGAGAAGGACCTGTAGTTTGAATGGAGAGGGACCTGAAGTTTGGGATTGTGTTGGACCTGTGGGTTGGGCAGTGTAGGCTGTGTAGGTTGGGTGGAGAAGAACCTGTAGTATGGGATGGTGTAGAATCTGTGGGTTGGGATGGTGTAGAATCTGTGGGTTGGAATGGAGAAGGATCTGTGGGTTGGGATGGTTTCAGACCTATCGGTTGGATGAAGGAGGATCTTAGGCTGGAATGGTGTAGGAGCTGTAGGTTGGGATGGAGAAGGACCTGTTGGTTGGGATGGTGTCGGATGTGTGGGTTGGATGGAGGAGGACCTTTAATTTGGGTTAGTCTTGGTCCTGTGGGTTGGGCAGTGTAGGATGTGTCGGTTGGGTGGAGATGAACCTGTAGCATGGGATGGTGTAGAATCTGTGGGTTGGAATGGAGAAGGATCTGTGGGTTGGGATGGTTTCAGACCTATGGGTTGGATGAAGGAGGATCTTAGGCTGGAATGGTGTAGGAGCTGTAGGTTGGGATGGAGAAGGACCTGTTGGTTGGGATGGTGTCGGATGTGTGGGCTGGATGAAGGAGGATCTGTGGGTTGAGAAGGTGTTAGACCNCTGAATGAAGGCTGGGAAGGTGTAGGATCTGTAAGCTGGGATGGTATTGGAGCTGTGGGTTGGATGGAGAGGGACCTGAAGTTTGGGATGGTGTCAGACCTTCAGATTGGGCAGTGTAGGATGTGTAGGTTGTCTGGAGGAGGATCTGTAGGCTGGGATGGTGTCAGATGTGTGGTTTGCCTGAAGGAGGATCTGTAGATTGGGATGGTGTCGGATGTGTGGGCTGGATGAAGGAGGATCTGTAGGTTGGGATGGTGTAGGACATGTGGGCTGAATGAAGGCTGGGAAGGTGTAGGATCTGTAAGCTGGGATGGTATTGGAGCTGTGGGTTGGATGGAGAGGGACCTGAAGTTTGGGATGGTGTCAGACCTTCAGATTGGGCAGTGTAGGATGTGTAGGTTGTCTGGAGGAGGATCTGTAGGCTGGGATGGTGTCAGATGTGTGGTTTGCCTGAAGGAGGATCTGTAGATTGGGATGGTGTCGGATGTGTGGGCTGGATGAAGGAGGATCTGTAGGTTGAGATGGTGTCAGATGTGTGGGTTGGATGGAGGAGGATCTGTAGGTTGGGATGGTGCTGGATGTGTGGGCTGGATGAAGAAGGATCTGTAGGTTGGGATGGTGTTGGATGTGTGGGCTGGATGAAGGAGGATCTGTGGGTTGAGAAGGTGTTAGACCTGTGGGTTGGATGGAGGAGGAACTGTAGGTTGGGAAGGTGCAGGTTGGGATGGTGTAGGACCTGTGGGTTGGATGGTGGACCATCTGCAGGTTGGGATGGTGTAGGATGTGTGGGTTGGGCAGTGCAGGATGTGTAGGTTGGGTGGAGTAGGACCTGGGACAACCTTGTTGTTGCAGCTCTGGCTCTGCCCGGGTCATTGACACTGCTCTGGGAGCTCCTGTGCTTTGCTGTGACCTCTCTGGGCCAGGTGACCTCTCTTGCAGCTGCCGTCCCCCAGGCCATCACACGGAGTCTGGGTTTGGCCATGTGTCCCCAAGAGGAAACGTGTCGCCCACCCCAAGACCAAGAGGACTGTCCCAGGGCCCTGCTTGTCCCATCACGTTCTCTCCAGACCGTGGCAGAGTTCCCACTGTCTCCAGGGAGAACGGGGACCCAGCCATTGTCTGATGCCTTTGATATTTTCTGTGACTGAGACGAGCTATTTTTGGGTGGGGAAGGTCAAAGTCAGATCAGTCCAGGGGAGGAGTGTGGACAACTTCAAAGCCCACTCTGAAGTCTCTACGGGCAGGAACCCAGGTGGAGACACCCAAAGCACCGCTGGGCAAGCTCACTTTAAAGGAGTTTCCTGAACTCTGTTTTTATGGTGGAAAGATCTTTCCAGAAGAAGGCTTCATGACCCCCCAGAAGGCCTCAGCCACTTGGCTTGGTCCCTTCTCTGCTGCCAATTCAGCCCCATCTCCACTTCCAGGCTGAGCATTGTCCCCTGCCTGCTCTGAGGATATTTGGGATACCGAGGCCATTAAATCCTTTCCCAAAGGAAGTCACAGCCTGTCCCGCTGGCTCAACCTTGCTACTCCCGATCTCTTGCGTTAATTAACGCGTGCCATTAACCACACCCTTGATAAGTTAACAGAGGGAGGGAAAACGTCCCTCAAAGCCATCAGCCCCAGAGCTGGGATGTCTGCTTGGCTGAGCCCTCTTTACTCGGTCCATCAACTGAAACATCAAAAGCCACCCCTCCCTCCCGCTTGCTATTGGCACCTGGATGAGTCATGCCGGCAATCGGAGATCTCCAAAGGAGCCGGCAAGGCGGGAGGGAAGAGGGAAGCTGCTGCTTTCCCTATTTTTTTTTTTTT
>VWYN01027536.1:133968-146518 GCA_013400075.1 Hippolais icterina | reverse complement strand
GCAGGGCCCTTTCACCCACACCCTATGCAATAAACTGCATGCTTCAAAATTAGGCTTGACTATCTCTTGTCTCCGTCCATCACGACTGACCCGCTGTTCCCACACCCACCTTTCTGCCCCATTCCCATCTTGCTGCCGTGATCCCGCCTCTCTCTCAATGCACCGTTCCCAGTTTTGGAACTGAGCACGAGCAGGAGGTAAAGACTCCACAGGTGCCACCTGCCCTTTGGTCCAGGTCTCCAAACCCACCTTCCAGGGCCATTCACACCCACCCAGGAGGGAGGGCTTGGAGCTGCTGCTTTTGCTGCTGGGGTTGGGTCACATCCTGGACCCAGCCTGGGCATGCAGCACACACGGCCTTAATGGAGCAAATCCATCCTCCTTCTGCCCTTAAACCTGAATTTTCTCTTCCTCGTCCCCCTGGTGCTCCCACACCCCAGTCCCACAATGCCAGATTTAAAATCTCGATGGGATTTGGTCTGTTGCTGACGCAGGAACCCCACTGCTGGACCAAGGAGGAATGGAAGCTGTGCACTGAGAGAGTGACACAGAACAATAAATCCCATGAGGCCTTTTATTGCTTAAAAAAACCCCAACAGGGCCTGGGTGAGGTTAAGGAGGGAAACTTCCCTCCCTTCCAGAGGGTGAGAAATGCCAGCAAGGGCCTTTTCTGGATGCGGGGTCGATCCAACCTTGTAATTGTGGTTGTTAAATCATGCAGTGAACAAAGATGTGGTGGTGAGTTTGGCCAGGAGAGGCCTCTTTGCTTTCCCTGCCTCCAACGAAGGGAAAATTCTTGCTTTTTGGGGCAGCCAAGGCGCTTGGGGGCCCATCAAGGTGCAGATCTCATGCTGTGGCTTTGCTCTTACAGAGTGAGAGTAAAAATCAAGTCAGGTGGATGGGGTGCAATTCTTATTAAGTGGTAAAAGGCACCAGCTTGCCGGGTTTGAGGCAGAAACCACATCTCTGGGGCAGCCCTGCAAATCTTCCTGCTGAAGATCCCACCACCTGCAAAAAGTGGAGCTGGCAGAGCTTAGAAGAAAGAGGATGAATCACTGCCTCTCTCTGACATCCTTAACGCATCCAAAAAGATCCGTGGAAATACAAATATTTCTGGGTACATAAAAATCTGGTTTGAGTTGAGCTTGTTTCAAGGCACAAGCAGAACAAGAAGAGGCCGAGCACAACAAGTTCAGAGAGTCACTGCTAAAAATGGGGGGGGTTAGCTGTCAGAAACCGTGAAGCAAGAGGCCAAGTGGGATTTTTCGACCTGCTCTGTCCCTGGATCCCTTCCCACTCCAAGCCTGGGGCTGAGCCTTGCAGCAAGCCAACCATTTGATTTGGCAGACATGCTCGGGCCAGGCCCGCCTTTTAAGTACTGCTGAGCTGCTAAAAAAAAAAAAAATAAATACACAGCTCCACCATGCAAGAGGAGCAGCTGCTCTTGAACGGCACTCAAGAGGGACAATGAGTCTCCTCAGGCCAGGAGGAATTAGCTTTTCCTTCCCACCCAGCCAGTGAAGGAAGGGACAGGCCTGCCACAAGCGCTCCGAGTAAACAGAGGTGAGCTGCAGAGTTGTGTCCGGGCCCGGTCCTCGAACAATGGGGCCCAGAGGGAAATGGAAAAGCAAATATTAATGTTTTGCCATTCGCATGGCCCCAGAGAAAAGAGAACAATGCCTTTCGTTGGACACCACCTTGATGCCTTCCTCCTCCTCCTCCCCTCGTGCTCTAAAATGTCATCTCAGGAGCTGTAATTCCTTTGGATGGAGCAAGGGAGAGCTGAGACCTTCCTGCTTTTCCCATGCCAGAGGGAAAGATGGCTTCATTGGAAACCTAGCTCTGAGCCACTCCCCCCTTCAAAGCCAGGCTCCTCCTCATGAAATAAAAACCAGAAGCACATGAGGGTCCCTTTGGCCAGCAATGAATCCCAGCAGCTCGGTGAGAGCAGGATGAGGAAACACGGGCACTCAGCCCCTCTTAAACCTGAGGGAAAGGGTGAGCAGGACCAAAACACGGGGAACGTTTCCCCAGGGACAGGCAGAGATGAGGGCCTGGCTTGTTACCTGTTTTCTTCATTTCTCCAGTGGGGACAGGCTGGGAGAGCTGGGGGTGCTCACCTGGAGAAGGGAAGCCTCCAAGGGGACCTCAGAGTCCCTTCCAGGGCCTAAAGGGGCTCCAGGAGAGCTGGAGAGGGACTGGAGGCAAGGGATGGAGGGACAGGACACAGGGAATGGCTTCCCACTGCCACAGGGCAGGGCTGGATGGGATATTGGGAAGGAATTGTTCCCTGGGAGGGTGGGCAGGCCCTGGCACAGGGTGCCCAGAGCAGCTGTGGCTGCCCCTGGATCCCTGGAGGTGCCCAAGGCCAGGGTGGACACTGGGGCTTGGAGCCACCTGGGACAGTGGAAGGTGTCCCTGCCATGGCAGGGGGTGGGACTGGATGAGCTTTGAGGTCTCTTCCAATCCAAACCACTCCATGATTCTTTGAGGAAAACGCCTCTCCTGGCTTCACCAACAACCCCTGGAAGGATCTCTCGGGCAGGCCGGTGACCACAAATGGCAATGGAAATACAGGCCAGGCTCCTTGGGCCCCCTCAGGGCTCAGGGCTGGGGAAGGAAGGCTCCCACTCCTTTTGTGCCCGCTCAGAGCTGTGCAACACAGCTGGGCTCTCATCCTGGCCTAATTGTTCCAGAGGCAAAGGAGAGCAAGGAGGAGAGAGGCCTTGTGCTCTGCCATTTGAGTGGGGAGGTTGCCATGGAAACTGCTGCGTAATTAAAGCCTCCCTCTTTGCTCTTGGATGGGCAGGAGCTGGGCTGCAGCATTTGGGCCTTTTCAGCTCTTGCTGGTTCCAAAGCAAAGTTCCCCCTTGGAATGAGGCTGTTCCAGCAGCGGGACCTCGCCCTGGGGCGGATGTGCCATGGATCAATGTTTGTCATCTCCAAACAGCAGCAGTTTTTGTGGCTGAGCAGCAGCCAGGGCTCTCCCACCCTGCCCTTTAGTCCTTCTCCTCCAGGGCAGCAGGGATAAGGGCTGGTGACCTCCCAGGACTGGGTGCCATGGAATAACAGGATGGTTAATGCTGGAAAAATTGATTGTCAAGTCTGACCTTTAACCAATGCCCGCTAAATCACATGGCCACGTCTGTTTGTTTTTTGAACGCTGCAGGGACGATGACTGCACCAGTGCCCCAAAGTCTGACTGCTCCTCCAGTGAAGAAATTATTCCTAATATCCGACCTGAACCTTCCCTGGCACAGCTTGAGGCCATTCCCCCTCGTCCTAGTGGTAGTTTTCCCTGGGAGAAGAGGCCAGGGACATGAGGTGGGGAGAGGCTGGGATGTGCACAGGTACCTCTGCTTCCTCACAACACGCTGGGTTTGAGCCCTTCTGTCTGGCACAGAAGGAATCTCTTAAAAGAGAATTGTTTTTTCCTTCCTTTTCACACATGTAGCTGAAAGGTCAGGTTTTTGCTGGTTTTTTTGGTTGTTTTTTTTTTAATAAACCTCCCAGCGTGGGATGAATCACTGTTTTATCATTCCATCTCTCACATTCTTCCCCCAGATGGCACAAGATAAGTTGTAACTTATTAAAATCAGAGGAATAGCCCGAAAAGCCTCACCAGCAGTGAGGGTTTCTTTCCCTGCATAGCAGCCAGTAAATTATGCTCTACACTGTAAGGGAGCAGGTTCATTAAATTGTACCACTTTGATGTTATCTCTTGGGTTGAGCTGCGGGAAAGTCTGGGGAAACACGTGAGGCTTCTGGGGGAAAACACTTGTTTTGTTCATTAGTATGCATTAAAGCCTGGCTGCCTGGGAGCCAGGCATCACCAAGTCAATAAAGCAGCTCTGATTTCAGGTGAAAAGCAATATCCATCCTAACAAGGCAGCTGTGAGCCACCCTCAAGCTCAGGTTTTTTTGCAGAGACCTCCAGCAATAACTTTTGTGGCCCGTGTGCTGCAGCCCAGGGGCAAAAATTCATCCCACCAGCTCCTGAGAGAGCTTTGTATGACACAAAGTGCCGCAGGTACCGGCTCAGGGAAGCCCTGGAATGAGGGTGCTGTGGTGGGAATAATGTGGTGGCACACCAAGGGGAAGGGACTGGCCACCTCCTGAAATGTCGGGGCAAGGCTGGATTGAGAGATGATGTCTTTGGGGCAAAGACTTTGGGGAAAAATGCTGCAAACCCACTCCTTCCGGAGCTGTGGAAAGGAGCTCATCCCTCTGGGGCAGGCAGACACTGGAGGATCCTGTTTTCATATGGATGGGAGTGTTAGCATTTAAAAAACCAGCCTACATACCACGGATACTCATTGCAGTGGAGAAGTCTGATCTCCTAAATTAATTGAACTTCTCTCTTGATATCTCAATTCCAGAGCAGGCTGGGGAGAAAAGCTGGAGCTGGCTGTGATGAGCAGCTCCAGCCTTCCCTGCTCTGGTCAAAACCAGAGGAGGGTTAATTTTTAATGACATCCTGCAGGTAGACAATCAGATAATTTAGCTCAAACGGGAAAGGTGGTGAGGAGAGGAGCACAGAGGATCAGCATCTTGGATTAAATTCTCACCTAGGAAAGGTGAGGGGGCAGGGGAAGGTCTGTCAAGGGGAAGGTCTGTCAAGAGGAAGGAGACACAACTGGCGGGAGAGGCAAGTGGGGAATGATGAGACTCTCCCACTGCACATCCAAGGTGCAGGGTGAGGATAGGGCTGATATTTCCTCCCCCCCTCCCAACACTGTGCTCAGCTGCAATGTGCCTCCTGTGTTCTCAGAAAATGCAGATGTGCCTGATGGATATCTCTTATCCCTGCAAAACACTGCAGACTGCTTCAATAATGAACATGAAAAAAAGGCAGCTCCATTACCATTCCCCTCTCTTTATATAACAATTTGTTTTGCAGCCTGATTGCCAGCAGCAGAGGCAATTTCGCCATCAGTTTTATGGAGTCTCCCTGCTGGAAAAAAAAAATGGAAAAAAAAACAACAGCAAAAAGAACATTAAGAGGCTGCACGGTCAAGTGCTCCGATATTAAATTGTGCTGAGGCAGAGATCGCCTCCAACAGCAGAATTCTGGGAGTTCTGCGTGGATCCTCAGCATTTCACAGGAGCAAAGGCAGGAAGGTGGTGGCAGCATTCCCAGCACACCCATCCCTCCCCAGGCTCCCTCCCAAGAGGGCTTTGTCCTTGCCCTGCCCAGCTCCTGATTCCTGCAGGACTCTGGAGGTCGCTGCACCTTTCGGGCACAAGCCCTCCACACACCCCATGGAAAATGTGGAAAAAGCACATCCCCAGAGCTGGAAAAGTGCTGAAGCCTGGAAGATTTGAAATTAACGTGGAGAGCAGCAAATGGAGATGGTGTGGCTGATTCTCGTGGGAGAAAGGTGATGGCTGTAATCAGGCTGTACTGGCTTCCCTGGGAAATGCTGGGATGCAGGCACTTCTCTTACTCTCCAAGTGTGCTGTCCCAAAGGAATACAGCTCAGTTATTCAGGCTGTGCTTTTCCTTTGCAAAGCCACCCACAGCTCCTCTGGGGGGAGGTGATGGTGGAGGCTTGTCCCAGATTATCTCCTCCCATCCCACAGCTTCCCCAAACCTCCGGCAAACCCAGCTCTCCATCTCCAAAGTGTTAAAACCCACAGACCTCAGAGCCCCTTCCAGGGCCTAAAGGGGCTCCAGGAGAGCTGGAGAGGGACTGGGGACAAGGGATGGAGGGACAGGACACAGGGAATGGCTTCCCACTGCCAGAGGGCAGGGCTGGATGGGATATTGGGAAGGAATTGTTCCCATGGAATCACAGGGTGCCCAGAGCAGCTGTGGCTGCCCCTGGATCCCTGGCAGTGTCCAAGGCCAGGTTGGACATTGGGGTTGGAGCAGCCTGGGCAGCAGCCTGTCCCTGCCCATGTGGAACAAGATGGTTTTGAAGGTCCCTTCCAACCTAAACTATTCTGGGATTCTGTGAGTCTATTTCAGTGCAAAGGCACCAGAGATGCAAGTTTTTGGAAACCTCTGCAGATTCCCAAATCCCAGCCAGGACAGCTGACAAGGTAATTTTTTGTTTTAATGCTTTGGAAATGAGGGAATGAGGCCCAGAACTTGGCTGGGTGGCAGTCATTGGTGCTGGCGAGCAGGTCACAGTAAAAGTGTTTTTAAAGAGAAATGCGATTCTTTGGGTATTTCCCCGTGGGTGTTACTGCCATTCCCTGTTATTTCCGGATTGCAGCAGCTGAGTCACTGCTGGCTCTGGAGGGCTGAGAAAGTTCAGGAGGAAAACTATCAGGTCCTCGTGTCCCTGATGACCTCCGCAGAAAGTCAGAGCTGGGGTTTTGCACATGGGATGAGCTAATGGAATTTGCCAAAGACCCGAAAATGGTCTGAGATCGATGGGAATTAAGAGAAGAAGGGCTCAGAGCAGCGGTGGGAAGTGAAGGCGGAGTCGGGGAAAGGGTGGAGAGTTTCCCTCTTGTTAAAAAAAGGTGTAAAAAGGGAGGATTTTTGCGTTTTGCACAAACACTTGAAGCGTCTGTCCCTAATTTGGCTTCGTCTTTAAAAACAGTCGGTGGGTAAAATCCGTGGGGAGAAGCTCCAAGCCCTAGAGTCAAACCCTCAGAAAATGTGGAGTTGCTCAGGTGGAGCAGCTTTGGGGTTAAGCAGCAGTGCCTGACTCTGTTACCCGAACAGAAGCCAAAGGTAAATTTAAAAAAAAAAGGCAAATTTTAAACCCAGCAAGCCCCCAAGTAATGATTTTCCAAGCCTGGGAAGAGGCGAGGCTTGATGAGAGCATCTCAGGAAGAAGGAGCTGCCCCAAATACTGAGGCTGCTGCGGCTCCATGCCCCAGACCCAGCCAACCCTTTCCCGTGTTATCCCATAAATCCTGTGCCATCCCAATGTGCCCCTGAGGTGTCCCCTACCAGCAGGCAGAGCCCCCAGGGTCACCGACCCACCTGATGGGTGTCACATCCAATGCTGGGACAGCTCTGGGAGGGTCCCAGGCGGGGCTTTGGTCACAGAACCTGGGGCAGGTCCGTGTCTCCTTCAGAGGGAAAGCAGCAGGGAGTGCAGGATGTCTCCGTATTATTTTCCTTCCCAGCCCAGGCTCGGTGCCAACAGTGCTGCTGGTATAAATAATGGAGCGTGATGACAGGGACATTTTTAAAGGAGAACAAATCGCCAGACTCCTTTTCCCAGCTTCTTTGCTCTAGTCTAAAGTGATGCTAATGAGGGAGGTCAAGCCGTTTCCATCTCTCCCTGCTGCACAAGCTGGGACATTTATCTCTTTTGACAAAATGGAAAAAAAAAAAAAAATTCCAAACTTCTAGAGTCGATTTTTTTTTTTCCAGCTTGCATGGCTGGGAGGAGGTTTCCAGGGAGAAGAACTCCTCCAGGAGCTGGACGATGCCCTGCGGGATGCACCAGTCTTTCCCCACTGCCCTTGCTGCCTGCAGGGATCAGCTGGAATGTTGGATCCTGTGCGGGGCTGCCTCCAAGGTCACCTGGGGGTGTGCTGGGGACATCCCATGCTGCAGCAGCGCTGATGGCAGGGCCAGCTGTCCACAGGGAGGGCATGCCGACAGTGTCTGCACGCAGACAACTTCTTGTCAGGGAGGATGGCTTGGAGTGACAGCACCTTTCCAACCCTGACCTCATAGCCCAAACATCCCGTTTTCCCGTGATCCATGTGGGAAGCACTCCCATTTCCAGAGCAGCAGATGCCAGACCACACACACGCTGCACTCTGCTGAGTATTTGGGTAAAACTCGATGTGTCTTCACAGCCCTGAAGTTTGGGAGACAACCCAAATTCCTGGGAGAGCACTGGCTTTCCTTCCTGCTGTGGCAGCTGAAAGTGACTCGGGAGTTCCCAGCTTCACAGGAGCAAAGCTGGGCTCCCAGCTCCTCCTCCTCTCCGGGCAATCTGGATGTGTCCAAAGGGCTGGGATTTGGGGTCTGTTCCTCAGGGGAAGATGCTCCCTCCTCCAGGCAGACTGGATGATTCTCAGGGAAGATTCCAACGGAGCTGGCAGGGGCAAAGCACGGCTCAGGCGAGAGGAATTGACTCCTCCAGGGTGCAGCTCCTCATGGAAGTAGTTGGTGAATGTCAAAATGTACCCTGGGCTCCAGGGAAGCTGAAAATGGTTGGAGAAGCAACTCTTGGGAAATCATAAATCCCAGAATGGTTTGGGTTGGAAGGGACCTGAAAAAATCATCTGGTTCCATCCGCCCTGCCATGGCAGGGACACCTTCCACTGTCCCAGGTTGCTCCAAGCCCTGTCCAACCTGCCCTGGGACACTTCCAGGGATCCAGGGGCAGCCACAGCTGCTCTGGGCACCCTGTGCCAGGGCCTCAGAGGTTTCTCTGGCTGCCAGGTGGAGCAGTGCAGGACAGGTGTAAAATGGCTTTTGTCACCCGTGGAAAGCTTCATTAGGAAAGAGCTGCCACTACCAATTATCCATGCTGAGCCCTGTTAAATTTGTCAGGTGAGGTGAGAGCCTGGAAGAAGAGGATAGGCTCCTGTCAGGCACCTTGGCATCCCTCCTGACCACCAAAACCTCTCCTCTATGATCAATAAACCTCTTGCAGGTGGGAATGGCTCTGGGCAAGCTCATGGAATCCCAGAATGGGTTGGGAAGGACTTTAAAGCTCATCCCATTCTACTCCCTGCCATGAGCAGAGACGCCTTCCACCAGACCAGGTTGTTCCTGGGGTCCGTATCTGGTTACAATCATGGTTCACACCTGGAATTTTTGCTTTATTTAACAAGAGAGTGATGATTTTGTTCCAGCCTAACCAAAAAAAAAAAAATCCTGGTGGACTGGTTGATGTCCTCCTTCAGTGCAAATTCCTGACCAAACCATCCTGAAAATGCCATTCTCCACCCTCCTACAGGGCCAGCAACACCAGCAACCTCAAAAACACCAAGACCCTGGCTCAGTTCCTTAAACATCATGGAGGATTATTCCCTGTTCATGGTTCTTACCTCTCAAATCTGCAACTAGCTCTACAGGCCTAATTTTTTTTACAAGGAAAGCCAAAATTAACCATTAATCGCCTCCCCCAGGGCCTCAGCAGAATAATTTAAAATATCTCAGGAAATGCAGACAGAAATAGTGGTGGCACTGTCTGTCTCTCAGAAGACCTGGCTTCTTGCTTTATTCCCACAGATTGCTGGCTGATAACAAACCTCTAAGAAATATTCATCTTTTCAAAGACAGAGACAGAAAAAAGAAGAAAAAAAGCCTGAGACAAGACTAAAATCTCCGGAGCCTTCCCATTTGGTGAAGGAGCTCCGTGTGCTTGACACTAATTAATTAATTTCCTCAATTTAAATTGCTTCTTCTGCATCCCCAATCTACAGGAAAACTTACACCAGACCTGAATGCATAAGAGGGGAAACAGGGTTTATTTAAGGTATCGTTTAATAGCAGCTCTTTTTTTTTCTGTTTTTTGTCTTTTGGGTTTTTTGGGGTTTTGTTTTGGTTTTGTTTTGTCTTGTTTTTTGGGTTTTTTGGGTTTGGTGGGGTTTTTTTTGTCTTTGGGGGTTTTTTTCTGTGTTTTGTCTCCCAGATTGAGTTTGGTGTCGAGGGATGCAGCAGCCCAGGAAGTAGCTCAGCTGGTTTTGACCCGCCCAGAGTCGGGGATGTGCTGGGAATGAGTCTGAAGGTGTAGGAGGAGCAGCAGCCTGGGACACTGGTGTGCTGCTCCCTCTGCTCAACCACGCTGGGGTGATGGGAGCCACGCAGGAATCACAGAATTCCCGCCCGGCTGAGCTGGGAAAGAACCTTAAAATCCATCCTGTTCATGGGCAGGGACACCTTCCACTGTCACAAATTGTTCCAAGCCCTGTCCGACCTGGCCTTGGACACTTCCAAGGATGGGGCAGCCAACGCCTGATTATGCCGATATTAATAAAGATATTCAAGAGAATCTGATCCAGGATTGACCCCTAAAATGAGCCAGGAATGTGCACGGAGGTCGGGACCTTTGAGGCTGGTCATGCCCTGCGTGTTCCGGCGATGCCACCAGACGGGCGGGGACAGCGGGGACGCTGCGGGCTCAGCTCCATCCGACAGTCCAACGCTTCCCTCTAGCGACTCGGCAGCCAAAGGACAGGAGTCCCGCCGAGGCGGAATTCCAGCAGTACGAAATTCTGTGGCTGCAATGGCATTGGAATATATATATTTTTTTCTTCCTCATCCTTTAAAAACCGGGCTCTGTAGATGGAAACACCCCCCCGCCGTGCTCCCATAGCACCCATGGGGTGGAACGGGATGGGGTTCAAGGTGCTTTCCAACCCAGACCACTCTGATTTCCATCAAAATTCCTGATTTACACTCCGGTTGTGGCTACCCTAGTGGCTAATCAGGGTGAACGAGCTGCTGCCTTTCTCAGCAGCCAAAAACCCCCCAAAAAACCCAAAAAAACCCAAACCAAACCAACAAAAAACAACAAAAAACCAACCTAACAACCAAAACCACAAAAAAAAAACAAAACCCAAAAAACAAACAAAACAAACAAACAAACAAATTCCCTGTGGGTCAGCTGACATCGCTCTGTGTCATTTATTCCATTTATCCTGCACACCAGCTTTTTACTGACTGAAAATAGGAATAAAGGCATCCAGAGCCCAAAGCGCGCATTAAATGGGGAGAGCTTAGGAACACACGGGGTCCCGGGAAACGAAGTAAACTCGGATTAGGCTCAAATTCCCATGGGAAGAGAAGGGCCGGTGCTCTGCCAGGTGTGAGGGGCTCCTTCGGATTCCCGAAATCCCAAAGCAAGGCTTGTCCCCGCGCCATCGCCAGGTGGCCCTAGAAAACAGCTTGTGTCTGAGCTGACATCGCTCCCGCGGCCGATTAAACGCGGGTGCTTTTAGTGTTTCGGCTTTGGTGTCCTCAAAAGCAGGAGGGAGGCCAATGTCATCTGCATTTGCCAACATCCCTGCGGGCAAATTTCGGCCCTGACCGCCCGGGGCGGGTGTTGACTCCGCTGCCGAGTACAGGGGGAGGTTTCTGCGCCACGGGGAATTTGTTTGGTGTCAAAGTCCCCTGGGTGGCGATTTGCGGACACGGGAGACACCCCTTGGCGGTGTCACTGTCACACAGGTGGCCGCCACCGCCGTCCGCCTGGCACGTTGGAAACAAACATCCCGATTCGTTCCAAGGAGACGCGGGTCGCAAGGAGAAGGACTGGTTTTCAAACCCTTCCCTGCCCAGGCAGCACAAACAGGGCCTGTCCCCCTCCCTGGGAACATCCCGGGGGGAAAAAACAACGTGCAGCTGTGCCCTGGGAGCAGTGTGGGTTATCCGGGGTGGGTTATCCAGGCCAGCCCGTGGATCTCAGCTGACCTCGGGTGGTGGAGCGCAGGATGCTCTAAGAAATTCCTGCCCCAGCTCTTAATCCGCTTCTCCAGCCGGCCTGAGAAACTTCCTGACAACACGAAAGGCCGAAAGAGGGCAGCTCGTAGTTGGGATTCTTTCCCTGCCCGGCAGAGATGTGCAACCAGGAGCACCTTCCACCGTCCCTCGGCTGCTCCAGGTCCCAGTGTCCAGCCTCCTCTTTCCAGGGATCCAGGGGCAGCCACAGCTTCTCTGGGCACCCTGTGCCAGGGTCTCCCCACCGTCACAGGGAGGAATTCCTTCCCAATATCCCATCTAACCCTGCCCTGTGGCAGTGGGAAGCCATTCCCTGTGTCCTGTCCCTCCAGGCCCTTCTCACAAACCCGAAGTCCAGCCTTGGAGCCTCTTCAGGTGCTGGAATGTGCTCCAGTCCCCATGAGGATGCCAATATTTGATGCTGCAGTCACAGCTGTGCCTCTCTGAGGAAAGCAGGGATCAGGCAGCCCTTCCCTCCGTGCTGGATGAGCCAGGATACCAGATCCCCTCTGCCTCTCCAGCTGGGTCAGTGACTGCTCCGAAGAGCTGGAAACTGGGCTGTCCCCTCAGCACCCAGGGGACAGCAGGGATGCTCCCTGTCCCCTGCCAGCCTCATCCTTCCAGCCTCCAGGCTTTGTTTTCCTCAAACTGTTGCCGTAGAGGGAATCTGGGGATGCCTTGCATTGGTCAGGTGTGGATTAGGAGCTGAGATCTGACCTTCTCCTTAATCCTGGTGCATTTTTTCCTGAAGTCAGGCTCCAGCTGAGCAAAGCAGCTGCAAACAACCCTGCACCTGGTAAAGAGCACCGAGCTGGGTTTCCCCTCTCTGGCCATGCAGCAGCTCCTTTAAGGCAGAAAAAGATCCCAACCCACCAGCCAAGGAATAATAATTTTTAAAAAAAGGACAGGCAGCAAATAAAGTGCTCTGACAGTTTGGGGGGCTAAGCAGAAATTTGTGGTGCAAATCACCCGAGGAGGCAATTTGAGCTTCTGGCAGGCCCCGGGTGATTCACGAGCCCTAAATCTCCCCGGCCCTGTGCTTTCCTTCTCTCTGCACCGCTTGCAGCTCGGAAGGCTCCAAGATTTACTGCCCTGGGAATGGGTGCTGGGAAATAGAGGGTTTTTCTAAGAGCCCTCTGCTTATCACTGGCAGCAGGGCTAATCCACTTCCCTTTTTTT
>VWYN01027536.1:107903-124380 GCA_013400075.1 Hippolais icterina | reverse complement strand
GGGGGGGGGGAAATTGCTTTTTTTTTCTTTTTTTTTTTTTTTTTTTAATATATTTTGGTTTTCGGTTTTGTTTTTAAATGATGACGAGGCAGCCAGAGGGGAAATGATGAGCTGACTTGTGAAAGTGAGATTTGGGAGGGCTTGGGGTGTTCTCACCCTGCCCGAGGTCCGTGGGGTGCGCAGTGTCTGGATGAAGGGATGTGGTGTCTGCTCTGCAGGGCTCAGAGGGGTGTCAGGACCCCAGGGCACGGCAGGAGCTGTGTCAGGGCAGGATCAGGCTGGAGATCAGGAAAAGGTTCTTCCCCCAGAGGGTGCTGGGCACTGCCCAGGCTCCCCAGGGAATGGGCACGGCCCCGAGGCTGCCAGAGCTCCAGGAGTGTTTGGACAACGCTGCCAGGGAGGGATTGTTGGGGTGTCTGTGCAGGGCCTGGGGCTGGGCTGGATCCTTGTGGAACCCTTCCAGCTCAGGAGATTCCATGGTTCTTTGAGCCTTAAAGGCTTACCCAGCTGCTGAGCTGCTCTCAAGGCTCAGAAATCCCTTGGAGCTGAGCTGGGCCGTGGCATTCCAGGGCTGAGTTGTGGATTGCTCAGCTGCCCCCTGACCCTGCGGAGAGCCTCTGGAAGGTGCAGCTCCCCACGGGCTCCTTCCTCACACAGAGCATCGCCCGTGGGCTCCTGTCCCTCCGCCACACGGTGCTGTGCTCCTGAGGTGCTCCTGACCATCCTCTGGCCCCATTTTCCATGGGACACCGTGAGCTCCTCCTGATTTCGTGGATCTGAAAGCCCAGCAGTGGATGCTGCAGTGCCCACGCCTTCCTTAGCCTGGAGAGACTTGTCCTTACCGACCCCACCTGGCAGAAGCTGATTTTGGGGGTTTTCCAGCTGGCATGGAGGTGTGCACGCTGTCATTGTGTCCCTGGGCTTATCTGCGTGCCAGGGGAGCTGGATTTTGGTCCCTGGGGCACCGCATGGAGCTGGGGGAGGCTTTCCTCCTGGTTTCAAGGGGGAACCGTCCCTTTCCCTGTGACTGGGGAAGAGGAACAGCTGCCGGGCTTTGGGCTGCGGCTTGGAGAGGCTGTGACCGGGTGTGTGTGACTCTGCAGCTGGCTCTGCCCCCTCCCCCAGCGCCGTGGAGGGGCCGAGCTGGGATTTCTTCTGCGGGAAGGGGCGGGAGGGGCCGTGCCCTGTGGCCAGCGGAGCTCCTTGTGCTTCCAGCGGCAAGGACGGACATCCTCCTCGGAGCAGGCTGGCCAGAGCGCTTCTGTCAGCAGGGGGGAGGCGATGTTTGGGCCGGTTGTCATGAAAACACCGCACCGGGGGCTGCTGACCTTGCGGCGCCCCGAGGCAGCGCTGGCCCTGACGGATGGGGCTGCGGGCCGAACAGCCAGGGACAGTCCCCGGCGGGATGCCCGGGGACCCCGGGGCACATGGGGCCAGCGGGCAGTGCCCAAGGATGCGGCCCCTGCACGGGACAGGCCGGGAGATAAAAGAGCGAGGGAGCGGTTGGGTTGTGGGCTGCACCAGCTGAGAAGGACCTGGGACATTCCAAACAGCAGGAGAGGATGGATCAGGGCTGGGAGCCGTGGGAGATGGGGTCAGGACAGGAATAAGTGGAGATGAGCCACCCGTGTGTCCCCTGGTGCTCCTCTGCTGGTCCCTGATGGAACCTCCCCCCAGCTAAAGCCACCAGGGAAGGCTGCTGAGCGATATCCAAGCGTTCCCATGGACAAGGGAGCCTCGTCAGCTGGGTGTATCCCACTTTTCCCTGCATGCAGCTTCCCGATGTCTCCTCCAGCCCAGGAGCCCCTCTGCTGCGGGTTCTGCCTTGCCTCGTGCTGTCTCAGCCACACAGGTCCTTCTGCCTCCCTTCCCTGGCTTTGCCTCATTAAGCTAAATCCCTCTGCTTTATTTCAAATGGGATTTGCTTCCCAAGCAAGGATCTTTAAAAGGATCATCCTGGTTAATGCAATCCGGAGGGCGCTGGATCCTTGGAGCACTGGCAGTGACTGCACAGCACCAGGCAATTCTGGCCAAATTTTGGGCTGGGCTGAGGATGACCATCACTTTAAAACAGGCCAGAAACCGCTACCAGAAGAAAGGAAAAATCATCCCACAGTGATTCAAGTGTTGTTTGCTTTGTCTCAGGCAGCTCCATCCTGGAGCTTCTTCAATGGGAATTACCCCCAAGTCACCAGAACTTTTTGTCTGAGCAGCCAAAGGCCACTGCTGTGAGTTACTTTCAGCAC
Organism: Hippolais icterina; assembly: GCA_013400075.1. Classification (NCBI taxonomy): domain Eukaryota; kingdom Metazoa; phylum Chordata; class Aves; order Passeriformes; family Sylviidae; genus Hippolais; species Hippolais icterina. The sequence continues at coordinate 122,134 of VWYN01027536.1, read as the reverse complement.
TTTGCACACACACCATGCAAAAAAAAAAAAAAAAGCCTTGTGCTGGCCTGCTAGAGCAAATTGAGACATTTCAGCACGAGGATGTTTGAATATGGAGAGCTCAGCCTGGGAATATTTGCTCTAATAAACCATTCTGTTTATTTCAGCTTAGCCTGTGTTTGCTTCCCTCAGACATTGGTGTGAGATTTCAGGGAGGAGAGCTCACGAAGCCCATCAAACTCTCCAGCAACGACATTAAAACACTGCTGGAAGGTGAGTTATGGAGCCTGGACACCCCCGCAGGTGACCAGAAGGAATTCCACGTGTGCCATGACCCCCTGTCTTCCCTCCCTGACAGCCCTGACTGTCGGCATCCCACAGCTTCCCAAAACACTGGAAGCACAACGGGAATTTGTGAGAAGGGCAGAGAGCTCTTCATCAGCCCACAGATTAGATTCTTCTCATTTATTATCAGCCATCCTTATTTATTGCTGTGAATGATATAATAGATAGGAATTCTAATTATTATTATTATTATTATTATTATTATTAACAAAAATATTATAACACATTTTTCTTAAATAATAGTGATAAAAACAGTAAATAAACACCAAAAGGGTGCTGAGGCCCTGCCCAGAGAAGTTGTGGCTGCCCCTGGATGCCTGGAAGTGTCCAAAGCCATGTTGGACACTGGGGCTTGGAGCAACCTGGGATAGTGGAAGGTGTCCCTGCCAATGGCAGGGGGGTAGAATGGGATGGGCTTTAAGGTCTTTTCCACCTCAAACCATTCTGGGATTATTTTTATTGCTCGGCCCAAATTTTGCAGCTGGGGTGAGCTGCTCTCATTCTTGTGATCCCGTGGTGCTGGAGCATTCCCAAAAGATGGGGACTGGGGAAACAGGCAAAACTCCCAAAACTCCTGAACCCACCTGGCATTGCTGTCAAGTATTTTGGTGCCAGGAAGAGAGCAGGATGTAAAGCTGGGCCTAAATGCAGGGTTTTTTTACTCCTGCCTAACCTCGGGCACATCACTCAACCTGCCCCAAACTTCTTTTCCACAGGAATAAAAGGAAATTGCCAGCATTTTTCCTACTCCTTAGGCTTCAAAAAAAAAAAAAAAAAATTGGTGTGATTCTCAGATCCCCACGGTGGAGATGCTAAACCCGCAGGATTCCCTGGTGGAGAAGGGGGTTGAAGGTTGAGGGTGGGAGGAGATTCCTGCAGATCCAGGATCCAGGTGCTCTGTGGGCACCAGAGCTGCGTCAGGGCTGGCTGAGCACTTCGGCTCAGCTCCCAGCAGCTCCAGCCTTCATTTCTGAGCTCTCTGAAACCCTCCAGCCGTGTCCTGCCAGTGATGTTTGCGAGAGGGAAGTTAACAACCCGTGCTCACCCCTGACCCCACGTCTGCGGGCAGAGGGGGTGGCACAGAACTCCTGTCGCCGCCACAGCGCCGTGCCAGGCCCTGTCTCCAGGGCTGGGAGCAGCTCAGGACTCTGCAATCCACCCACCCAGAGGTGAAGGCCCGGCGTGGCAGTGGGAGCTGGGAACACGGGGCGATTGTTGTGCTGGTTAATGTTTAAACAGCCCCTGGAAAGCCCCTCCTGTGCTCCCTAACAAAGGGGGCCCTTCCACCTCTTTGGCAGCTTTCTGCTGGTCTGGTGAAAATGTCCAGGGGCTGGAAAGGGAATGGGCAGTGCTGCAGGTTTCCATCCTCCCAGGATGGGCCATCCTTGGAAAACACCTCCTTGCCTAGGAGGGAGCTGCTCACGAGGACAGTGGCTGCTAGGGGAGAAATAAACACCAAAAGAAACAACTCACGGCCCACACTCCATTCTTCACAGAATCACAGAATTCCAGCATGGTTTGGGTTGGAAAGGCATTAAAGCTCATCCCATCCCACTCCCTGCCGTGGAGAGGGACACCTTCCACTATCCCAGACCAGCTTCCTCCAGCTCGGCCTTGGACACTTCCAGGGATCCAGGGGCAGCCACAGCTGCTCTGGGCACCCTGTGCCAGGGCCTGCCCACCCTCACAGGGAACAATTCCTTCCTGAATTTCTCCTGTCCTTGGTTACTCCCCATCCAGGGCCACATCTCCAGAACAAATGGCCTTCAGCCTTCCCTGTGCATCTGGACAGGGCCTTCTCCCCCAGGAATGGCCAAGGGGAAGCCCCTGATGGCCCCGGAGAGGTGGAGAGACTTCTGCTGCCCCAGCCCAGCCCTGGCACCTGCTGTGTTCCTGCTGGGACTTCCAGCAGCTCCAGGGTAGCCCAGACTGGGAATGAGGTGGCAAGGATGGTATAAAATCATCCTCTGCCAGTTTTCCCTGCAGATCCGGGCACCAAACATCTTCCCACCCAGCCCAGCCTCTCTGGAGGTGCTGCCCCTTTTTCATCACGGGGCTGGGATGCGAAGGGTCCAAAGAGCTGAGAATTTGTCCCTCATCAGCTGCAGAACCTGCTGCAGGACAAATAACCCACCTGGGGCCCTGTCCTTCTTCCCCTGCAAGGGCAAAGCAGGGGGGGAGGGCTAAAACTATTTATTACACCTGAGCATCAGCATTTTTGGTGTCCCAGGGAGCTGCTAGGGTGTAGTGGGGGAAATCCAAACATTATTGCTGGTGAGGAAGTCCTGGTGTGACAATGTGGAGCACGAGGGGGCCATAAACCCATCGGGGGAGATTGGGGGGAAGAAAAGAAGAGCCCTGCTGGAGTTTTATCACTGTGGCTTGAGGGTTTATCACCTCTAAGTTTAGCTCTGGATGAGGGAAAGCCTGGGAGTAGAGGATTTGGGGTCCGTGAGCCACACCCTAATCCTGCCCCGTGGGGCTGGAGATGCAGAGGGACACAGGCTGGTGCTCCCAGCCCTGGGGAGGGATTCCTAACACCAAGGCTTGATGTTTATCATCCATGGGAGACTTGGGTGCTCGCAGTTCCTTTATTTTTAGCTGGATAATGGAGAGAGTGACACGGTAGGAGGGGAAGGAGAAGGTGGGGTTGTATCTGCTGAGACCATGGAGATATTTGAGTTCCTTCCTTGTAATTCCTGGCAAAGAAGTTCTGGATATGTGGGGGGGTTTACATATATTTATGTATATTTATATATGGGTGTTTATATCCTATCCAGATATATATATATAAACTAGAAGTGGTTTTTTTTTTTTATATATATATATGTATATATAAAATTGCACACAGGGAAGGATATATTGCAAATTTTCCCTTAGCAGCTCCTTCTGCCCCTCTTGAAGAGGAGCTTTAAGGTGTGGGTGTGGCACCTGGGGACACAGTTTAGTGGTGACCGTGGCAGTTTTGGGTGGAGTATTTGGACTCTGTGATTTTAAAGAGCTTTTCCAGTTCTACAATTCTGTATTTCTCCCAGTGGTTGGCATTTCCAGCCCGCAGCTTTTGCCATCCTGTGCTGAGTTATCCCTTAACTCCATATCAGCTTTCCCCCACCCATGGATGTGTTTATGGAAGCAACCACTGATCTCTGTGACCTATCCACGTCCCCATTCAATTACTCAGCCCCAAATTATTATTGGGAAATTATTTCTGCCCTGGGATAAGAAACCCAGGGTATCCCCCAGACTCTTAGCTGGAGGTGGCAGGGGTGTTTTTTTGGGCTGGAATAAGGTGGTTTTGGTGGGGTCTGTTTGCCTGGGCACTCAGATTTCCACCAAGCCCTGAAGTGGGAATGTTGCCCATGGAGTGGGTGTTTATCCAGCCCCTGTTCCCAGCAGACTCAGCCAGGTCATGTCTTGGTGATCCATTAACCAGGAGGGGAGAGAGGCCCCTGTGCAAACCTTGGCATCTGCAATGGAGCTGCTTGGAAAGCAGCCAGTGCTGCTCTTCCCTGGCCATTCACCAAAAAAAAAAAAAAACCAACCAAAAGAACCCAGAGGATTCATCAAAAAAGGAGCCATTCCATGGAAAACGCTGGTGGCAAAGTGCCACAGCGAGGGGGGACAAGGAGGGAGCCGCAGTGACCTTGGGCGTTGGGATAATACTGAGACAACACTGCTGGGATGGATCGTGCTCACTGAGATGGCTCCTTACTGGGAATATTTTAAGGAATTTTGCATTATTGAAGGTTTATAATGAAATTTGGGCAGGGCACAAGAGGTATTCTGGGACGTCCAGAAATTTCTGGTATTGGTAACCCAAGAACTCCAGAAACTCTGATAAATGGCAGCAGGAGAAACCCTATCCCATTTCCTCCCCCCCGCTCCCAACCTCCTGCCCCCTTGGAGCTCCTTTTGTCAGGAAATGTGCAGAAAAACTGTTGCATTTCTGATGATCTGAATTCCCTCAGCCAAGACAAGACCCGGCTTGCAAAGAATGTGGGTAATTTATGTGTAGATAATGACGAGAGGGAGAGCAGCAGGCAAAAGGAGTTTGTCTTTCATTCCCCTCAGCCCTGCTCCTGAGGCTTTGCCCTACCCAGAAAAGTTATTCCTGATTATCCTGGGGGGATTGATTCATGTGGGGACCTTCCTGAGTCCTCCCGTTTGCTTTAATCAATCCACTGTGGATGCAATTACTAAATCACTAAAAAATTACTCAAATTACTAAAAATTACTAAAAAAAAACCCCAAAAAGCCCCAAAAATTACTTTTCTCCCCAAGTTCCTCCTAAACCTGTATTCTTTTACATCCTTGCAGATCCTAGACTGGCTTTTCCCTACAGGCTGGTCCTTGGGAACACAGCAGAAATCAATCCAGCTTCCAGGTCCAATGTAATAACTCACTCCCCAAAACCCTCCTGGTGCTGACACAGAAGCCCTGACACATTTCTTTGATTTTTTTTTTTTTAAATATAGAACTTGTGAGAGGTATCATGACAGAAGAAGCGCTTCAATAAACAGATTTATTACCCGAAACAGCAGGAGATTTCTGACTGCAGGAAAAGGCCTGGGAGCTTTGCCCTGCATGGCACAACTCTGAAAAGGAAAATCCTTTAAAAGATGCTTTTTTGGGTGAGAGGAACCTTGGCAGCTTCAGGTCTGATTGGGAAAATAACACAGGGAAATCCCAACAAGGCTCAGATGCTTTTTCCTCCATCTCTCCATCTCCAAAGGGGACTGATCCTTTTCAAAGCAGGGAGAGGTTAAGCCTAACCCTGAATTCCTCACTCCATCCCCAACAACACATCCATGGATATCGTGCCTTTAATTACTATTAATTACTTAATGGTGCTCTGCTTAATTGCTCACAAACAAGCTCTGGGCATGCACAAGGTGTAAAGGAGACAGCGAGTCCCTTAAATCCCATTCCCTGCAGGTTTGGCCCCTCCTTCCCCAACCTTCCCAGAAGATACAATTCCCAGTGCTTTGCTCCGGGCTTCCCGTGTCAGATTTCCTGGTGATTTTTGGGCTGCCCTGATGACACAGGGCCTTGCTTCAGGCTGCTCTCACCTCTTTGGGGATTAGCAAGGCGTGGGACATCATTTCCAGCAGCTCCAGGGGGGCATCCCAAGCACGTGGGATGGGAGATGCTTCCCCTGCAGGAGAAATGGGAAGCAAGAAGAGAGAATGAACCCCCAGCCCTAGCCAGGCTGGGTGCAGCAAGTTCTGTGAGAAAAGAACAGGGTGAAAAATTCAGTTTTAAGCCCAGACTGCTCAGGCCAGGGCCTGATGTCTTAGAGGGAAAGCAGCAAGTCCTCGCTGTGGAAGAATTACAAGGAAATCGACTTGTAAAATGAAACAGTGGCAGAATCTCCAATCAACACCGGCTGCAGGCAACAAAATCAATCCCAGTCACATTTTCCCAGCCACGCTGCTCATCAGACACACTCTTAGTGCAGGCTGGGAGGAGGAGGAGGAAGAAATACAAACTGGAATTCCTATGGGCAGAACTGAGCAAATCCATGGATACGGCATCAGGCACCACATCAGCCAAAACACAGGAGAGCCCCATGGCAACCACTCCCAGGATGAGACAGGAGGAGAATATCAGAACCACAAAATCCCGGATCAGTTTGGGTTGGAAGGACCTTAAATCTCACCCCATCCCACCTCCTGCCAGGGCAGGGACACATTCCTCTATCCCAGGTTGTGCCAAGCGCCATCCAAGCTGGCCTGGAACACTTCCAGGGATCCAGGGGCAGCCACAGCTCCTCTGGTGCCACCAGCCCTGGCTCGGGGCAGTGCAGGGTGGGCTTTCCCTTCTCTGGGGATCTCACAACATTGGCTCCATCGCCGCCTGTCACAAACACAGGGCAGCAAAAGGCTCTTCCTAGGGGAGAACAACGGGTGGGGAGGGGGTCCCTGAGCCCAGCTCGGCTCCCAGAGTGTGTCAGCAGGAATGAGTCACTCCAGGGCACCTGCAGATGTGCAATTAGTGCAGTGAGAGGCCATCAATCATCACCACAAACCAGTCACACAGGGTAGGCTGGGGCACCTCCTAGCCTGGCCACCCTGCCAGGATTCCAAATGCCTGTGTGCCGGGTGAAATCCAAACCCTCCGAGTTCCCTTCCAGCATCCCAAGCGTTCCATGTCACCTTCCTGTCCCAAACTCCTCCAACAAGACCCTTGCCTGCCCAGCAGCCCAGGGGATTAATGCCGGGAGAATCATGAGGACTGTGCCTCTTGCCTTCCCTCAAATGCCAGCTCCTCCACGTGATGCCATCTCCTGGGAATTTTATCTGAAGCTTTGTGGTTTAGCACAAGTTCCACGTCCTGGGGGTAACTTCTCATGCCGAGGAGCTCCATCTTCCCTCTCAGATGTCAGAAGGGGAACTTGCAGCCTCCTGGGTGATGCAGCAGATTGGAAAGGAGCCAGTACTTAGCATTAAAAAAACCAAACCAAACCAAAAAAAACCCCAAAAAACCAAAAAAACCCAAACAAACAAAAAAACCCCCCCCCCCCCCCCAAAAAAAAAAAAAAAAGCCCCCCCCCAAAAGCCAACCAAAAAAACAAACAACAAACCAACAAAAAAAACCCCACCTCACACTAAAAGTGAACTCCTGAGTTTTATTCCTTTTCCAGGATTTTCCAGAGGGTCTGGTGAGAGCCATCCCAGCTGACCTAAACACTGCTGGCTCTTATTTTTGGCATCAGAGACACCCCTGGCCCTACAGCTTTGAAAGCGTGCAGTGACAAAGCCAAGGTGCATTTCCCAGGTGGAAAAAGCCCCGGGTCCCTGTGCCCTCATTTTACATCCCTGGTTGCAGCGGGGTGCTGGGGAGTGATGGGTGCTCTGCCACTGCCTGCAGATTAAATAAATTAAATTCCAGCGACCATTTCACTCTCACCTGGGAGACTTTGACTCCCAGGGAAGCGCAATTCCCACAGACCACAGAGGGATGAGCTTCCCCATTCTTGCTCACCCTCAGCCGTCGGGCTCGTTGGAGGGAAGGGGAACCACGGATGGAGGGTGATGATTAATTAATCATAATTAATTAATCTGTATCCCAGCCTCAGCCTGAGTCCTTGCTGACCCATCCGCAGGCTCACGGAACCGGACAGGGAGACGCCAGGGAGGGACAATCCCAGCTGCTGCGTGGGCTGCAGGAATTTGCCAGGGAAGAGGAGCATCCCCTAAGGGAGCTGGACCTGGTCCACCTCCAAAATGGTCCTTTTTAGAACACGGGGAGTGAGCTGTGGCTGAAGGGAGCATGGCAGAGTGGGGCTCCTTCATCCTGACCCCTTGGATATGGTGGGAGATGGATCCTGCCCAGGGGAAACCTGCCAACACAGACAAGCAGGACCGTCCTCAGGAATTTGGAATATTCTCCAGCCCTCGTTGTCTGAGTAGCCCTGGCTCTACCAGGTGTGACCCCCGTGTACCTGAGAGATGCTGCACAGGGGCTGGGAAGGGAAAGGGACGAGCTGATGAGGCCAGGAAAACCAGGATTGCTGTCCCCACATCACTGGCCTCTCCCCGACCCCAGCACGCCCCATCCCAGGGGAAATCCAGCACACATCCCCACTCCAGGGAGGGAAACAAATGAGATTTTGGGATGGGCTGGGGGAAGCAGCACATCCCCAGGGCAGCGGATGACCCTGATTTTGCCACTCAAGGCAGGGCAACCCCCTGAAGACCCCCCCGCCTCATTCCCCAGCCACCTGGCCAGAGGATGGACGTGGCTGAGGGACCTCTTGGTGGCATCTGGAGTGGCCCAGGGAAGGAGAAAGCCCTTCCTGGTGGCCCACAGCCCCCCCCGAGGAATTCAAGCTATGCGGGGAGCAGAGGTCACCGCAATCAGGTACAGTGTAAAAGGGAAAGATAAACCCCATAAATCAGGCTGTGGGAAGAGGAGAAGGAGGGCACAAGTGCACAGAGCTGCGGGAGGATGGTACAGGGAAACCCCACCCCGGGCAGAGGGAGCAGGGAGGTGAGGGATAACCTGGAGCAGCCTGGAGAGGGGGGATGGCCAGGGAAAGGGCAGCTGAAAGTATCCTCGGTGGGGGAAGTCCTCTCAGTGTAAAAATAACCCCAACAAAACAACAACAAAAAAAGCAAAATGTGGAGGGAAAAACAGAAGCAGTGGATTAGGCGTAGGAAAAAAAGCCCTCAAAATACCCTTTCACTTCAATTTTAGTCTATTTTTTATATTACTCCCATAACAGAAGGTGGAAGGAGACACAAAACTCCCCTTGAAGAACATTAGAAATGAATTATTCAATTACAAACATAATTATTTTTCTGCTTAGGCAGGAGACCCCCCTAAGGCTGGAAGCTCTGTTGGGCAAGCGTTCATCCCTGTGGCTCCAGCTCTCCACGTGACGCTGCACGTCCATCCATCCTGGAGATGGATGGATGGATGGATGGATGGATGGATGGATGGATGGACGGACGGACATCTTGGCAATGTAGCTGTTGACCTGCCCCCCTTTCCTGAGCCCTCCAGGTGCAAATGTATCCAGGCACATTTTTGGGACACAGGAGTAGTGATAAGCCCCTGGTGAAAATCCATGCTGGTTCACATTATGTGTGATCATGAGGGTGGTAAAAATCCCACACCAAATGCTCTGGATCTCATCCCACCTGGTCTGGCCAGAGCTGATGCACCCTGGGAGGGAAGATACCAACAGGATACCGAGAGCCAGCTCCCATGCAAAGTGAGAAGGGAAACGTGAGTCTGTGAAGGAGCAGGTGGGAAATGTGACCCTACGAGCCACCAAAAATAAAGAGGGAACTGCGTGGTCTCATGGCTTTTAGCTTGATTTCACACACAAGGGGATCTTCAACTGCACCATTCCCAGTCCTGAGAAACTTTGGAGCCTCTGGCCAGTCTCCCCCAGCCGTGGCAGAGGAGCTGGAGCCTCGCTGACACGGAGCGCCCACGAGCCATGCGAAAATAGGTGACTCGCCAGAGGAGAAAGAGAAGAAGCTAAAAATATCCTGAGTGAGGGAAGAACTCATCACTCACTCACTCACTCACTCACTCAGCTCTTATTATACATCACAGAGCGCTGTTATACAAACCCCTGCCACAAAGAAAGGCCCAGGCATGAATCACTCCCCGTGAGATATCCAAGAATCCAGCCACAGAGGCGAAACCCAGATGGACCCAGACAGCCTTGGAGCCTCTGCTCCAACCACGAGCTCCTGTTCATATTCCTGTGATCATCCAGGAGACACTCTGTTCTTTTGGGAAAGGTATCCAGGGGTAGAGAAGAGAGAACATCTCCCTCCGAAGGACTTCTAATTCAAAAAGACTGAAAGGGAGCAGTGATAAAAGCCTAGGCACCATCCCCAGCCTAAAAGATCAGGGGAAAGGGGTTTTTAGGATGAAAATAGAAAGAGAAAGGGATCAGCATCACAAGCTCACCTCCCTTCCTCCACGGGCTCCCACTGTGCCTCATCTGACTATTCCAGTGTGCAAGGAGAACTGCACCTCCCTGTCCAAAGCCAATTCCTGAATTCATGGAATCACAGAATGGTTTGGGCAGGAAAGGATCTTAGACATCATCTCCTTCCCAGCCTCCTGCCATGGATAGGGACACCTTCCTTCTCCCCTTAGTTCCCTGATGGAGAGGAGAAAAGGAGCAGCTGAAAGTTGAAGTCTGAAGGCCGTGGGGATGAAACCTGTTCTCCACAATCCAGGATCACAGAGAGGGCTGGACACTGGACACCGAGATAAGGCAGATGCCTAGAATAACCCAAATAGCTGAGATAAGCCCCTCTCTGGGGCCTGGCACATCCATCCATCACTGACCTGGGGCCAGGAGCCCGCTCTGACCTGACCCAAGCCCCCACACATTGCAGCCACTCCGCCTTCCAGACCCCAGGGTTGCTCCAGGCAGGGTCAAGGTTCCCAGAATCCTGAATCCGTGTACGGGAGGGTGACAGGGCTGAGGCTGTTGGCTCTGACTTGTGCTGGAGGGCTCTGATGGAGCAGCCGAGCCCCGGCTGAGGGCAGTGGGGTGGGGTTAAATGGGTTCTGACCAGCCTGGCACACAGGGAAGGGTTGGCAGTGACCAAGGTGGGACACCACCTGTGCAGCAGAGATTCTCCAATGTCTTTCCTCATGTGACACCCCCGAGCCAGCGGCGTGCTGCTCTCCAAAAGGTCAGGAATGGGCTGTGAAGGGGGCTCTGCGTCAATTTATTCCCCCGATGAGCTCATGTCTTGGCAGGAGAAAGCTGCAGGTGAAGCTGAGTGGTTTCTCCTCAGTCTCATCCGTGCCTCAAGCAATGCTGCCGGGTCCTTTGCTCCAGGTGGAGGAGATAGCCCTTGTTCATCACCATGTCAAACCATTCCCCTGGATAATCGTGATTAAAGCCAAAGCTGAAGCCCCACAGCTTCCCTCCTCTGGAATTCCAAGGGTGGACAGCCCTGGGAAGGGAGGGCAGCTCTGCTGACACCACAGAGGGGATGGATGGGATGGGAAAGATGGATCAGAGATGTCTTTGCTTGTTGTGGGCACTTAGGCACCTCTTGCAAGGAGAGGCTCAGAGCATAGGGCAGGTGCCCACAGGAGGCTGCAGGAGCCAGCAAGCCCTGTTCCTGTCATCATTCCTCCCGGGAAAAACAGCTCCCAGCACCGGGAACCTTAATTGGGCTTCTCTCATAAATCACCTTGATGTCACCCAGGTGCAAGCACTTCCCAGGCTGGCATGTAAAGGCATTCTCTGTTTTCATCCCCGCCCCATTCTTCTGACCTGGACCCCTCAGAGCCCCCTGGGAGATCCCTGCTCCTCCGAGAATGTCAGCTATTCCAGGTTGTTTTGCCCTGCTCGACAGGCACACCGATGCTTTGAGAGACACTTGCCATGCTAGCAGCCAGCCACAGCACCTAGTTTCCTCTCCTAGATTAGTCATTCTTCCCAAATTTCCTTCTTTTGTGTAGGGATTCCCTCTGTTTCCTGCTACAGGCTTCGTTTTCCCTGTTCTATGAGCACTTGGAAGTATTTGTACTGCCAGGGAAGCTAGTTCATCTGTTCAGCTATTTTTATTCCTCCTGCTGTAGCATCTAAAGAATTGTTTTTCCAGAATAATCTCTGTAGGTCAGGAAGGGAAAGAAATCAGCTTGGATGCAGCTGAATGGATTGAAAGCCCTTTCCTACACACCAGGACCCCACCGTCCTGCTGAAGTCTTTAATATTGATAATCCATGACTCAATGATCCTTGTGGGTCCCTTCCAACTCAGGGTATTCCATGATTTAAGTGGCAGAAATTCAAAACAGAGCCATGTTCTTTGAGACATCAGGTCCCAGTGCTGGAATTATGGGGGATCCACTGCACCTCTGAGGACTAAAGGGTTTTGGTTTCTTTCCAGAACTATTAAACCTCAGCCGAGCATCCCACAAAATTGTTCCTGCTCTCAGCGTGCCCAGGCCTGGCACCAGGAAACAAGCCCTGCCCACGGCAGGGAAGTTGGAGCAAGGTGATCTCTAAAATCCCTCCCAACCCAAACCATCCTGCGGTTCTGTGCTCAAGCCTGTGCAAATACAGATTCCTTTGGAAAAGGATAATCAAAGTATTTCTGGGCTCAGCTCATTCTCCGTGGCTGCATCAGTATTTGGGGAGTCAGGCTCCCTCTTGCTGCTCCTTGAGGGCAGCGTGGCCGTGCTGCAGCACACCCAGCCTTGCCTACCAGTGTGGGATGTGTGGAGCATCCCTCGTGCTCTGCCTGCAGGGACACGCCTGGAATTCCTGCTCCAAGCCGGGGACTGGCTGCTTCTGGCAAAGCTGTGCCAAGGGGACGAAGCCTTGCCAGCTCCTTTTCCCTGGCTCCTTCCTCTGGGGTCGGTCTGGTCCCAGCAGGCCCTGATGCCTTCCCTGGCATCCCTGCTGCAGGAGGGATCCCTGCCCAGCTCCACATGGATGGACCAGCCTCCTCCTGGTGGGGAATTTCACGGGAGACAAGTCCAAATGGAAGGAGCCTCCTTCTCAGCTGCCTCTGTGGGTGCTTGTAGGGCCAGGCTGTGCCGAGCCCAAGTGCTCAAACGCCTTCTCCTCATTGCACTCAACCAAAACATCCCCACGGTTCTTCCTGAGGGAGGGCATTCCCTTTAGGCTTGAACTGCACATCTGTGTCAGGGGGAGAAGCAGCAAACACGAGGAGTTCTGCTGGAGCAGAAGAGCCTTTCCTGGGTATGACTGATGCTGTCTCTCATTCACAGGACACGTCTGAAGGTCTGCCTTAAACATCCCGAGCTTTCAAAACGCTGTATTTTTCCTCATAGTAGTTTCAAAATACTGTATTTTTCCTCATAGTTGGCATTTGGAAGATGGCACATTCCAAAGCTTCTTTCAACACCTGGTGTTGAGGTTTAAAAACCGAGCCTTCTGTCCTCAGGAGTGTGAGCAGCCCGAGGCTGTTGGTTCAGAGGAGCCCTTCCAGCAGCCCCTGCTCAGTGACCTTTGGTGGCCTGTCCCCCTCAGTTTGGCAGTGCTGTGGCTGCCAGAGCTGCTGAAGTGCTGTGTTCCAGCTGCAGCTCCTTCTTGGATCACATCCTCCCTTTTCCCAGCTCCTCCCCGGCCAAGGGTCTCTTGTCAGCTTTGGGGGCAGCTCTGCCTCTCCCTCCTCATGCACACAGCACGGCAGAGTCAGGTCGAGCCTTGGGCCAGCCTCACATTCGCCCTTTCCCTCCTGCTGTCACCATGAGGGGTCTTTAATGACTATCACATTCCCACCAGGACTCATCCCGAACCTTCCGGGCCCACAGCCCAGCTCAGCTCCGTGCTCAGGGTGTGTGGCAAACCCAAATGGAGCTGCCTGGCCACGCTTCTCTCCTCACCCTCCTCTGGCTCCTCCCCTAAACCCTGACACAGACCTGCTGTTGCTCACCCCAGCCTTTGATCATCATCCACAGGCCGGACGGATCCTCCCCATTAGGAATTGCAGGCCTTTAATTGGATTGAGAGCCAGGCCTGCACCTTCCCCTGTAATTTAGCTTTAATTAATGCCCATTTATTATTAACTGTTTTCAGCTGGGCTTAGGCTTAATATCGGCTGGTTATTATCCAGAGGCCAGCACGGATTGTTTTCATCTCCTTTATTACCCATTTCAGCAATTTCCCCCCTCCCCTGTTGACAGATGCCCACAGAATGTGCACGATCAGCATAAAGAATCCCTGTGAAGGAACAACGGGGCTTTCAGAGCCACCAAAGCCCAAGGAAAGCCTCCCCACGTCCCCAGGTCAGTGCCCAGGGCATGTGGACAAAGGAAAATCCCCCCGTGTTCCACAGGAGACACACAGTTTATATTTATTTTTACCAGCACACAAAATCTGTGATTGAGGAAAGCCTCCCCACGTCCCCAGGTCAGTGCCCAGGGCATGTGGACAAAGGAAAATCCCCCCGTGTTCCACAGGAGACACACAGTTTATATTTATTTTTACCAGCACACAAAATCTGTGATTGAGGAAAGCCTCCCCACGTCCCCAGGTCAGTGCCCAGGGCATGTGGACAAAGGAAAATCCCCCCGTGTTCCACAGGAGACACACAGTTTATATTTATTTTTACCAGCACACAAAATCTGTGATTGAGGAAAGCCTCCCCACGTCCCCAGGTCAGTGCCCAGGGCATGTGGACAAAGGAAAATCCCCCCGTGTTCCACAGGAGACACACAGTTTATATTTATTTTTACCAGCACACAAAATCTGTGATTGAGGGTGGAAATTACCCAAGAGCTATTTTGAAAGAATTGGGGCATTTTCATGTTCTTTTATATTTTCCCTTTGCTCATTTCTGGCTTTAAGAAAATAAAAAAATAATTAAAAAAAAAAAAGAAGAACAGAAAGAGAAACCTTTCCTTCTACTTCCTTTTATCACATTTCCCTCCCTTCCCCCTCCC
>VWYN01027536.1:81426-107829 GCA_013400075.1 Hippolais icterina | reverse complement strand
CCCCCCCCCCCCAAAAAAAAAAAAAATTGCAGCAGCAAAAGTACAACACCACAAATCCAAGAAAACAGCAATATTTAGGAGAGGCCTTCAGAGCCTGGATAAAAAATGGGGGAGCTGAAGAAGGAAGAGGAAAGGTTGAAAAAGATGATCAGGTCCAACCATTAACCTAAAAGCTGCCAGCTCCACCAAAACCAGGTCCCCAGGTGCCACATCCACACACTGAACGCTTCCAGGGATGGGCATTCCACCCTGGCCAGGCTTTCTATGAGGAAATTTTTCCTGATATCCAACCCAAAGTGTCCCTCCTCCAGCTCAGCCAAGGGCATTGAGTGTGCAGGGGCCTGACAAAAGTTGATAGAGCTCGAGGTGGGCTCTGGAGCCAGCACCGAAACGAGCACAAGCCTCTACTACAAATGGTGACAGTGACAATTTGTGAGAGAAGGCAACAGTGGCAGAGGTGAGAAGAAGAACTGAGGCATGGCAAGGCCCCCTGCTCCCCTGCTGGGGGTGGAAGAACATTCTGAGAAAGGTCAGCAAGTGTCGCAGGAGCAGAAACATCCCCAAGGAGGGATGCAATGTGTGACTTGCAGGTAAAAAAAACCAGTTACAACTGATTGGGCTTGACATTTCCCCACCCTCAGGGGATATTTCAGTTCAAGGGGATATTTCAGTTCACTGTTTCTTGACAATTGTTGTGAAATTGGCAGTTCTTGCCACATTTAGTGCTGTCTTCTCCTTGCTTTGCACCGAGGTTGCAAAATTTGCCTCTGGTTTTTTGTGGGGAAAGAAATAAACGCTCCAGAGTTTCCAGGACTCCAAATCCCACCTTGCTCCCAACCTCCCTTTGCCTCAGGGGTGTGGGGGACACTAAATTTCCTTAAAACCTTTGGCAGCAGCTGAGTGAGACCAGGCAGGCTCGGGTCACTTAAAGCAGGTTGGGATGACAGGGACATCCCAAGCACATGCTGTGGCCTCGTGGAAATGGGAAAACGATGGGAAGGAGGGATAAAACCATCCCATCCCCACCACAGCGTGAGTGAGAGCTGCCCTGGGAGGATTACCTTGAGCTGAGTGCATCATCCAGCTGGTAGCTCTTCCCTGCAAAGGCCTCGTTTGCTTTAATTACTCTCATTTGGAAGTCAATTCAGAGCAGCTTTCCTGAAGATGCCTGCCTGGAGCAGCCCTGGAGGAGCTGGAAAACAACGGAAACTGTTTTCAGTTGTGTATCAGCCCCCTCAGGCTTGAAGAAAAATAGGGGAAAGGCATCAACAAAACACTTCAAAGATGTTTTCTAAAGATGTTTTCCCCGAACTTGCTCTTACCCAGGCTTTCAGCACAGTCAACTTCCCAGCCCTCAAGGCTGGAAAAAAGTCAGAGACCCATCATCATCATCATCATCAAAGGATTTGGGTTGGGAGGGACTTTCAAAACCATCCAGTTCCAACCCCCTGCCATGGGCAGGGACGCCTTCCACTGTCCCAGGCTGCTCCAAGCCCTGCCCACCCTGGCCTAGGACCCTTCCAGGGATCCAGGGGCAGCCACAGCTGCTCTGGGCACCCTGTGCCAGGGCCTCCCCACCCTCCCAGCCAGGAATTTCTTCCCAATATCCCGTCTAACTCAGACCTCTGGCAGTAGCAAGCCACTGGCCCTTGTCCTGTCCCAGCAGGCCAAGGACAGAAACCATAAATATTGGATGCTGCCAGTCCCAAGAGCTTTTTGGTAGCCAGGAGCAGCCCGACTGATGGTCGAGCATGCTTTCATCCACAGCAGCTTGGGCTACCAAAGCAATGGCTGCCTGTGGCCACAGCAGTTTATTTTGGGAGATCTGGAAGCCACAAGGTTTCAAAAAGAACACCATACTGTCAAGGAAGAGTTTCTGAAATACTTTCTAGCACTCATTATTAAAAAAAAAAAAAGCTGATGTTTCAGCAAAATGTCACTACACCAGGAAAGAAAAATCAAGAGCAAGCCAGGCCTGTCCCCTTCCCTGCTGACCCCCGCCTCCCCTCCGAATTCCTTCGGAATTGAAGCAGTGACTGCCACGATCTCTGGCTCTCCTGGGTATAAATTCATCAGGTTTCAGCCACTTCCGAGCCAGACTCTGAAAATAAGCTCTGCGTGGCCTTGCAGGTGACCCAGAACAAGCAGCAGAGCAGGGTTTGGATCACAGCTTTTAAATCCTGGCTCTGCTCCTGCCAGCAGCCCTTGTCACCAGCTGATAACCAGAAGCAAAGGGCTGGATGTGGCACTGTGTTCCAGTGCCTGTCCTGTGGGGGACAGATGGCCAGTGTGGATCTGGGCATCACCTCACCTTGTTCAAAGCACTCCATGTCCGAGTCCTCTCCTGGCATCAATGGACACGTCCCACAGTTTTCCCTACACAGCAGGAGCTCTGCAGCAGCTTTGCAGGGCCCCTTTTGCCCATTTATGTAAAAACCAGGAGAGGTGGAGCTGCGGTTGGCATTTCCTGATGCCTCATGCCACAAGCACGTGTGGTCCCAGGATCCCCACGGCAGCAAGGATGGAGCCTGGGGATCAGCATCGCTGGGAAAAGTGGATTTTAGAGGGCTGGAAACGTGCCTTGGGGTACAGCCTTGCTGTCTGAAAAGCCTTCTCCCACGCTCCTCCTCGGGGAAACAGCCTGCCCGAGGCGAATTTCTCACCTCACCAGCCCGGGCGTGGGGGGAAAGGCACAGACGGCAGCTGAAGCTGGAGCTGCTTGGAAAATTGAGCATGCTGGCACCTCGCGGGGTTGCAAGGGCTGGAGGGTGGCCCAGGCACCTGATAAACTCAGTGCCAGTCCTCCAGAGGAAGGGAAATGCTGGGAGCATCCTCCTGTGAGGCTGTAATTGCTGCTGGCCTTCTGTCCCTGCTGCTCTTGCCATTAGGCGCTCCTGGTGATGAGCAGAAAGATTTTGAAGGCTTGGCATGTGCCTGGGAGAGCCTGGAATGGGAACAGGCAGCTTGGAACCCACCCTCACTCTGCAAACAGAGGTGTTTCCCTTCCTCAGAGCTCCCAGCCCTTCCCAGAGCCTTCCTCAGAGTAATTTCCTGGGTTTGGGATACGGGGACGGCACGCTGTCCCTGCATCAGAGGCAGGGCAAAAAAGGCAAGAAAAGCAACAAATGAAAAGGGTGGGCAGGCCCTGCACAGGGTGCCCAGAGCAGCTGTGGCTGCCCCTGGATCCCTGCAGTGCCCAAGGCCAGGTTGGACACTGGAGCTTGGAGCAACCTGGGACAGTGGAAGGTGTCCCTGCCCATGGCAGGAGTGGGACTGGATGGTTTTGAAAGTCCCTCCCAACCCGAACTATTCTGGGATTCCATGGAAAACAAAGCCTGGCTATTCCGCGACAAAGGCGAGCAGGGGTGGAAATGTGCCCCCCAACCTTTCAGATCACTTCCCCTCTCCAGGGCAGGTGTTGTTTTGTATTCCACTCCCTCCACCTCCCCGCTGCTGCCCTAGCAGGGAGAGCTCCTGAAATAGCTGCTCCTGAGCCGCTTTATTTCGGATGCAAATCATTGGTATTCTGCAAGAGGAGCGCTCTCTTGGAGAGCCATCCTGCCAGACCTGTTCCAGCTGATTTCCTCACAGAGCTGAAGCCCTTCCCATAAAAACCTCCGGCTGCAAACCAGGGTTCACCCCCTTTCTTTCTTTATCATTCCAGACCCGTCCTTCTCCTCATTTGTCTCCTTTTGTTTCCCTTCCCTCACATCTGCAGAGTGCTGTTAATAAGATTTATGGCTGAACATTCTCTGGCATCCAGGTAATTCCATAGGCACTTGCTGGTCCGGTTTGAAAAGCAAACAGCTCCCCTCACCTTTCGGCTCTGCTACCTGAATTCCCTGGGACAAGCCCTGGGGAAGGTAAATATTTGCTCCTGGTTCCAAAGCTTTAAGGCTGCTCTCTCTGTGCGGGGATCTGGGCAGGGTCAGGGATGCCCTTTCCCATGCCACGGGTTCACTGCAGACCAAAGGAGGGGAGGAGGGAGAGACGGGAACACCGTGACTCTGTAGGAGACTGGGATCACCAAACCAGAGTCATTCCATGTGAAGAGATGGCTGGAGGCCACTGCTCCAAACCCTTGTTCAAGGGCAGGGCCAGCCAGATCCAGCTGCTGTGTCCAGCTGCTGTTTCACCACCTCCAGGGATAAACTGGATTTGTAGGAAGATGCTGCTTCTCAGGGAGGATTTTCTCAGGTTTTCCTTAACTCTGCACAGGCAGGAGTCATTGAGAGCTTGTCCAGGAGTAAATTAAAACTAAGAAATCCTACGCCTGCAGCCAGGAAAGCAGAAAATGGGGGGAAAAATAGCTTCTCCAAGAGTAATTACGCAGCAAGGTGACTGAATGGGGGAGACAGCCGAGGTTAAATCCATGCCATGGATCCTGTGGCAGCAGCTCTACCAGGAAAACCTTCGTGGGCTTTCACACTGAACAACAAGCAAGGGAAGCAATCTGAGTTTCATCTGCTCCAGCGACTGGGAAGTGGGAATTTGCAGATAACAGAGCAGGGATGTTTCAAAGAGCTGTGTTCATGGGATTGCAGAATGTTTTGAGTTGGGAGGGACCTTAAAGCTCATCCCATTCCACCCCCTGCCATGGCAGGGACACCTTCCACTGTCCCAGGTGGCTCCAAGCCCCAATGTCCAGCCTGGTCTGGGACACTGTCAGGGATCCAGGGGCAGCCTCAGCTGCTCTGGGCACCCTGTGCCAGGGCCTCCCCACCCTCACAGGGAATAATTCCTTCCCAATATCCCATCTAATCCTGTCCTGTGGCAGTGTGAAGCCATTCCCTGTGTGCTGTCCCTTCATCCCTTGTCCCAAGTCCCTCTCCAGCTCTCCTGTGGTGTTTTTCTGCACATGGGCCACAGCAAAGGGACCTTTTTTCACCAAACCAGGCTCCCCAGCTCCCCAAAGCGTGGTGATAACTCACAGGATCACGATGGCGGGACAGCAACCTTTCCCTTAGCTCCAGATCTTCCTGGAAACTTCTCTGTGAAGCAACAGAAGGAAAAACAGTGCCAAAATGTAAGCTGAGAAACCACCCAAATCTCTCTCTAATCCGTGGGCACAGCCCAGGCATGCCATGGAATGGGAAATTTATATCATCTGCCAACAAAAAGCAAACTGGAGGGAACTCCATTTTGCACCTTGCTGCTGAAATATATTTTTATTTTAAGGTTGGTTGTTCTTCCTAGAGGGCAAAGTCTTGTTCCCTGCTCTGCTGTCCAAGGATTCCCATGCACTTTCTCCTCCCTTTCTATGGGTTGTGATATTTACAGGGCACCTTGGGCACACGGTTCAGTGGCTGCACTCCAGCTTGGAGAGCTTTTCCAACCTCAGTGACGATTCTGTGATCTTGGAAAATCTTGTCAATTTTACATCAACTGCCCCTTTGAAGTGCTTGCCCAGAGCGGGCCAGCAGGGGATTATCCATCTGGAATCTTCCTGCCAGGCCTGCAGCCGGGGATCAGAGGAGGATGGCACCAGGAATGGCACGCTCCAGAGCTCCAGACGGCCCATCTGCAATGCAGTGCAATCAGGGAGTGACTCCGTGGCGGCCCGAGCACTTCACGGGCAGTTTTCCCTTTCATGGAGGGCACTCCCTTGGAAGGAGCACTTGGCAGCAGATGAGTGAGGAATGAGATGGCTCTAATCCCATAATTTAATTAGAGCTGTGTAGAGCTGCCGAAAGAAAAGCCCATTTCCTGGGCAGACTGCAGTGCTGGTTGTCTGGGACACTCCTGCTCCTGCTCTTCCTCACTGCAGTGCTTTCCTACCTCCTGTTTTCCCTTCCCATGGGCTTTAGTCTGGGGCTGGGACTCTCCCCAGCTGTTCATCCTCACATTTGTGAACAGAGGGCCAACTGGAGTAGTCTGGTGGGGAAGGGCAGGAGTTCTGGTTTTATCCCACAGAAGCAGGAGGTAGCAGTGGAAATCTAAGCTCCAGGTCTCTTTCCTTGTGGGAGAAGTTCCAGGCCTCCTTCTGTTTTGCAACTGAGCAAAAAATGTTGGCCAGGACGAGACAAGGATCTGCTGAAGGAGGGTGCTGAGGGGTCAGATCCCATCTGCCTTGACCCCCTCTCACACCATCCCACGAGCAGGAATCTCCTTCAGGATCTCCCCAGCTGCTGGGGAGCTGAACTGCCCTCCCTGATTATCCCACCGAGCAGCTCCTGTATAAACTGCAGAGCAAGCTGGGATGGGATGGAATGGGATGGGATGGCATGGCATGGACATCATTTTGGAGCACAATCAGACCTCCTTCCAACTGGTCGCAGTGCCCAGCTTCCCCTTCATGTGCATGTCCTTGAGGGTGGGGAGGCCCTGGAAAAGGTTGGAGAGAAGCTGGCCCATCCCTGGAAGTGTCCAAGGCCAAGCTGGAAGTAGCTTGGCACAGCCTGGTCTGGTGGAAGGTGTCCCTGCTCATGGAAGGAGGTGGAACATGATGAGTTTTCAGGTCCTTCCCAACCCAAACTATGATGGAGCAAAAGAATCCGGGAATGAGAGACCAGCAGCCTGAGGGACGATTTAGTAAAGGCAGGAATGCATAAACCCATCCCTCCAAGAGGGCAACAGCCTGTTGATACCTCCTCCCTGTCTCGGGAAAAAGCTCATCCTGACCCAAAATCCGCATGGGATCAGTTCAGCAGGAGGTTTTGGTTGGATTCTGGCTTGTTCCTGCCCCACACATTCCTGGGCCACAGCTCCCAGCAGCCTCCCGGGGGCTCAGCCAGACACAAAGCCCCCCTGGTGCAAACAAATTCCTGCACAGCAGTAAATCCCAGCAGCAAAATGCCTGATTAACAATCACTGGCTCCTGGCCACCCATCCACCAGGCCTGAGCTTGCAGCAGTAATTGCTGCTCCATTATGTTCTCCGGATGCTCCAAGGTGAAAGGGAGCTTTGTCCCAGAGCCCTGGGAGAGCCAGGGATGCCTCAAGCTGGCAAGCAGCTCCTCCTGCACAAAGTGGTGATGCTGGGACAAAGGCAGGGCTGGGCACCCCGTTCTGCTCCTCAAAGCCTTGGCAACAACTCCCAGCTCCAAGGGGAAGGGGGGAGTTCTGATATCTCACTGAAAGTCCTGACCAGTGTCCCTGGTGATACACTGGAGACACCCTCTGGAAATGCATCCAGGGGATAACATCATCCCAGCCACAGCAATGCCCCCAGGAGATGTCACCATCCCAGTCCCACACGAACACCCCAGGAAATGTGATTATCCCAGTCCCATGTGCCACAGCAATGCCCCCCAGGCGATGTCACCATCCCAGTCCCACACGAACACCCCAGGAAATGTGATTATCCCAGTCCCATGTGCCACAGCAATGCCCCCCAGGCGATGCACCGTCCCAGTGACACCAACAAATGCAGCTGCAATCCCCCTCCCCTGGCACGGGGAGACCCCAGGACAGCAGGGATGGTGTTCCATGGCTGTGGCTGGTTGCCACCCCAGCTCTGAGGAACGTCCTCTGCAGGCAGCTTCCGACAGAAGCCGAAGGAAACCCCCAGTACTGGGGAATTTTCCCACCTCTTCTTCTAAGCTGAAGGCTGCTGGAAATCTGCACCAAGAGCAAAGATTTTGCTGCTGGACTCCCAAATGCTGGACTTCTCCTGATGCTGGATGAGATCTGTGGCCCAGCCTGGAGGGAGCATTTCTTTGTGGCTCCCCGAGGAATGTCACACACACAAGGGTGCCTGGATGTGGTTGAACAGGGATTCCCCTGCTGCAGAGCCCACCCTTCACTCACCTGCAGCTGAGGGAGGCATCGGAGCCACTCCAGCATTTGAGAGGAAGCAGAACAGGCAGGAAAAGATGCTGAAGACCAGAGGGAGTTGGGAAAACCTGGCTGTGAGAACTGCTCCTGGTTTGCAAACAAAAAACAGGTTGAATGAAGGTTCAGGAATCCAGGGCCAGCCCCGCACTCCTTGGCTCAGGTGTGGTGATGCCCTTGGGCTGTACATGACCCACCCTGTCTCCCACAGCCCACCCTGCCCCAGCCTGGGAAATCAGCACCAGGCACAGCCAGCCCTTGCTATTCCAGGGCAAAGCCTGGAAAAAGCTGCTCCCATCCCATCTCCCTGCATTTCTGGGGCCTCCTGAAGGACCATTATCACTTACACCACATTTCCCCAGAGGATTGCCTTCCTTCCTTTTCAAACTCTTTAGGCCAAGAGTAAATTGGGGTTTGCCAACCCAGGCAGGAGGAAGCTGCTCTGATTTAGCCAAGGCTCTGAACCTCAGAGGTGAATTCAGTGCCCTGATCTGGGCAGCAAAGCGAGCCTGGCCAGGGCAGCTGCAGGAAACCTCCTCAATGTGTTTGGATCCCACTGCTGGCTCCCAAGGGACTCCTGGGAGAGGAGAGCCTCTAAGGGTGGCCAGCTGCTCCAGCCAAGGCCAGACCTCACCCAGCTGCTCTGCAAAGCACCAGGCAGGGCTCTTCCCAGCAGCTTCCTCTTCTGCAGAGAACTGGCGTGTGCAGCTGCGACTTCCCGCTTCCAAAATCCCCCAGTCTGGCCTGCAAGCAAAAGTTCTGATCCCACAGAATGGTGTGGGTTGGGAAGGGATCTTAAAGATCATCCAGTGCCACTGGCAGGGACACCTTCCACTATCCCAGGCTGCTCCAAGCCCAACCTGGCCTTGGACACTGCCAGGGATCCAGGGGCAGCCACAGCTGCTCTGGGCACCCTGTGCCAGGGCCTCCTCACCCTCACAGCCAGGAATTCCTTCCCTATATCCCATCCATCCCTGCCCTCTGGCAGTGGGAAGCCACTTGCCCTTGTCCTGTCCCTCCATTCCTTGTCCCAAGTCCCTCTCCAGCTCTCCTGGAGCCCCTGGAAGGGGCTCTGAGCTCTCCCTGGATCCCTCTTTTCTCCAGGTGAACACTCCCAGCTCCCAGCCTGGCTCCAGAACAGAGGGGCTCCAGCCCTTGGAGCTCCATATCCTTCTGCTTTGACCCCAGGGCTGGGGCAGCTCATGGGCAGTGACACCCACGTGAAAAATCACCTTGCTCTGCAGGTGGAGTCACACCTGAGCAGGCCAGAGGGGCAGAATTCCCCCCTTCCCTGCTGCCCACGCTGTGGGATCAGCCCAGCACACGGGGATTTTCTGGGCTGCAAATGCACATGGCTGGATCCTGCTAAGCTTCTCAGCATGTCCTTCTCCTCAGGGCTGCTCTCCATCCATTCCCTACCCAGCCTCTATTTCTGCTTCTCACTGAGCCTCACAGCACCAGGCTGTAAATTCCTTTTTCTTGCCATGAAACAAGGAGCAGGAGTGAGGGATGCAGGATTCCCAGCCAAATCCCCTGCATTCTGTCCCTCCTTCCCACTCAGAGTGCCAGCCAGGTGGAGAAGCACTGGGCTACCAGCCCGGTGGTGCTGGGATGTCCCTTTCCTGCAGACATCTCAACGTGGAGCATCCCTCCCCAAGCATTCCTCTCTCCAGGGAATGCAAGGTGAGGAGGGAGTTCAGGAGATGTTACAGCACCAGCTGGGGACAGAGAAAATGAGATTTATTACCCTGCTCTGCTTCAGGCTTTGGATGAATCACAGGTGACTCAGCTGCTTTAAAACCAAGGGCACTTGGGTCTCTGAACTGAGGTGACTTTGGCACTTTGTGGCCCTCGGTCTTCTCCTCTGAGTGTTGTCCCCTGATGGTAACAGGGGTAGGAATTCAGGTTCGTTTCCTAAGGGAAGAAATCCCTCCAGGAACCTGCAGCAGCCATGAGATGGACTTGAGCTCCTGGTCATTCCAGCCTCCACTCCTGGGAAAGGCAATCCTGGGAGCAAGAGGCACCTTTAGAGCCTGCAGCACCTAATTATAAGGGAAGCTGAGGAGAAAGAGAGAGAAAAAAAAAACAAAAAAAACCCCAAAAAACCCAAAAAAAACCTCACAAACAAACAAACAAAACAAAAAAAACCCCACAAAAACAAAGGGCATTTCTGAGCAATGATTGGTTTACCACAACTGCATTGCCATCCAGCCTCCAAAAATTCTGGAACAATCCCATCATGTGTCATCCTGTGTAGTTTCTGGAGCTAAACAACTGCTTTTGGGAGGGATACTGCACTATCCTGCTCCAGCAGGAAACCAAAACAGTGGATTTATCCTGTCCTTTCCTGCAGGAGGGACAGTCCAGTGGTTTCTGGCAGCAAGGAGGAGGTGTTCACACACATCTGCAAAGCCCTTCCAGGCCCAGGGAGCAGCTAAACCCGCAGGCTTTAGGCAGGGAGGCCTGCCAGGAAAAGAGCTCACAACCCCCTGGGATGCAGCAGGGCTTTGAAAAGGTAAAATGGGAGATGCAAGGAGGGCAAGGAGGAGGAGATGCAGCTATGGATGGACTAGAAAAACATGGAGAAGAAGGAGGGAACGGGAGGTAGTGAAGGGAGCATGTCAGCACCAAGTAAATGAGGCAGTGACGTGGTAATTAACCTGTCTTTCCCAATGGGAAGGTGTTTCCATCAGAAGGATTTCCTTTTGGACAGCACAAAACATCCACCCAGGCCCAGTGCTCCTTGCACAAGATGGGCCACTGAGGAGGGTGCTTGGGCAACTGAGCTCCAGCTCTGTGCCCTGCCAGAGCCTTCCTGCAGGAAGCTCTGTCCCCCCGAGGGAGGGGATGAGGGCAGGCAGCCAGCTCAGCTCGCCAGGTGCCAGGGGGAGAAACAACAATCCTGTCTGAACAAGAAACATCCCAGGGCTTCCAGGCTTGCCTGCAAGACTGGGGAGGGCGTGCAGGGATGTTATCACATTCCAGACTGCAGCAGCCTGGCTAAGCTGATATCCATCTTCCTCCTTCACCGGGCCTGACCTCGGGAGAGGCAGAGGCTGTGCCTGCTCGCTCGGGATGACTAAAGCAAGGTTTGATCCAGCTTTTCCCAGGATTGTACACACACCACGCTCCACCTCCAAGGAAAGGGCTGAGGGGTTTTGGATTTTGCCAGCTCCTCTTTCCCCAAATCAAGGACAGTGACACCCAAGTGAAAAATCACCTTGTTTTGTAGCTATACTGAGAGGTTGATGTTTTCATTCGGAGTGTGGCCATCCCATGCCAGAAAGTTACACCACAGGGCTTTAAAAAGAGACAGGGAAGATGAAATTGCATCAACATTTAATGGGGTAGAGAGGGACAGGGATAGGCCTAAATTGGGTGCAAGGAAACAGACCTCTGGATTTTCAATGTTCCTCTCATGCTAAAATTCACTCCTTTGGCAGCTGAAAAAGTTGTTTTTATGGGGTAACACCAGAAAGCAGCTTCCTGAAGCTACAGGATGCTCAGAAGATGGGAAAGGTTTTTGAGCACTGGGTTTTTACAGCTCCCACCTTTGCAAGTCACGTTTTAAATACAAACCAGCCTGGGTTGGTGGGTGACCTCCAGGACCATTGGGCTGGACTGGTCCCTGTGGGGATGTCTTGGGTTAGGTAACCAAAAAAATGCATATTCTATTTCATCTGCTGAAAGTAGTTCTTTCTTTCTCTCTTTTAACTCCAGGGGGAAGGGGGTGGATGCCTTCTGATAATGGCCCAGCCATTAAAGCCAGCTGGGGCAGTGTTTCTTACCTCCTTCACCACCCATCCATCCTCCAGGGAGATATCTGCTGATAATGGGCCATGAAGGCTCACCAATGACATCACACATGACATCATCCCATTGGGAGATGCTCCACCCAGTCCAGGGGGAGCCAACCATTCCTGCCTGGATAAAAACTGAGACTCAGGAACAGCTGGCTATTTTCCCAGGAATCTCTGGGAATCCAGCCTTTCCACTGGGCTCCAGGAGGAAGATCAGACTCATCTCGCCACCACTGGGCTATTCCTACTCCATCATCTGTACTGTCCACAGAACCTCATTTGTTTGGATTTATTTGGGCTGCTTCCAACACCCTTGACAACAGGGTGTCAGGTCATCTCCCCGACTCTGTCAGCGTTTTCCAGGACTTTTGTTTTGCTTGCTTGCTTGTCTTTGTACTACTATATTGTATTTTCTCTTTTTTTTTTAATATTCCTAGTAAAGAACTGTTACTCCTATTCCCATATCTTTGCCTGAAAGCCCCTAATTGCAAAATGATAATAATTTGGAGGGGAGGGGGGTGACATTTCAAGGGAAATTCCCTTAAATTCCAAGGGAAGCTCTAGCCCTCCCTGGCAGACAACTGTCTTTCAAAACCAAGACAGGGGAACTGCTGGAGATGACAATGCACTAAAGGAGAAAAAGAGTCTGGGTGCATCTGGTCTGGGCAGTGTGTAGGCCAGGGCCAGCCTGGTAATAAGGAAGTGAATTCCCACTCCAGAGCCTGCCTGGAAAGAGGAACTCAGGAGGTGCTTACGTCAGACTGGGCCACAAGTGTCTCCATGTGTGACCGAAGGAAGAGCTCCTGGCTTGTGTCAGGAGGCCAAATGACTCAGTTGTGGTGGGTGGGGGCAAGGAGAGAAGGGGATGTGGTCAGGGAGCAGGGCATGAGTCACCAAGGACGGGCATCTGCTGATAACAGCTGGAAAGACTCGCGGCAGAGACATCGGGTCTGCTCAGGAGAACATCCGAGCTGGAAGCCAAAACCTGGAGACAGCAATCCCGACAGGCAGAGCAACGCAGAGCTCTGGGAGCCTGGCACAGGCTTTTCCTGCCTGGCAGCTCAGCCAGGGCTCAGGATGAACATTTTCCAACAGGTAACGCCATGGCCCTGTGTCTCACATTCCATGATTTCACCATTCGTCTGGGCTTGGAGGCAGCCTTGTTCCCTGTCGTATTCCTGCAACCTCACATCACCACGAGGGACAGACAATTCCCTCCCATTCCACATGGCACCAGCCCTGCAGATTCATCTTTGGAGCAGTTCCCTACAGGAATGCTCTGGGGCAAGAGGCAGGAGCACGGCTGAGACGTGGGACAGCACAAATCAATTTGCACTCTGCTGCTGCCTCCTCTCCTCCAACACCCTCAAAACAGCTCAGAGCAGTTGGAGATCCCACTGAAGGAAAGGAGGGAAAAGGAAAGGCACACAGGAACCACCTTCACCTGGTGGGAACGAACCAGAGGGTGCAACCTACAGGTCTCAAAAAATGCCCCTGGCAGCAGGTGAGGAACCTCAGGCAGAAATATGGGCCGACGTGTCCATTGAGGAGACCGAGGCTCCGAGGATGAGATCGCCAAGTCCTTGGGACATTGTGGTGTTCCGTGGTGCCTACAAGCCTGGGAGGCCATGGAAAAGCACACACTGGGGGCAGGATTCCTGCTGGATCCTTTAGCACACATTAGTCAGCACTGTGGAGAATATGTGCAGCCAGAGTGGGATCGTGTCTCCAGCTCCTAATCCCTGCTCTCCACCGGTGTCCAGCTCCCATGGAGCTAAACTCCTCCTGCAAAGCTATCCTCTCCTCCCTGGGAGCTGACTAATGATTTGTGTCATGGTCACAAGGCTGCCCCTCTGCATCATCACTGCTGTGGCACTTCCCCTTCAGCCGGGAAATCGGAGCAGCAGAGCCCACATGGCACAGGAGCAGTGGGGGAAGAGGTGCCTGGCTGCAAACAGCAGCTCTATCCCTTTGTGTCCTTGGGGACTCATCCAGACGATCCTGGTGCTGTCCCACAGCTCTGCCACGTGCTGGACCCATCACTGAGAAGGCACCAGATTAAACAAGGGATGTGCTCTCTGTTGTTCACAGTGCCAGGGAGAGGGATCCTCATGCCAGAGGATGAAGATGAGGCCATGGAGACCATCTTGGGCACAGGAATTGGGGTGGGGGGAGACCAAAATTCCTGAGGATGGGGAAGCCACAAACCACCCAGCTCAGCCAGCAACGCCTGGGGACATCAGTCAGCTTCCCTGCAGGGAAATGCTGTCTCCCCACAATCCCGTGGCAAGGAGAAAGGTATCCATTGCTGGGAGATGGGCTTAAAAGCAAGCACAGCCCAGGAAGAGCTCAGGAAACTCAGCTTTCCCCTAACTCCTGTGCCTTGGCTTGCAGTCTGACCACATCTGTGCAGCTGTGTCATCCCAGGCACAGAACCCAGACACTTCCATTGCCAGGAGGTTTCTTTCTACTCCTGTGTCTCTGGAGGCCGGGACATGAAGGGATAAACATGAGACCTCCTAAAAGGACCTGTGCAAGCACTTTATCCATCCAGGTCAGATTACAACTCTTTTTACATTTTTTTCCCCATGCCTTGCCTTAAACAGAGGAATGATCTGTGTCTTTACTGTCTGTAAAGCAGTGCATCCTTTAGCTGTGTATGCTGAAGTACGGCAATCCCCCGTTTGCTTCCAGAAGTCGCCAGTAAAACTTTCCTAAGAAAAAAGCCTCCTTGCTGCTTAAAGATCATCTCATTCCACCCCCTGCCATGGGCAGGGACACCTTCCTCTATCCCAGGTTGCTCCAAGCCCTGTCCAGCCTTGCCTTGGACCCTCCCAGGGATCAGGGGCAGCCGCAACAATCTGGGCAAGGAGGCTCAGTTACTCTGAAGAATAATCCCATTAAACACTACACACCAGGAGTGAATTACTTTATGTCAAGCCTGCATTTGCCAACGACGTGTGCTGTAAATAAATATTTGATTAAGGTAATAACCCCGGTGCAAAAAAAAAGAGATTTACATTACCACCTTTGAGCTGAACACAGTATCTGGTGTCGGCATGTTGCAAAAATTAGACCCTCCCTCCAACCACTCAGAAGCAACAGGAATTACAACTGCATTTTGTGGGAAAGCCCACGGGGCAGAGGGAATTGACAAGCACTGCTGAGAGTGCATTTCTCACCCCAAGGGAAAACGGGGTGAGCAGTCCTGATCCTAAAGCTCCTGCGGAGAGCAATCCCACCAGTACAGGGATGCTCCAGCATTGCTCCTGGCACCGGGAGCACTGAATCACATGAATTAATTGCTCCAGTATTACCCCAACTCCACAAAAACCAGTAGGATCATTTCCTTGCCTAGACAGCCTTAATGATGCTCCTGTGTGGCAAGCTGGGAAGGGAGCAAACAGGGAGATTGCAGGTTTGGAGAGGCTGGAGTCGGAGCCAGCCGAGAGGGTTGGAGGAGGTGTCCGTGCACGCAGACAAGTGTGGGCACAGATGTCAGGCTGGCAAAGTGAAACCAGCAGGGTGCAATCACCTCCTCCTTGCCAGCCTCCAGCCGGCTCCAGGCATGCCCTTACACCGGGGCTGTAGTTTTCCTGGCTGGGAATGGCAGTGCTTCCATGGCATCACTGATGGACTGATTGATTCCCAGCCTGTTCCGTGCCCAGCCCACATTCCCATCCCAACACACTGACCTCTGCAAACTGTACCCAGAATCAGCTTTCCAATTCCAGCATCCCGCTGTTGGGCATCCCTCTGTGTTCCTCCACACCCCCTCCACTGGCAGCTTGCTCTCCCCGAGCTATTTGCTGGACAAGCTCTGACCAAAGCCTCGGAGGGAGGCAGAAGAACTTCCCTCTCTGCTAAATCCATCTCCCAGGACTGCACTAGCAACATCCTCCTGTGCCTACAGCCATCCTGCAATCAGTTTCTACCCCACTTCCTCTTCCTATGGCAATCCACATGGATGAGAGTCCAGCAAGTGGGCCAAGTTTTATTAATAGGGATTAAAGAGATGTTGTTAACAGATACAAGATGCAAACACGCTACCTGCATTACATCATCTCACACTGCTTCTTCTAACAGGCCCCAAGGTCGCTCCATCCTCCCTGTGGGACATCCAGGTCCTCCCCCCCATGCTCTCCACTCTCTCAGCTGCAGAAGTGATCCATATGTTCCTCCATGTGAGCCCAGGTGATTAGGAAAGATATTAATGAAGTCAGTTCCAAACTGAATCCCTGCACACTTCTGTTCACCTCTCGACATATCCTGTTTTTCATCCTGTTTCCAACCCACCTGAAATTTCTACAGCAGTGCTCAGGTTGGCTCCCTTCATTGGAAAGAAAAGAAAAAAAACCCTTATCAATAAAAGGCATTTTGGCTCCATCTATTCAAGCTTGTGATATCAGCCAGATGTTTATGGAACTTTTCACTTGCTCAAAACAGTGTCATAACTCACCTTGACTAAAATCAGTCCTTCTGTCTAAGGAGGAGGTCAGAGGAGCCAAACACGGGGGTAGAGGCTCAAATTGGACATCAGTCCGTGCCTGAGGCTGTGGGTGGCAGCACCTCTGTGTAGGAGTCAGCAGTGCTGCTGCATCTGGGCAAGAAAATTCCCCGTTAATGAGCTTTTTGCTCAAGATGAGCATGAAGCTGGGTCTATAAATGGAAAATAAATTACTGGGCCCCATTCAGGCACAAGCGCCTGAAGATGCATTTCTGTGTGAAGGTCATCTCTGGCAGAGCCAACGTCACCCTGTCCAAATTAGAACAAGTCCAAAACTCAGCTAAAAGTCAAACCAAATCTCCCTCACGCTGGCGGTGACAAGCAATAGCACAAATTGCCGTTCCTAAGAGAAAACTAGCCCTGTCCTGCAAGGAAAGGAGAATCGTGTGATTCAGGGAGCAAAAACTAGGATCTCGACTGTTTGGATGTCAGCAGCATTACTGATTTGTGTCCAAAAATGTGTGGATGTGGCACTTGGGGACATGGTTTAGTGGTGGGTTTGGCAGTGCTGGGTTGGACTTGGTGGACTTGGAGGGCTTTTCCAACTTTAATGATCCTGTGATTCCTACAGAACAAGAATTCCTTGCCCCAAGCCCTCCAAGACTAAAAGGTGACATTGAATGGGGCTGTATTTAACCATGGGTACATCGATTAAAGCCCACAGGCATTATCCAGACCGTGGCTAAAGAAGCTGCCAGGGACAAATCCGTGTGAGCCCACGGCGCCACGGCAGCCATTCCTTGGAAAAGGGCAGGGATAAGAGCGTGGCTGGACAGTGCAGGACGGGAGGTTTCACTCAAGAGCAAGCAGGTGCAACATGTCTTGGGAGAGAATTTCCCAGGAAAGCACCGCGGGACGTGGACGCTGCTGCACCACTGCCACCCCAGCAGCATCTCAGAGGGCTCACAGCCGGCTCCTCCCGCAGGCACCACTTCCCGAGCACTCCCAGCTCTCAGCAAGAACTCCCCTGTATGGAGAGACGCTGACTCAGCACCTCGGGGGCAAAAGAGAGCCGCTGACCCTTCGAAAATGCCCGCAGTGCTTTTGCAGGAGCTGCGCGCTCCTGGCAGACTGAGGGCCGGGAGCGCTCCGTGCCTCACGCATCCCACTGCCGAACCACAGCGCATCCCACTGCTGTGATTCACTCACACTCCCTAACCTGGGAAGGTGCGAGTGCCTGGGTGGCTTGCAAGGCTCTGCCTATCTGTGTCTCGCCATCAGACCAGGCTGGAAATAATTTCTGGAGACAGGGAAGGAGTTGCTTCAGGCAAAATTTTGGTGCATTAAATGTCTGGTGGAGGCCCGTGAGAGACAGAAGCCAAATCAATTAGAAGTTGAGGCCTGATGCCCGTCCTCAGCTTTATGGGAATTTCCACCAACCTGCACTAGGAAAACCATCCTCTTAGGAGGTGAACAAGAGTCAGGATGGAGGAAAGAACTCCCAAATATTTGAGGTGCCTCAGAGAGGAAGCAGCTTGTCCTGCTTTGTGTGACGGTTTTAAAGATGAACAGAGATCACTCCAGCCAAAAGCAATGCCCAGACCAGGAGACACCATCCCATAAAGATAGGACCAAGGAGGGCAATTCCAGCAGCACAACGCCAACCTTGGCAGCCTTTCCCTGGGGTTTGATTCAGGGGCCATTTGAGTCCAGGACACGGAGAGTGCAGAGGTGATGCATTACAAAGCACTCATCTCGTCTGGCGTGGGCTTCTGGAAGAGTTGAAACACTCAGTCCCTCCCTGAGCCCTTCTAGCACACAATTCCAGAACCCACAGGCTCAGCATCTTTGACTGCCAAAGGCCAGCATCTGGAAAGGATAACCCAACTTTCCCCATCTATGTCCCTGAAAACAGTCCCCACAAACTGCTCGGGATTAATCCAGTGACCCCGACCATCTGCCAGCTGCGGCTCTGGAAGCAGGTGAGGGTTGCAGTGGGTTTGCTGCAAGCATTCCCACTCGGCTCCGCAGCTTCAGGAGGTTGGACAGGTTCCCCCTGCTGTGATGGGAATGCTGAACAAGAGAACTGCGGTGCCTCATCCCAAGCACAGCGTGGAGGGCACAGTGTGAATCCCCTGCCTCTGCAAGAGCTGGGAACCGTGGGATCTGCTCCTTGCAAGTGCCTGGCAAAGGGACAGGTGACAGCAGGGAGGATGCAGCCACCACGTTCCGTGTTTTCACATGGCAGCCATGAGAACATTCAGTCTTGGTTGTCCATCTGCAGCGCTCCTTTGGCTGCAGATTGGGCTGACACACAACCCCATCTCAGGGACTGCAGGAGCCTGAGGGATCGTGGAATCCCAGGATGGTTTGAGTTGGGAGGGACCTCAAAGCCCATCTCATTCCACTGCCTGCCACTGGCAGGGACACCTTCCAATAGGCCAGGCTGCTCAGAGCCAGTGGTGGTGACTATGAGAGAAATATCTGTGAATTAGCCCAAGCTGTTCCCCTTGGGAATCACCAAGGCCTGGCAGTGGGATTCCAGCAGCCAGGGACCTGGGAAAGGTGGCTGTGCCCTGTGCTCCTGCCACCACCACCCCTCAGAAAGTGGGTCTGACCTGGCGGGAGCCACATTTTATCCCCATTTCCAGAAGAGCAGTTGCTACAGCAACAGAAATGGTTTGCATTTTTAAATGCTTCCTCAAGGACATCCATTAGGGAGGCTGATGATCAGGAGAGCAGAGGGATGGTCCCAGCCCTGGATAAGCAGGTCTGGAGCAAGCCCAGGCGTCCATCCATGTAATGCATGGATATTCTGGAGTACAAGAGCCTCCTCCTCACACTCCCACTGCAGAGAAGGCTGCTTGCATGTGCATCATGGAAGAGAAGAAGATCCAGGCAGGAAAACTGTTACTGGCAGCTTGACACAAACAGGGAAAAGCAACCACAGCCTCACCAAAAAAAAAAAAAAAAAAAAAAAAAAAAAAAAAAAAAAAAAAAAAAAAAAAAAACCCAAAAAAAACACCAAGNCAAAAAAAAAAACCAACCAACACAAAAAAAAAAAAAAAAAAAAAAAAAAAAAAAAAGTGGGGGGAGAGGGGAAGGAAAAGGTCTTTTTCTCCAGAAGGCACTAAAATTGACTCCACTGTTGCCGTTTAAACGGACAAGGACGTTCCGGCAGCACTCGCCAAGTTTCCTTCCCAAAAAAGACTTCCAGAGAAAGTCCTCTGAGGGATAATTAACTGGCTGACAGACAGGAAACGAGGATAAAAATAAGTGGAATATTTCCACCGTGGAAGGAGATTATCTGTGGGATCTCCTCCCATGATTGCACAGCGAGTCGCAGATCACAGAGCTACTCCCGGCCAGCCACGGGAGCATGGGTTTGGATGCCACCAGTGCAGAAGGGAGAGCTCCCAGGTCATGGAATCATCACAGAATGTCTGAGTTGGAAGGGACCTTAAAGCCCATCTCGTTCCACCCCCGACACCTTCCACTAGCCCAGGCTGCTCCAAGCCCCACCCAACCCCCCTCTTTTTCTTAAAAAATTACCTATGGGACACTGTGATGGATGGGGGGGAGAAAAAAAGCAGGTAGCAGCAGGTTTACACCAAACATTTACGCTGCTAATTGTTTTTAAATCCCCACAGTGTCCAGAACGTGTTTTGCTCAGGTGAGAATCACTTCAACATGCATGGGATGAATGCAAACAGCGCAGATTGTCCGTGTGCCCATCCACGCAATGTCCAGCTGGAACGCACGGCCCGCCTCTCTCCGACATCCAGGGATGCCTCCCGCCCTGGCAGCTTTGGAACCTTCTCCTGGCTCTCAAACCAAGCTGAGCTGGAGCAGAGAGTCTCTGTGAAACCACACCCTGCAGACGTGGACTGCGTGGTCCTGCCAAGGGCTTGGTGGCTTTCTGTACCACTGGCCAAGCCAGTGGTGGCTGCAATAATTACAGGGGAGCATGTGAACCTCAGGGGAGGCGGAGGGAAAAGACAGATGCAGTGGAGGAGGAGCTACTTGTTGTGGAAATGATGCAAAGGAAGAGCAGGGTGTGGAGATGGTGCACGGGAAAACCTGCACAAATGCCAGTCCTGGCTGGAGAGCCACAGTGGTGCAAAGGCACCTGGCAGGGGACACTGGTGGCAGTGAAGCCATGGCCAGGGGAGGAAAAGTGTGTGGGACAGCTGGACACGCAGCAGGAAAAGCACAGCTCAGGCACCAGCATCTGCCTGAAGGAAGAACAAGTGCGACACAGGAAGGACATGGAGCGAGTCCGGAGGGAGCCACGGAGATGCTCCAAGGAGTTCCTCTGATCTGGAGCCAGGCTGGGGGAGCTGGGGGTGTTCACACCTGGGGAAGAAAAGGATCCAGGGAGACCTCAGAGCCCCTTTCAGGGCCTAAAGGGGCTCCAGGAGAGCTGGAGGGGGGCTGGGGACAAGGGATGAAGGGACAGGACACAGAGAATGGCAGGGATGCATGGGATATTGGGCAGGAATTCCTGGCTGTGAGGGTAGAGAGGCCCTCCCTAGGTTGCCCAGGGAAGCTGTGGCTGCCCCTGGATCCCTGGAAGTGTCCAAGGCCAGGTTGGACATTGGGGCTTGGACCAACCTGGGATAGCAGAAGGTGTCCCTGCCCATGGCAGGGGGGGGGATGGGCTTTGAGGTCCTTTCCACCCCAAACTATTCTGGGATTCTGTGATCCCCAAGCCTGGCTGTGGAAGAGGCCATGGTGAGAGCTGTGGTTTGGAGTCTTGTTCCTGCCAGCCACGTGCACTGAAGTACTGGGAAGCCACCAAACACTGGTGGCTTGCTGGAGATGTTTCAGTTACTCCCAGTTGTTTGTTTCCTTGTGTTTTCTAGGCTTCCATGGTTTGAAAGCTTCCCTCTTGACCAGGAGCCCTGGTGGCAAACCTTTTGGAAGAAAAGACCCTTTCAAAAAGGGCTAAAGCAGATATTCTCTGCACTGATGTGATTTCAGACCTGAGATTTAAAACCCAAGCAAGCAGACAATGAATTCTTGCTGCAGACTGGGAGCTGTGGGGTTTGCTTCTGGAACAGGCCTGGTATGGGGGAGAAGAAATCCTCTGCTACCAGTGAAATCTCAGGTGCTACAAGTCAGCAAATTCCACCCTCCAGCCCCCAAAGATCCCCAGCCTCCAAACACGTGTGTGTTCTTGCTGCCCTGCTGCAAAGCTCCACATCTTCCCTCCTCCCACCCACCGGCTGTCTGTGCTGCAGCTCCCAGCCTTTCCCCAGGGCCTGCTCAGCAAAGGATGCTCTTCCCCAAAAGAGCTTCCCACAAACACTCTCCCCTCTGCTGAGGAATGCTCTGACATGACAGCTGCTGTCTTCCCAACCTCTTGGGATCACTAAAGTTGGAAAAGCCCTCCAAGATCGAGTCCAGCCTGGCACTGCCAACTTCATGACTAAACCATGCTACCCAGGCTCTGATTTTTGCCCATTTTTTGCCTTTCTTTCTCCATCTGCAAAGAGAGAAGCACTGAAGTAAAAGTTTTTCCAGCAGGAATGTTTTCTGCCTGTGTTGGTTACCCCACACCAGAGAGGTTAGTGGAGGTGAAAGGGTTAAGGCAGGCTGGGGACAAAAGCAATGGATTTACTAAATGAAGCAGAAAATCCTACTGTTTTCTTTCCTGCCCTTGCTGGGAAATATTTGCCTACTGTCCTCCCGACTTCTATCAAAAGCCCTGCAGGAAATCAAACTGTTCAAATCTGCTTTTCTGGTCACAATGGTTTCTAGCAGCAGCCTCTTCTCCCTCCCTCCCTGACATGGCAGGGGCTTCACAGCCATCATTGATAAAGATTTTTCTTCCTCCCCCTGCCTGATCCACATCGCATTTTCCACCCTTAGAAATGCCCTCAAGTGTGGCTGAGGCAGAGCAAACAACCGGAGAATATCCACGAGGAATTCCTGCATTCCCTGCGGATCGTTTTCCCCGGCCCCTCTGAAGCTGCCGACTCCTGCGGCCACCAAATCATCCCGGTGCTCGCAGGAGAAATGCAGAGTTCCTTTTCCAGGAAAGGCAGAGGGATGCCTCGCTCCCTGTGTGCTCCTTCCTCTGCAACAGGAGCCATATGGCAGCGCTCAACTGCACTCCCTGTGCTGGAATGACTCGGCCCTCTGGCTCTCTCCTCCAAGGCTGCCCAACTGTGCAATTGCCACCAAGCTGCCACCTGCCTGCCTGGCACGCCCTGTCCCCACACCCCCGGGCTACAAACTTCTGCAGGCAGCTTCAGAGGGCTGCATTTCATCTCCAGTCTTGGATTGAGGGTGGCCCAGCTTGGTGTGACCACTCTCAGCACCACGGTGTAGGCAGGAGTGTTCCTGCTGGTCCCCTCCAGGTGACAGCCTCCCCCCTGCTCTGTACACCAGCATTCGAGGCCAGCTCCTCCTCCTCCTTTCAGACCCCATCACGTGAATTCTTGTTGTCTCCTCTGGGTCAGGAAGCTTGAGAATGGTTTTTCCCCTCTGTGGCATCTACCCTCTCCAAAGTGAGTGCAATCCCAGGCAGGAAAAGCCAAAAGGAGAACCCTACAAACCTGATGACGAGTTTAGGGGAACATCAACATCTGGCAGTTCCGTGTCACATTGTGTCACACCTGATCCCACGTCCCATCCCAAATTGTGGGACGGACACCCTGCTCTCCTCTGCAGCAGGAGCACATCAAAGTGGCCACAGGGTTCCTGGGCAGCAGCTGCTGAAGCAGAAGCTGCTCTTCTCCTCTGGGTCACCCTCCTGGAGCCAGGTCTGTCGAGAGGAGACTGGTGGAGGAGCAGCTTTGGCACCTCTCACAATGGGATTCTTTGGGTGTCCCTGTGCAGGATCAGGAATTGGAGTCGATGATCCTTGTGGGTCCGTTCCAGCTCTGGAAATTCTGTGATTCTGTTCCCTCCAGCAGAGCCGTGTGTGGAGCAGATAGATCCAACAGGGATGGTCACAGACCTCAGGAGCTGGAAACAGCAGGAAAGGGGAGCCTGAAGTGCTCTGAAAATAAATTCAACCTCAGGAAACATTTTAAGAGACGACAGGCAGGTGTTAAATCACAACAGCAGGTATCTGCTTTAAGATCTTTTGCACAACAGCATTAATGATAAAATCCAGATTTCTGCTTCCCTATTGGAGAGAATAAATATTGGAGCCACTCACCATTACAGCCCAAGCAGGGAGCAAGGTCTGGGTGGGCTGGCAGGGGAAAGCTAACATTTTACATGGGTGAATTACACAGCAGTAAGATTTCATATTAAAGGAAAAAAAACATGTTTGGCGTTAAACTCGGTATAGTCAGAAGGTGAGGCTCGCTTCACTCCCAGGAGAGGAGAGCCACGGTGGGTTTATCTGCAGCTTAAACAGATCACCTTACAAGTTAATCCAGTTCCACTGTCCTGGGGTACCTGGGATTACTGCAGTGGCTGTGCCAGGCTGGGCCCGTCCGTGCTGCTGTGTCAGCCCTGGCTCTGCCTCCGTGTCTGACACATCCTCCTGCTTTGGAGAGAAGGATGCGACTTGGGGCCGCCAAGAACATGCACTAGGGCAGCTCCAGCACAGCCAGCTCCCTTTTCCCTGGCCTCTGCTCCTCCAGCTGCACTATCAGAGCTCATCATTCCTGCCCCAAACCCGCAGAGTTTGCGAGCACACGGTCAGACCACCCAAAGGGAAAGGAGCCTTTGTTTTCACCCACCTCTCCCATGCGGCTGAAAACCCCGCTCTGGAGAGGTGGTGGCTCAGCACAGCTCTGCAGGATCCCTGAGTGTGCCACAGGATCAGGGGCTGCTTCACAGACAATGAAAGGAGAGCACCCATTAATTCGGCTCACTTTGCACAAAGTCTTATTTTTAGCGCTCGCGAGCGGTGCCAGATTGGCAGCATTATAAATAGAAGACTTCTATTTATCCTACAGTCTGGGTACTGCCGTGCTAAGTCAGTCCTACGACCTCAATAAGTCCAGATTAGGTGCTCTCGAGGCTGTGTCACCAGAGAAATAACATCTCCTCTGTGCTCAGGCACGGCTGGGGGGGCTGCTACCCCTGTGCCCCAGCCTGGCGCCCTCTGATGTGACACGACGTGACACAAGCTGCCATTCGAACAGGATGGAGGATCCCACCTTCAGACCCCTCAGTCCCACCTAAAAGG
Source organism: Hippolais icterina (assembly GCA_013400075.1). Taxonomy (NCBI): domain Eukaryota; kingdom Metazoa; phylum Chordata; class Aves; order Passeriformes; family Sylviidae; genus Hippolais; species Hippolais icterina. Next base: position 83,655 of record VWYN01027536.1, on the reverse strand, counting down.
TGATTACATACCTTACATTTTGGAGATTTGAGAGTTTTCCTCCCAGGACAGGGAGCATGGCACTCTACGCCCTGTCTCTGAATGATGGCCAGATGCTGTTCTGGGCAGGGTTCAGTCAGCTGAGGAAATCGTGGTGTCCTTGACCACTTCAGGGGCATCCACAGTGGTAAAACACCAGGGCTGGGAGTGAGAGCAGCCTGCTGTTCCGAAAAGGTGGGGAAAAAAGGGGTACAGCAGGAAAAACACTGTGGTTTGAATAAATAACGTATGTGCAACAGTAAGATGTTGCTTTTCTAACAAGCTGAGTGTCAATAACAATTAAAACACCAAGTCAGAATCACAGAATGGTGTGGGTTGGAAGAGACCTTAAAGATCATCTTATTCCACGGGCGAGGACACCTTTCACTGTCCCAGGTTGCTCCAAGCCCCAATGTTCAACCTGGCCTTGGACACTGCCAGGGATCCAGGGGCAGCCACAGCTGCTCTGGGCACCCTGTGCCAGAGCCTGCCCACCCTCCCAGGGAACAATTCCTTCCCAGTATCCCATCTAACCCTGCTCTCTGGCAGTGGGAAGCCATTCCCCCTGTCCTGTCACTGCAGGCCCTTGTCCGAAGTCCCTCTCCAGCTCTCTTGGAATCTCTTTAAGCACTGAAAGGGGCTCTAAGATCTCCCTGGATGCCTATTCATTCTTCCCCTCTTTAAAATAAAACAAAACAAAACCACCCTCTCCAGTTCCCTGCCACTTGTTTTTTTCCTTTCAGTAGTGGTTGCTTCATTTAATCTGTGGCATCATGACAATTCCCAGCACGACAAGCATTTCCTCGTGGTCACACACCTCCCTTTGAACTGGTTGTGCTGGTCCCAGGGACAGGGAGTGCTCTTCCTATAAAGCCCAGCCGTTCAGGATGCCTGCTCCCAAAAATGCCACCTAATTCCTTATGCATCCACCTGAGCCCATGCCCTTCTCCAAAGCCCAGGCACGCCGCATGCCTGGAGACTGACTGGTCTTCCTCTAGGCTCTGAGCCAGGGAAGGGCAAGGGGAAAAGGTTTGGAAGCCTCCAGTTACCCTGGAATTACCTACGTGGGAACCAGCCTGTCCGGCTGCTTTGGTCTCTGCTGGGAGCCCAGGGAGCAAATGCACTGGGAAGTGGAGAGTATCAAAGAGCAGAGGAATTCCAGCAGCTGGAGGTTTCTGATCCTTTCATCCTCTGGGAGATCTCTGTCATTTCCAAAGCTGGAAGCCTGCACCAGTACAAGCTGCTTGGCTCAGGCAGAGCATTTTGTCTGGTCAGCTGCTCGGTGCTGGTTTGGGATGAGCGCCTGCCTGCCCCAGCTGCCCTGATTCTCCTCCTCACCTGACCTAGAACAGGGTCTGGAAGGAGGGCAGAACCCCCCCAAAAGTGTGAGAAGATGATTGTGGAAAGGAACAATCTTATTAATTTCATAATATCATCAAATGGGTTCGGTTGGAAGGGACTTAAAGCCCATCCCACCCCGCTGCCATGGGCAGGGACACCTTCCACTGTCCCAGGCTGCTCCAAGCCCCAGTGTCCAACCTGGCCTTGGAGATTTCCAGGGATCCAGGGGCAGCCACAGCTGCTCTGGGCACCCTGTGCCAGGGCCTGCCCACCCTCACAGGGAACAATTCCATCCCAATATCCCATCTAACCCTGCCCACTGTCAATGGGAAGCCATTCCCCCTTCAAAGCCTGGATCTGGAATGGCTGCTGGAGAGCCTGGAGGTTTGGGTTGTATTTTGTGGGCAGGGGAATGGAATTAAAATGCAAAGTGAGACAGGTTGTAAAGGAGAAGGAAATAAAAAGAAAAAAAAAAAAGTAGTACATAATTAAATAAATAAAATAAAGAAATAAAACAAACAAACAAACAAAAAGAGATAAAACAAGCCAGTCCTTGTGAGTTATTTGCCATGCTTTGCTGTCTGGGTTTAGAGTCACAAACCTGAGCACTAAAACCACCACGGAGTCATCACAGAGCTGCCTGTGCTGCTAAACAGGGATTTCAGCCAACTTCCAGGTGCTCAGGAGAGGCACATCCTGCATCACTCCAGTGCCAAGATGGGATGAGGATCTGGGATGAGGACTGCTGGAAGGCATGTGGGCGCCAGAGCTCCCGGTGGGCAATGATCCCATTTCACGGCAGCTCCAGGGGTTTCAGAATGAGCTCCCTCTGCCTGAAATGAAAGCAGCAGCTCTCAGGTGCTTTCAAAA
>VWYN01027536.1:0-81365 GCA_013400075.1 Hippolais icterina | reverse complement strand
AGATTTTGTTGAAATGTCTTTTTTGGGATTAAAATCTTCAGTCTTTTCAGGACAGAGAGGATACTGTGCTGCATCAGGCAGTAGTTGGGAGGGTGATGAGGTTCCCATCCAAGCCACTCCAGCTCTCATCCCCCCTTCCCAGAGGCATGGAAGCAGTTTGGTATCCCAGCAAGTGTGAACACCCCACACTCAGCAAGAACACCCCTGTGGCTGCAGTGCCACTGAGCCAGAGGGATAGCACAGGCGCTGACACCCAGCTCCTCCACGCTTCCCACTTGGAAAGGGAAGCGGCATAAAGAGCTGAAGGCACCCAAAAAAAGCTGTTGATGGTTTGGCGGGAGGGTGGGGTGTCTTGCGGCTTGTTAGCACCCCCACCTGGTCTGTCACCGCTGGCTGCTCTTCCAACACAGATCCAACTCCAGGGACACGCTGGCTCCTGCCAGGACAACAGTTTGTGCCTTGGACCTCCCAGCTCTGGCATCCTCTGCCTGCAGACAGGTCTCCTCCTGTTTGCTCCTGACGTGAGGAACCTCTCCCCAGAGGATGTGGAGGTGGCACTTCAGCTCACTTTCCATTGATTTTGCCTGAGTGGAGGCAACTTGAGCCTGGAGAGATCCGGATCCCAGCTCCTGATAGCACACCCCACCCTGGGGGGGTCTGGGCCATATTGTGCCCATCCAAGGACCAGGAGGGCACTCAGCAGCAGTGCCTGTCCCTCCGGATCCTGCCACAGAGCCAAGCTCCCAGACACATGCTGGGATGCCCCAGAGGAGGAGCAAACAGGCTGGAAAGCTGACAGCTAGGTTGGTTTCCCTTGGATCTGTTCCTGAGCTGCCAGCTCAGCCAGACAGAAGGCTGCTTCCTTATTTATTTCATAATCAAAGTAAAAGGCATCTTCTGGGAAGCCCATTTTCCTCATTTACCGAATGAGGTTACAACAGTCAGTGGTTTGTCCCAAGATTTATGCCTTCAGGATCCTTGGGATCCTTACGAGGGAGCTGGAGTTCTCTGCTCCACCAGCCCTTCATCACTGAGGCTGAGGATGGCAACCCCAAGGGATGAAGCACACAGCCCTTGGAATCAGATGGAAAACACGATTTTTCTCTGCTGGAACTCATTTCAAGCCCAGCTGTCCCATTGCAGTGACGATAAACTAGCTGCAAAGCAGCTCCTCCTGCTACGAGTTGTCATACTTAGAAAAAATTAAAAAAAAATAAATATCCATGGAGCAAATTCTACTCTCAACTTCAGACCTGCTCCAGCACCAGCCCAGCTGGGGTAAGTCAGTGTTCAATCAATAGGAAGCAGTTTAATCCATTTATGCCTTGTCCAGTGGGATGACAACCCCTTCCCAGACCTGTGTTTCCTGCACAACCACCATGCACTGGGCATGGGCAGAAAAGATTGGAAGAGCCTCCTTGTCCCACCTCATCCCACAGGGCCTTGATGGCAATCCCAGGAATGTCCCCACCCCAGAGCTGAGGCAAATCCTGCCAACCATGAGGTGTAAACATGACATTGAGTTCAGTGGAGAAGGAACGCAATACTCATCTTGGCTTTCTCATTTCAGATCCTTGGAGATGAGCTCAAATCATCCCTCAAGCTGACCACAGGTTAAGTTTTTCCTCATGCCTCAGTTTCCTGCAACAATTATGGGCAGGAATTGTTCCCTGTGAAGGTGGGGAGGCCCTGGCACAGGGTGCCCAGAGAAGCTGTGGCTGCCCCTGGCTCCCTGGAAATGTCCAAGGCCAGTTTGGACAGGGTTTGGAGCCACCTGGGATGGTGGAAGGTGTTTCACGGCAGGGGGGTGGAACTGGATGGCTCTGAATGTCCCTTCCAACCCAAACCATTCCAGGATTCCATCCTGACTGGGCCAGGAAAAGGAAAGAGCTATCTGGATGCACTAGCTTTGACCCCATCCTTGTCCCCATCAGGAGCAGCAGTTTGGTGTCACTAAGCCGAAGCAGCCCCTGAGTGTGCAGTTTATGCATTTCTAGATCATTAAGCCTTCTCCTAGCGACAGTGTTGAAAAGCCACGATGACGTTTCATTCCTTCCCCCCACCCCCTCCACTCCGCTGTTTGGCTCTTGAAAATTAAAAGATAAGCTTTGTAAATCTCACCGAAAAGAGGGAACTGTCACTTCAGCTTTACAAGGAAAGCCAGCAAAGAAACAAAATTCCTCTTTTGGCAGAGGAGAAAAAAAATCCATTATTAAAGGCTTAGAGACAAAGGCTCTCGACACAATTAAAGGCAAACCTAAGCCTTTGAAAGCAGAGGGCATGACACTGGAATACACACAAGAGGTAGAGATGAAAGCCTCCATTGTGGGGCTGCTGAAAAAGTTAAGGAAAAAAAAAAAGAGGCGAGTTTCAATGGATGCATTTGCCTAAACCAAACTGGATGAGAAGCTTCCTAGAGAAGGGCTGGAGCCTTCCCATGTGTTTACACAATGCCAAGAGCCACTGGGCTCAGTCTTAATTAGGATCCTGGGGCATTACTGGAATAACTTAGGGAGCGAGGGTCACAACGTTCATTAGGCAGAAAGAAAACAGGGCTCCAATATTTTCTGTGGGAAACTTTCCACCTGGGAGACCTAATCTTCCTCTTAGCTTCTGCAAAGCAGAAGCAGAAAATGTTTTGGTTTGGCGTTGTCAAGGCATCTGTTTCGCGGGAGAGCCGGCTGGGGATGTGGGGCTGCTCTCAGGCGCGCGGAAGACTCTCAGCCCAGCAGCGGTGGGAAGGCGTGGCCACCTCTGGAAAACACTGAGCTTTCCTGGCTCTTGCAGCCTCTAAGAGCACCAGCTCCAAGGAAAACCGATGTCCAGGACGACAGAAACGCTGTTGAAGTGCTTTGCTTCAAAACCTTCCCCTTGTCCTCAGCCCCTCCGTGTCCAACCAGCAGCACCATGAGGCAAACACTCACCATGAGATGCTCCCAATCACCATGGAAATGTCCAAGATCCCTCACTGCCACTTGTCAAACCCTGTGGTAGTAAGAGACCACCAGCACCACTCCATAAAATCATGCATTTGCCATCCACCCTCTCTTGCAACTGCCCAAAGCCAGGGTAGCCTGTTCCTACATGGCTGTACCAGGCTGGGGAGATGATGTTCCCGCTGTCCCAAACTCTGACTCCTCCTTGTGAGGCTCAGATGGCTTTAAAGGAGAGCAGCTCCCTCTCTGCTGTGGATCACATGTGCCACAGCAGCTCACGTGTCTCTGGAAGGGGATGCTCCAGTGGTGGCTGGTTTTCCCCACCTGGTGTGTTAACATAGGCAGTTTAATTTTTATTAATGCTGGGTTTAATCCAGGGCTCTGCAGGGAAGGCAGGAATTACTTATACCCAAACTCAGCACCATTTTTGGGGGCGGGAGGGGGAGACTGTGTGGCAAGGACAGCACAGAGGGTCTCAGGAAGGTCTATCTTTACAGGTACCTGACTTTTGAATCCTAGTTCTCCTCTCCACAGAAGCTGGGATAGCTGAGCCTGTTTTGGGATGACTTGGGTGAAGGTCAGAGCCATGCCAGGCACGCTTCCATCCTGCTCACAGCCGCAGGGCAGGCTAATTCACTGTCCTCCACTCTGAAAATAAAAGCAAGGCCCAAGGATGGGTTTAGACTCCTTTTTGTGTGTGTGTGTTTTCCATTGGTTGGTTTCATCACCAAGGAGACCGAATTCCTACACTCGCTGTTTTAGACACTTTGCTGGAACATAAATCCCGGCTCCTGTGCCAATGGCCATCACAGCACAATTACATAAAGAACGTGTTGTGTGCTGAGCTGCAGCTTTGCTCGCCTCACCTGTGGTCCGCCGGGTTTTCATGGCCATCCAAAGGGGAAAACGACATCCTCTGGGTCTGCTCCAAGCCCAGATCCCTCCTGGCATCGCCTCGAATCACTCGCCTCATATCCACGTAGAAAATCCTGCATAAAACACAATGGGGCATCGGGGAAAGGAAAAGAATTCCTGGTGTGCTCCCGAGACAGCATGAATTTCAGAAATACCACTGCTGCCAGGCCATTTCCTGTCCTCAGTGAGCAGCAATGCCTCTCTCGGTTGATTTTTGTCCCTCCCCCCTCTCGACCCCACTCCTAAGTGTGAGATCAGTTTTCAAAGCGCTACACAGCAGCCGTTGGATGGTGTTAATGGGAATTCTGCGCCCGGGATGCCTTTCAGAGCGCAGGACTCGCCAAGTTCATCCCCAGTCCCCCAGGACACAGACTGTCTCATGTGGTTTGCCTGACGCCTGTCACAGTGGCCTCCATCTCCATGGCAATCCCGAAAATCCAGCACCTGACCAGAAAACGGGAGGCAGAGCTCCTGCCACAGGGCAAAGGCACGTCCGCTGCGGGGTGTGGGCCCAGGAGATCAATGGGGTGTTTGCCGTGGGTCAGAGATGCTCCCGGGGCTCTCAGAGCTGTGACACAAACCCACGGTGGGTCACTTACATAAATGGTTCCCTCATGATGTGTCCGCCCAGATCTGCAGCGCCGGGAGCTGATCCGCAGGAGAGGCGGCTCCAGTGGCGCATCAGGCAGGATGTGTCAGGAGGAATTTGTGATCCCGAGAGCTGGAGGTTTTTGGAGGTGAAAGCGTTGCCTCTCTGAGCCCTCCAAAAGAGAAAGACAGCAAGCTGTTGTGCTTTGCAGCAGAGAGATCCCCCCCATACACTACTCGGTGCATTTGACCTCCTAACCTCCCAAAGCGCAGCCCAAATACATCTGGTCTTCAGGACCAGCTTTTTACATCAGCCCCTATTCTGTCCCCTTCTAGAATCAGCAACAAAACCCTTTCTTGAAGCAACAGCTGGTTTCCATGATCTTATTTTCAAGCCAGCTCCTTAACAGATACTCCCTTCCCCTCCTCCCCCCCCAGTTTTAGCTGTGTTACTGCTCCATCTGGTCCCTCCGTGCTTGGAGGAGTGCCAATACCTCCTTGGAAAGAAAAAAACCCCTCCTCTTCAGTTTGGGATTGCTGGGAGAACGTGAGCACGCAGTGGCAATGTCCATGTCCATTTTCAGTTCCGACTCTGGGACATCCCAGGAGGCCTCCAGCAGCTCTGAGCCTGCGTCTGCTGCCAGGTGAAGGTGGTCTGCAGTTCCCTGGGCACCTCTGTGCACCCCTCGGGCCAAAGAGAGAAGCTGAGTAGGTGACACTGCATGGAAAAAACATTCCACTGGGGTTTTCACCCGTTTGCAGACCTCAGGCGTTCCTTTCCTTCTGCTCTTCTCCCCCGACAAAAAAAAAGTGAAACACAGCAGCTTCTAAAGATGCTGGTGAGGGTAGAGGGAAGTCCTGAAAGATTTCTCCATAATCCGGGATACTGTGGCACTGTTTTTCACCTGTGGAACAGAAACCTGCTGCACCAGCTCTGCTTTCCTGCTCCTGAGTCAAGCAGCAGCGCCACTTTTTTAGGATCAGCAACAGGGAATATGTACTTTGCCATTTCTGACTAAACCAGACCAGACAAGCATCCTGGAAAACACCAGGAAGCCTAGTCCAGGATGAAGTAAAGGCTCTGGGGCACTTCCTATTGTTGCTGGTGCATGTGAGGAAAAGTTCCTTTGTTTTTAGGACAATAGCTTCCTTGCCTCCAGGGATGCTGGTCGGGGCTCCTTTCTTGCCTGTGTTACAGCTCAGGAATGAAAAAACAAAGAAGGAATTGAGGAAAGCAAGTCCCAGCAACCCCAGGAAAGGGTAGGTTTGTGCTCCCCTGAGCACCAGCTTTGTTGGGGCAGCCAGGGAGGTGTGAGATTATGGCAAAGGGGATTTTCCCTGCTGATAGCAGCCACTTCTTCCCCTGTAAGGCAGGAAGCCTGGTGGCAGAGACCCCTGGTCCCCTACAGTGGCCGTGGCTGGGTTTGTCACAGGCTGTAGGCTAGTGAGACCCATAAGGGACAGGGATACAAAATCTCCAGGGCTCAGGGCCATCCCGGGAAGCTGCAGCCCCAAAAGCAGGGCAAGCCAGCTCCATTTGCCTCTCTGCCAGTGGGCTGTCTGCATCCAGCTCCTGTCCCAGCTGCCTAATCCCAGGAGACAGCAAAGACACTCTCACTGACAGGCATCCTCCTGGGAGCGTGGCTGTGCCTGCCAGGGAAGTGTCTCCACGGTGGCTGAGCGTTCTGAGCTCCGGGAAGGGGGTGATGCCCCAGGCAGGGGAGGAGGCAGCTGGCTCATGCCACAATGACTTGCCAGGAGAGCGAGTTCCCCATTTAAATCAGCACAGCCCAGAGAGGTCTCAGGTGGAGAAGGGAGTCCAGGTACTTCCCAGGATCAGCAGAGCTGAAAAGGATTGTCCTGTGCTTAGAAGCACATCGTGACGTGAGTCACACTTTTCTTTTAAACCAAAAAAGAATCACGGAGCTGTTAAGGTTGGAAAAGACCTCCAAGATCATCAAGTCCAACTCTTCCCCAAGCACTGCCAAGGCCACCACAAAACCATGTCCCCATGGCAACATCCAAGTGCCTTTTGAGCACCTCCAGGGATGGGGACTCCACTACCCTGGGCAGCCCCTTCCAGTGCCTGACCACCCCTTCCATGAAGAAATCCTTCCTGCTGCCCAATCTAAACCTCTTCTGGCCCAGCCTGAGGCCGTTCCCTCTCATCCTGTCCCTGGTCCCTGGGAGCAGAGCCCAACCATCCCACTGCTGGCAGGGAGTTGTGCAGAGCCACAAGATCCCCCCTGAGCCTCTTTTCTCCTGCCCAGCCCCTTGCCCAGCTCCCTCAGCTGCTCCAAAACCTCCCAACCCTGCCCCATAACGCACACAGGCACATTTTTAGATCCAGTTTAAAGGGATTCTGGATCAGCCCCAGCCATCAGCAGGGCCTTGGATCCCTCCTGCCTCCCCACCCTGGCAGTGAGGAGATCCCCAGAACTCCAAGTCTGGCTTTGCTTTCTCAGCCTCCAGACACAAAACCAGGTTTTAGAAGGCAGTTCAAAACCTTTCTGCTATTAGGAAAGATTCATAGCCCAAAAAAAGCTGTTTTGGGGGCGATATCCATTCCAGTTTTGTAAAGTGAGGGGGACAAAACCTTAAACAGAGTCAACAGTGAGGATGCCATGGCTTGGGAAGGTCCTGCTGAAGGGAGTAGAGAGGTTCTGATCCCCTTCCACCACAAGCCTTGGAGCAGAGAATAAGTTAACAGCCCTCTGAACCACTGATAACTATTTATGAGGAATCAGTGAAAATTAATTAGATACTAGGAAGCTTAATTAGGCTGCTTTCCTTGGAAGGAGAAGGAAAATTAGGGACTCTCACCTCCCTCAGTGCCACCATCCCAGCTTAGCTGAGCTCAAGGCACAGGTTACACCCGGTCAGCCACGGCAACCCCTCCTGGAAAGGACCAACAAGGATTGAGTCCACCCGAACAATCCCACCCTGTGCAGGCTGGGATCAATCCCCAACATTGTCCACAAGCTCCTTGAGTTCTGGCAGCCTTGGGAGCGTGACCATTCCCTGGGGAGCCTGTTCCAGGTGCAGGAAAGCAGCCCCAAGTCTCACTTCCAAGACTTCCAAGCACCACCCTTGGCCAGGTTAACCCTTGCTGTGCCTTCTGCTGCTCAGCGGTGCGAGCAGCGCCTCTTCCCTTCGGGCCAGCCCTGAGCATCCCCCTGCTCCTCCAGACACGCCGAGGGATGGGTCTGGGTGTGTCACACAGCAGGGCAAGAGGCAGACCCCGGCACGTGGAGCAGGGCAGGAATCCTTTCCTCTCCCTAGCACCTGCATCTGGATCTCATCGAGCTCGTGGCAGGCCGCTCCCAAAAAGGCTGAAAAACCTGGAGCGAGCTCCGAGCTGAGTAGCAATACAGGCCTTGAGGGATTGATTTCTGGGGGAAACTCACGGGGTTCAACGAGCCTTGCTCAGCCAAGTCATGATCAAAGGAGATAACAGCCTGGAAAATACCTGGGGGGCTAAAAACCCCAATGCCCCGTTGCAGTGGGTATTGGATTTAACCTGGGACAACCCAAGCACAGAGGCTGACCTGGAAATCTGGAGGAAAGGCTTGGCCTTACGAGGACTGAGGATGCTGCAGCAGCACTCACGGGGCAGAGGGTGACACAGGGGACAAAGCAGCCCCACTAAGAAGGGGAGGACCCACTCTACCATCCCAGAGGGGCTGCGTAGCTGTGTGAGCCCTTCCACTGGCAGGAAGGTTGCCTTTCCCACAGGAGAGCCAGAAACAGGGCTGTCATCCAGCTGTGGGTCAGACCACAGGCCTGGGGCTCTCCTGGTGTCCCCAGCACAGCTGGCCAGCTGCAGATGGGCACTGCCTGCTCCAGCAGGAGTGAGGATTGAGAGATCCCAGCAGCTGCACGGGGCTCCCTCTCCCCAGCAACCGATGCAATTTGCAGAGTGATTCAGCAGGGTATTGATTTAACTCTCTGCAGACAAATGACCTCTCTCTCTCTGGGCCACGCTTTTTAGTGCAGGGCTTCAGTCTTCTGCATTAATATTTTAATAGATTTACAGTGGAGTCGCTGCACCTCAGCAGGGAGAGAGGGAGGGAGGTGAGGGCAGGGATGGGGTGAAGCAGGAAGGGAAGCACAGGCCTGGAGGTCTGGAGTTTCTGCAAGCAGGCAATGAAATTGAGGTTTTTCAATAAAAAGAGGTTCCCACTGCTCTTAATTCCCGTTAGCACTGCACCAAGAGCAACACACTTGGCTGCAGTTCTCCAGTCTGCAGCTCAGAGGAGGATGAGGGATCAATCATGGAATCATTCAGGGTGGAAAAACCCTCCAAGGTCATCAAGTCCAACCATTCTCCCAGCACTGCCAAGCCCACCACTAACCCACATTCCCAAGTGCCACATTCACACGACTTTTTAACCCCCTCCCGGGATGGGGACTCCACCATTGCTCTGGACAGCTTCTTTCCATGACAAAGTTTTTCCTAACATCCTACCTAAACCTAAACCAAGACGAGCTACACTGGGTGGGGGCACAGCCACCAACATCCTGTGGCTTGGGTGAGGTGCACACCTCACCCAAAACTCCTCTGCTCTCATTCAGCAGCACAAGAACTCCTGGCAAAGGGGCTTCTCCATGGTTGCAGAGCACATTTTCCCTCCAAAATAGGGTTTTTTTGGTTTTTCCCTGTACAAAGCAAGCAGCACACAAACCACAAGCCAAGACCTCAGCCTTCACAGCCTTGGAGGAATCAAGGCTGATTTACCCCAGCGGGGAAGAGGCATCTCCAAACTGGAAATATTTCATCACCACGTGGCTACTGTGACAGCTTGAAATGGAATCCTGCAGCACCAGGGATCATCTGTATCCCAAATCCAAACATCCTGTGTCGTCCCTTGCAGCAGAAACCAACTGCTTTTTGGCTGTGAGCTTTGAGAAGGGGAATGTCTGCATTCTGCAAGGAGCAACCATCAATAGGATAACGTGTGGAAATGGTGCTGGCCCAACCTCCCAGTTCCACCTCTCTTTATCTCCAGAATCCCACCCTCACACAGAACTACTCCTCCAACAAGTCCCTTTCCTAACTCAAAAAGTTTGAGGTTTCCAGTCTGTTCTTGAGCAACCTTCACCTCCTCTGCACAGTGGAAGAAAATCCAAGCTGCTCTTTTCTCCCACAAAAATGGGAATCTGCCACCAAATCCAGACGCAGCTGAGCCCTTACAGTATGATAAACTTAATTTTTCAACACAGCCACTGCTATATCCCCTGCAGACTGGATCTTCAAGTGAATTTTTTGATGGAAAAATTAGACAGGAATTCCATGGCTGCAGAGGTTCTGGTCATCTCTAAAGAATGAGCTCATCTCAACCTTTTTCTTACATTGAATTGAAAATGTTTTCTTGCATCCAGGACAAAACTCCAGCATCCCACCTCTATCCCACTCTCCTAAACAAACCTCAAAGTTCAACAGAGAGCTTTGATCACAAATGAAAAACCCAACCCCCAAAGGGAGAATTACAAACAGCACCTGCTGCTCCTCGGAGTTACCCAGAAAAGTTTGAGCGCCAGCATTTTTACCCCTTTTTTAAGGCTGGTGAGGAAGAACCTCTCCCAGCCCACCAGGTAAAACACACTTCCACCACCCAATAGTCCTGAATCCACAGCGCCAGGAAGGCTGCATTTACTCAGAGATTTCCAGGAAATGAGTCAATCAGCAGAGGAGAAACACTGCATTGAAAACGGGAATGGGAATTTAAAGGGATTCTTTTCAAGTTAACCAACAGAGCCGCCTGAGATGCAGAAGCCACTGAATTTACCCTGAGGCTGTGGGGAATGAGTCATTTTCTTTTCTCTCTCGGTATAAATGTCATTCCTTAGTGACTTCACCTTTTCCTCTGCATTGCTGGGAGACAGCGTCGGGCACTGCTGAAAGGTTTTTAACACAGGGAGAGGGCTGGTGGTTGCCCATTGGTGTTTATTATGGGATTTTTCTCCTGTGCCTGGAAGCAGAGGGGCACTGGGGAGGCTCTTCTCTGCTGCTCTGGCTGGCTCAGCCAGGGACGTGAGGAATGTGGGGGGGACATTGGAATCTGGTCTGCAGAGCAGATGGCTCCAGCTCTCCACTGAAGTGCTGCCTGTATCTAAGCACAACTTAATCTCTACCCACAGCTTCACGTTTCTGAGAAACAAATAACAGGAGAAGGACATTTCTTCTACCCAAAGATCTCAGAGGGAGTCTGAACCTTGGGAAATCATTCGGCCAGGAAAGGGAGCTGAGCCACGGCAGCAGCACGGCACCCAAGTTAGGAGATGTGCCTAACCCTGGCACATCCAGGGGCCACACAACAACCCAGCCCTTGAGATGGTTTAGAGCTCTGCATGTCCCAGCAAGCCCAAGGAGTAACCCAGTAACTCAGAAGGCCCTTTCCAACCAAGCTCAAGGGACTGAGTGGAGCCTGCCTCCAGCAGGAATATGTGGACTACAAAGATGCTCCAAGGGCTGAAGCCCCTCTGCTCTGGAGCCAGGCTGAAACTGGGTATGTTCACCTGGAAAAGAGAAGGCTCCAGGGAGAGCTCAGAGCCCCTTCCAGGGCCTAAAGGGGTTCCAGGAGAGCTGGAGAGAGAATTGGGACAAGGCATGGGGGGACAGGACACAGGGAATGGCTTCCCACTGCCAGAGGGCAGGGCTGGATGGGATAGTGGGAAGGAATTCCTGGCTGTGAGGGTGGGGAGGCCCTGGAACAGGGTGCCCAGAGCAGCTGTGGCTGCCCCTGGATCCCTGGCAGTGTCCCAGGGCAGGTTGGATGGGACTTGGAGTCGCCTGGGATAGTGGAAGGTGTCCCTGCTCATGGCAAGGGGCTGGAATGAGATGGTATTTTGGGTTCCTTCCAACCCAGTTCTCTCACTTGTGGAAGGAAAGCACAGCACAAACCATTACAGGTTGGCACCTCTGCTCTCAACTCAGCTGGAGCTGGGGCACAACTGTGGACTGGGATAAAACACAGGGTCCTGCAATTGAACAGGAGTCTAGAAAGGGAGAGAAAATTGGTCCACGAGCTCTCCTGGCAGCCTGTGTCACCAACCTCCCGCTGCTGAATGTGTACATCCCAGCAGGAAAGAGGAAGAGAAGGTTTTGGAGCAGGGAATGAAACAAAAATTCCCCTCTCTACTTGAAGCATGCACTGGTGGCAGCCCTTGCATTCAAGCTGCCATCTGAAGCTTTGTCCTGCTGTCTTCTGAACCCTGCCCTGGAAGCCCTTTTAGGGAAGCTGTTAAATCAGGCCTCACGCTGGCTCCTGCCCTTCCACCATCCCAAATAATCTCTAGTGAGGGTCAGGTACCAGGAAGGATGGATTTGATCAGCCTCCAAGGAGATCTGAGGTGTTCACAGGGGTGCAGAGCCCAGCCCTGGGTACTTCACTCAGAAGTGGCTGAGGGAAACTTCTGCCTGTGCTTTGGCCTCTAGCAGGCTGAGCAACACAAGAAGCTGCTCTGCAAAATGTGTGTGTAATCCTGCAGAGTTTTTTTCTTCCAGCTGACTTCTAATGAGATGTGGTCGCCCTCCCCACCAAACTTCCCTTCAAATTAACTTTGTTCCCTGCCTGGCGGGTTGAATCCCCACCAAAACACATCCCAGAAGCTGCAAAGGAAAGGGAAAAAACACACTTTCCCCTCTGGAGCAACAGCACAGCAGGGAGGCCAGCTGCACCCTGAGCTGCAGGGACGTGCTGGAAACCGAATTGCACACACACATCCCCACTAATTCATCCCACGTGTGTCTGAGCACAGAGCTGGCCCAGGCCAGGCTTTGATGCACCGCCTGCCCCAGGAAGCGGAGCAGATGTGGGGCTATCAGCTCCACCAGGGCTCCAGGCAGCCCGGGGAGACAGTTGCCTTTGGCTGAGGATGAAGGCACCTTTCTGCTTGGGACAAGGACAGCTGGACTCAGCTCACGTTCCCCCAAAGCACCCCCGGGCCCGCAGTGCTCTCTGTACTCAGCAGGGTCTGAGCTGTGTTTCAGCCACAGAGTGCCTCCTCAGCAAGCAGGGGTTCCAAAGTGCTGGTTCCTGTGTCTCCACACAGCTGCACTCTCAGCTTTGCACCTGGGACACTCAGTCCCTGCTCAGAAAACCCTTTGGTGTGCTCACAAACCCACGGCCCGCCCCAGGCTCTGTGTGTGCAGCGTTACCCACGGAGAGCAGAACACAGTGTGACTTTTTTTGGACGCTTCCAGGGATGCTGACTCCACCACTGCCCTGGGCAGCCTGTTCCAGACCCCCTTTTCAGTGAAGACATTCTTCCTGCCAGCCAATCTAAACCTGCCCTGGAGCAGATGAAAGAAACACTTTCCCTGCCTGGCTCTGAGCTGCAGCAAACTCTGCTCCTCCCCATCAGGGAGGGCTCTTCCATAACATGCAGATGGTGGGATGGCTCCCAAATCTGGCACAAGTGGTAAATACAGGACTGACGTGCTCTGGGTGAGACATAAATTACAGCTGCAATGGTGCAGAAATGTTTTTGGCGTAGGAATCAAGGAATCCCAGAGGGGTTTGGGTGGGAAGGGATCCCAAAGTTCATCTTATCCCACCCCTTGGTGGGCAGAAATACCTCCCACTACTCCAGATTCCTCCAAGCCCCTTCCAACCTGGCCTGCAACACTTCCAGGGATGGGCAAGACCACTCTCCTGTCCCATGGGAATACTCTGGGAATAAAGGGCTGGGAGGAAGGCAAAAAAGAGATACAAAGCTCCCCATAAAGACATGGCTTTAGCTGCAGCCTGGCTCTCTTTGAGGCAGCTATCCTTCACACATAAACATGGTGGACACCTCTAAAAGCATCTTTTTGTCCTGCCTTTTGCAAGAGAAGCTTTAGTTACAGCAGAAACTTCACAAGAGTTTTCAGTGGGGTGGAGAAAGTGCCTTGGTAACAGCCAGGGTAATGACAGTGTTCAATTCACCCTGAAGCCTGAAGAAATTGCTATGGGCAATAAATAGAAAAGGGTGGTCTGGGAGCCTGGTCTCCAGCACAAAGTCCATAATTTCAGACTGGAAAGGAGATGTTAATCTGTCTCTCTCTCTTTTTTTTTTTTTTTTCCTAGCACCATTTGAAGTGGTTTTACTTAAAAAACCCACGTCAAACCTAGCCCACTCTTTACTCCAGTACAAGATTTTTTTGCCTTGATATGTTGTCCCTGAGCTGCTGTTCCAGCCTAGGAGGATGGTGGCTCACTGGGTACCTCAAGACAAAAAAAAAAAAGAAATGTCTAAAGCCTTAGCTCTCCTTGGGCCACCTAAAATTCACGCCACCATAATGATTTCATTAAATTCACATTACCACAATAATACCATAAAATTTCCACTAACCATACACACTCAGAAGCACCTATGGGCAGCATATGGACACAGGAGCACAGGACAGCAGCCCAGAAAACCACACAGCTCCAGAGCTCAGGTTACCTGCAGGTTCCCAGCTGCTGCTGAGCACGGACCACCTCAGTGCCAAGGTGGATCCCAGTGCATCCCTATTTTACAAAGGATGGGAAGAACCAAGGGGCATTTCTCAAGCTTTGTCCCACTCCTCCAGCTTCCAGCAGCAAATCTATCCACAGCATGAGACTAGAAATAGAAAGCACCAGAGCAGAGATTTTCCTGGCCACAAAATGCTCTTCGCCCCCCCATTGTGTCCCTGGGTTCCCACGCAGGAAGGCGTGGAAGATGAGGAGGCCACATTTGGGTTTTTCCCAGAACAAGCCCAGATTTCAGCCTCTTTCCTTAAGACACACAAACCTGGAGCAGGCCAGAGCCCAGGCAGCCCTTCCAGTCAATGCCTTCAGGATGGAAAGGATGCCTCTTCTACTTTTGTCAAGCAGGAGCCACTTATCTCCTCTTCACATGTCACTGGGAACAGCCTGGGACAACATGCTTGGAGTTGGGAAGGATTATCCACCCATCAGAAGGAAGCAGAGCAGCTCCACAGTCACTGAGCAGGCTGCATTGTATGGCAGGGGAGAAATAAAAGGGATTAATTAAGGCATCGGCAGCACAAAGGAAGCGCTGACAGGTGCCGAGCCAAAACACAGGATCACAGGGATTTAACTCCCCTTCTGAAGCACCCCTCACCCTGCAGCAGGGTGCTTTGCCACCTTTTAACTTCTCCTGCTTGAACATTTGGTGGCCACTCTGGCTGTTCATGGCCCCAGCCACAAAGTGTTTCACCTGCTGAAATTGTTCCAGCTCGCCCAGTCCTGATCCCACCGAGCTCCACAGACATCTTCCTCTCTTCCTTAGGGCAAACTGACAACACTTCTTACTTTACAAGGAGTGCATTCCCCCCTTCCTCTATTCCTGACTTTTCCCCTTCTACTGATCCAATTCCAGCATCCCTCACTGATGCCAGAGCTCACAAATACAGGATATATCAATGAGCATCAAAGCAGCACTTTACAGCTCAATGTTTGATGGACAAGTTTAAAAAACTGCTGTAACAACAGCTCACCTACATTCCATCTTCCTTGAGAAGTTCATCCCACTAAACAACACCTAGGAGTAAATTACCTAATCCTACTGAAGCACCGATAGGAGATCAAAATCCACCAGAAAAAACCTAAAATATCCTCTGGCCCAGGCCAGTTCCAGATGTTTTGAAAGCAGGTCCATGCAGAAAGCCCTGGTGATGTGGTTTAGTGCTGGGCCAGTATTCTGAGATCTTAGAGGACTTTTCCAGCCTTAACTGTTGCCATTTTTTCTTCAAGCCTCTCCCCAAACGCAGCTGCACTGTGACTCTGCCTGGCTTTAAAAATCAGCTCAGCCAAATTGATTTTAAGCCAGGCAAAAAGACTCACAAAATAAACACGAATTGTAGTGAGAAATGTGACCCTGTTACTCACCATCTGAGGATTTCACTGCCTCAGAGCCCCTCAGAAGTCACGAAACTTCCAAGTCCACTCAGGTTTTGCTCCCATTTCCTAGAAATTCTTGCTGATGATGGGGTAGGAGTTGGCTTACCAGCCTCACACCTAATAAGAGTGGGTTTGATTAGGCCATACACCACCCCAGTGAGGACAATCAGACCTTATCATTAATCTCAAACAGCATCACAAAGAAAAAGCGCTGTCGAGGGAGGCATCATTAGCAAGGGCTGCATTTAAGCCCAGCAGTGCCACCGCTGTGAGCACTTAAGGCTTGGGAGCACTGCTGGGAATGTTTCCTGTCCCTCCCAGGAGTTTCCAGACTCCCTGGACCTGCAGGAGGGAAAGCCTCCTCCGGAGATGCTCTCTGGCGAGTTAAGCATTTTACAGCCCCTGTATATTTATTGCCCTTCAACACGCTGTGGGAGGCACGACCTGGCCCCTTCTGCTCTGACTGTGCTCGCTCTCCCCTCGCCCCCTGACTGCAGCACGGGCAGAACACGCCTTTGTTAAAATTTTTGTTCAAAAAATTTTTGTTCAAAAAATTTTTGTTAAATTTTTTTTTGTTAAAATTAAGACACAAGACACAAACACAGAGGGGCTTTTTGTCTGGAGCTGCTGGAGCAGAAAGGCGGCGAGGCTGGGCAGCAGCACTGGCAGAGGGCCTGGGCTGGTGGGAGCTGCTGGCACAGCAGGAAGGAAGAAGGATTGATGCTTGGCCAAGGGATACCCAGCCTGGTTAATCCCACAGGGAGGTAGCCTGCGGTGAGGGAGGAGAGGAGATGCTGCTGAGGTATCCCAGGGAACCCCCACTGCGGCAGGGTGCTCTCGATTTGGGTCCAGCTGCCCCACAGCTGGTACAGAGTGATCGGGGGTAGATATTGCACAGAGAGTCACACTGGGAGCCCCCACAGCACCTGTGTGAAGAGCTGAGGTCCTGCTCCCAAGCTCAGCCCTCTGCCAGCAGACAACAATGAAACAGATGGTTAATTAAGATGTGCACATCTCTCTCTGCCTCCAAAAACTGGATTTTACAGAGCGCTGCTTACAGGTGCAGCCTGCAGCAGCTCCTGATAGAACACACAGAAAGGCCCACAAGGCAAGGAGGTGCAGCACCTACTAGAACTGTACCCAAATGAACTCACAGAAGCTGAACTCAGGCACAGAAAGTAAACCAGGGTCCAGGTGGGCCAGGGCAACCCAAAACACTGGCAGGAGCTGCAGCGCTGGGGTTTCCTTGGCCAAGGAGGTGGCAGTGAGGGAGGCTGGTGTCACCGTGCCCAGCTCTCCCAAACACCAGCAGGGTCAGGAATTGCACACACACACACACACGTTCACTTCTTCCTCTCAGTTGTCCATATCAGCTCCACCACCTGCATTCATCCACCTTTCCCCTCAAGAGCCACACCTGCTTCTACAGCAGAGAACCCTCTCACCTCCATAATTCCTCTCGACTTAAAACCCAGAAATAGAACTTCTGACACCTTAAGGCTGCCCTGCCTATGGTCAGAGGTCACATTTGCTATACCTGGCTATAAAAAAAATGACCCTGTTTTTCCACTGGAAAAACAATTCAGCTGTGAGATACGATGACCAAAGTGCTGGTTTTTGTAAGCACAAAAGCTTTTAAAACCTGGCCCCTGGTTTAGGCTCCTGAGTTGGTGTGAACTCCAGGGACATTGGGGGAATTGCAAATATTTTATGAACTCTGGTGAACTCACACTGCACATTCCTTATTCATTCCTCTCTACAAAGTACTGCTTAAAACTATTGAAACATTTTACTTACCTGAAAGTCCAAACTCTTACAAAGAAACAAGAACGGGGCAGATTTCAAGAGCTCAGTCTGGAGGATGCTGACTCTGATGAACAATCCAAAGGCCTGCTGGCCAACCTGGACCTTGGGCAAGGAGAGTGGCAGTGCCAGTGGGCAGGGATGGATGGGATATAGGGAAGGAATTCCTGGCTGTGAGGGTGGGGAGGCCCTGGCACAGGTGCCCAGAGCAGCTGTGGCTGTCCCTGGATCGCTGGAAGTGTCCAAGGCCAGGTTGGGCTTGGAGCAGCCTGGGATAGTGGAAGGTGTCCCTGCCAGTGGCACTGGATGATCTTTAAGGTCCCTTCCCAACCCACACCATTCTGTGGGATCAGAACTTTTGCTTGCAGGGCAGACTGGGGGATTTTGGAAGCGGGAAGTCGCAGCTGCACACGCGAGTTCTCTGCAGAAGAGGAAGCTGCTGGGAAGAGCCCTGCCTGGTGCTTTGCAGAGCAGCTGGGTGAGGTCTGGCCTTGGCTGGAGCAGCTGGCCACCCTTAGAGGCTCTCCTCACCCAGGAGTCCCTTGGGAGCCAGCAGTGGGATCCAAACACATTGAGGAGGTTTCCTGCAGCTGCCCTGGCCAGGCTCGCTTTGCTGCCCAGATCAGGGCACTGAATTCACCAAGGTTCAGAGCCTTGGCTAAATCAGAGCAGCTTCCTCCTGCCTGGGTTGGCAAACCCCAATTTACTCTTGGCCTAAAGAGTTTGAAAAGGAAGGAAGGCAATCCTCTGGGGAAATGTGGTGTAAGTGATAATGGTCCTTCAGGAGGCCCCAGAAATCCAGGGAGATGGGATGGGAGCAGCTTTTTCCAGGCCTTGCCCTGGAATAGCAAGGGCTGGCTGTGCCTGGTGCTGATTCCCCAGGCTGGGGCAGGGCTGTAGCTGCCACTGGATCTCTGGAAGTGTCCAAGGCCAGGCTGGACACTGGGGCTTGGAGCCAGCTGGGACAGTGGAAGGTGTCCCTGCCCATGGCAGGGAGTTGGAATTAGATGAGCTTTAATGTTCCTTCCAACCCATAATACTCTAGGATTCAATGCACTGAGACCCGTGGAGAGGCAGAAATTCAATTCAACCCACGGTGCTGCTTTTGCTGACAAGGCCAAATCAGTTTATGGGCAAATTGTCATCTGTGCACTTTGAGGACCTCGATGCTGAAATATGATCCAATCCCTGAGGGAAACGCTGATCTGCAGGACGAGAGGGAAGTGACACTCGCCTGTGGCAAAGGGAACACAGAGCCAGTGTCACTCAGTCCTGCAGCAATCACAGCACTGCCACCACGCTGGCACGGAATCCTCACACACAAAAGGCAATTCCTTCACACCAATTAAATTTAGGATTACATTCCCCCCCTCACCCCGTTTGCCTTTCTCCAGGATCTCTTGAGGCTTCAAAGGCACCTTCTGCATCACACCAGGATGTTTCCTCATCACAGGGAGCAAGCTGATCGAACAGGGGCTGCTTAATTTCACCCTTCAGCCCATAAGCAGTGACCCAGATTCCTGATCTCCATCAGGAGGAGTTGGCCCCTGAGAATTTCAGGCTGGATAACCAGACAGGGAGGCTGCCAAAACAAGGACATGACGCAGTGAGAGGCAGAATGAGCCAAAGCAGTCCAGGAGTTTGGCCTTCACAGTGGTCAGAGCCAGGCCAGGTGCACGGAGATGGGCTCATTCCCTGAACTCCAAGCCCAAGGAAGGGCTATCCCACCCTCACAGGCTGCTGCAAGTTTTAGTTTTAGTAAGAGTATAGCGACCAGAAGAATATTCAAAATGACCCAGGAATGACACCAGTTGACTCTGGTTGGCCAAGCCCCGTCAGAGTCTTGTTTCCAGACTGCCAGGCTCAACAGGGGAAGGGGGAATGTGAAATAAAGCATGGAGAAGTTACAAAGAAATGCAGGAGATGAGTACATAGAGAGGCAGCCAAATGCTGCAGTCACACTGGGCTGTGCAGCTTCATCATAAATCACAATTCCTCTTCCAAATGTGTTTTACACACTCCAGCCAGACCTTGAAGAGTTCTCTGCTGTGTCACACTAACAGAGCCAGGCTACTGCTGTCAAACTGTGCCCCACTTCTGTCCCCAAAGAGGATTTGGGATAAAATCCCCATGTAATGGATGCTCCTGTCTCTCAAACCCTCAAAAGGAGGGTTTGAGCCAGATGAGAGAAGCACAGCTGAGAAGCCCTCAGTGAAGGCATCTTCACACTGCTGTGGGAACACCTGAAAGATAGGGACAAATATTTTAAGGAAGATCTGTTGCTGTGGGACAAGGGCTGAGACAGAAACTGGTCCAACGGCACCTTCAGGAGAGTAGAATCATAGAATAGTTTGGGCTGGAAGTGACCTAAAAGTTCATCCCATTCCACCCTCTGCCACGGGCACGGACACCTTCCACTATCCCAGGTTGCTCCAAGCCCCATCCAACCTGGCCTTGGACACTTCCAGCTGTGTTTTCTTTCCAGTCAGGCACAACTGACTTTACAGCCAGCTGTGAGGCGCATCTCACACAGAATTACAAGCAAACCCCTTTTGCCCAGACAGGAAATGTTGTCCACAAGGTAAAACTCATGCTAAACGTGGAGTGTCTGAAGCTCCTGGCTGTGGGTCTGCACCCTGAGGGCTCCGTCTGCCCACCTGAGCTACCTGAGCAGCCAGGTTGGAGGCATCACAGGGGTGTTCCTCCTGACCCTAATAGGTCATGGCAGCCCAGATGGGCCAAATGCAGTCGGATTTGGCAGCACAGCTGGAGCCAGGATGTGAGGAAACCCAATCCTAAGCGTCCATGGAGGATCAGAGCTCGGCCCTGCGGCGAAACAGATGCACAAAGCTCGGTGCGAGGACAGGCAAGGCACATCAAAGCTTTAAACAGCTTTTTTTGGTTTTGTTTTTGGGGCTTTTTTATAAACCCAGTCAGCTGCCTAATGCCTCACTATCCCTCCTGAGGCACAGGCAGGGAAACTCCTCTCTCCAGAGCCAGCAGGTTCAATCCTCTCCATCCCACAGCCCCGTCACTCCTGGCACTGATAGGCACAGTCAGGGGAGAAAATCACCTTCCTTTTCAAGGTCAGGCCAAAATTTGGGGTGGGAAGTTGAAACATGGTGGAAAACAGAGAGGTGGGTCTCCACTTGGCATCAGCAGCTCCAGCTGGATGTGTCCAGGTGCATTTTTCACCAAAAAGCCCTGAGGCCCTGCTTCAAGGAGAGCTTCCAACATACCCCAGCCACTTCAGAAAGACCCAAATGGCCAGCTTCTGACACCTGATGGGTAATTTTATAGGAAAACTCGATTTCCCCCTGGAAGAGGCTACACGAGATCAGGAATTGCAGGGCTGGTCCCTTCACAGCTATCTGAGCCCCAGAGTATTTCATCTGCTTCCCTAACAGTTTGTCTACAGCAACATTTTCTTTGAAGGCTGCTCGCTGAAAGAAGCTAATTGCTTTAGAGCAGCCAGAATTATTCATCTTGAATCCTCCAGTGCATAAACACCCTCTAAAATTCAGAAAATAAACCAGCACCCTGCTCGTGACTGGCTAGCAGAACACACACGGCAGTGAGCGATCGTCTCAAGTGCTGCAATCCCTGGGGACCCCAAAGAGGGAACACGTGGAAATCTGCTGTCCTGAGGGAACACCGAGCTGCTTCTGGGGCAGGAACAGACTGGCTCTGGAGGAGCTTGGCTGTGGATCCATGCCTTGGCTGATGCCAGTCCCTCTGCCCTTCTCTAGACTGCAGGGACACCCCGGCAGTGATCCTCCTCCTCCTCCTCCCTGCACCACCATGCATTCCCAAAAAGATTCCTGTAGCCAAGACTCCCTCTGGTGCCTGGGAAGCCTCACCTGAGGAAGTGATGCCATTCTCCAGGCCAAGGCAAACTCCCTGATTTCCTTCTGGAGGCCACCCACCAGTCTTTTCAACAAAGCACTTGAGAAGCAGCAAGTTGGGCAGAACTCACAGCAGCAACAAAATTGGGCAATTCCCAGTGGTGCAAGACAAGTTTCTAGAGGAATCCATAGAAATTCCAGCATGACTTGGATTGGAAGGGATACTAAAGACCATCTAAAGTTCCAACTCTCTGCCATGGGCAGGGACACCTTCCACTAGGCCAGGTTTCTCCAAGCCCTGTCCAATTCAGCCTTGAATATTTCCAGGGATGGGGCAGCCACAGCTCCTCTGGAAAACCCGTGCCAGGGCCTCACCACGCCTGCCAGAAACAGAAACAGGCAAGCCAGATCCATACCAGGATTTGTCCTTCCAGGTGAGTGTCCCAGAGAGCAAGGGGAGGGTTGGAGCAAGGAAGATGCATCCTTGATGGAAGGGGATCAGATGGAGGAATCCTTAAGCCAACCAGGTGTACATTTGTCCATTGCCACCAGTAAAGAGACAGAAACATTCAAGATGGAGACGGCATTTTGTGCCTGGAGACTGAAGTCAGCCAGGACATCAGAATTCTCCTCAGCAGCTGATTTCTCACATTTTCAATGGCTGTGCTAAATCATTAATAGAGGTTAGTGCTGAACTCATCCCAGGAACGCTGAGCTGAGTCAGTGCTGTTCTCCCACTCCAGTTCACCCTTGCGACTCAGCTCGAGATGAATGGCTCCCTTATTCTGTACCCAAAAATAAAACACATGTAAGGGCTCATTCTGGGAGTTTGTGGAGCAGGTGCTGATTTGTGGGATCAAGCACGTTCCAGTGGAACTGAAGCGTTCAGCCCTTCGCAGGCAAAACATGAGAGCCGAGGCTTCCCAAGCAACAGGGGAGACTTCTCACAGCCCCTGGAATTCGCCTAGTGAGCCTTGCAGCTCCCTCCCACCCTGCTGGCACCCAGGAAAGAATGATTCCCTCTTCAAGGGGCTCTCCAAAGGGTTTGGCATTACCCAGCCACACTTGACAGGTGACGGAGGAGGCCCTTTCTATGGCAAACCCACTCCAGAGGGTGAAAATATAGGATGTGACCCATCAGCCGTTATTGGTGGTCAAGTTAACCAAGTATGTGGGAACAGGAAAGCCAGCTTGGAGAAACCAGCCTGAGATAGGAAAGCAGATATCAGCTGAGGCCCTATAAAGCCAAACATTGCTGGTGCACAGGCTCTGCCCCCCATTTACACTTCTCTCCCTGCCCCAAAGTGACAACACAACAGCCAAAAGGAAAATATTGCAGTGACATCCCCAATGATGATTTTACTGTCCCTCCAAGGGCTGTGGAGCGCCTTGGAAACAAATGCAGCCTCTTGGTTCTGCAGCTGGAAAATTTGTCCCACCATAGACTGAAGATTAGGAAGAAATTCTTCCCTGTGAGGGTGGTGAGTTCCTGGCACAGGGTGTCCAGAGAAGCTGTGGCTGCCCCTGGATCCCTGGCAGTGTCCAAGGCCAGGCTGGGTGGGGTTTGGAGCAGCCTGGGGTAGTGGAAGGTGTCCCTGCCCACGACAGGGCATGGAACAAGATGAGGCTTTAAGATCCATTCCAACCCAAATCATTCTGTGATCCCATGATTTGTCCCAGAAATAAATGTGGTTGCATGGATCATGTTACAACAGCATCATTTTCATGGAGCCTTTGGGGAAAAAAAAAAAAATTTAAAAAAAGGTCTTATTAGTCCCCAGAAAAATACCTGCTGTGAAATCATTCCCTCCGAGGATGATCTTGTGGAATAAGTGATCATCAGCCAAAAATACTGCATGGAAATCATCGATTACAGAAATACTCTGACATTCTCTCGCAGATGTTCCACCAGAGCTGCTCCACAGGCTCCTCTCTGAAGGAAAGCTCTACTGTTGTCATGGTTGCTTCATTATTACCAGTCTTGGGTGACTATCAGAGCAAAAGTCACAAGATATGACTTCTGAACACTTGTAAGAGCAGGAAAAAAACCCGGCACTGGGGCAGATTCAGGTTGCTGATAAGCAAACAATCCTGCAAATTTGCTTGCACTGCCAGTCTGACTCATGCTTCTGTGTAAGCACAGCTTATTTTTCACTTCACTAAAATAAAAACAAAAATGATTACCCAAACCAAACGAAAAACAGCAAAAAAACCAAACCCAAACAAGCAAGCTCCAAGTGATTTTTTTCATCGAGCGAAAGGTCTTGGGACACAGAAGGAATTGCCAAGATGGAGCTGGTGGCTCTGTGAGAGATTCCTGCACCTGCCAGGATGCGCAGAGGACCATCTCCCAGAGAGATGGAGCTCAACTCCAGCCCTATCACTACACTCCAGGCAAACAGGCACTGCTGCAGGGGCAGGACAAAGGGTTTTCCTGCCTCTCCACATCCTAGTTAGTGCATGTTCAGCACCATCTGCTGGCATTCTCTCCAGGCGCCAGCTCCTCACAGACCGGGCAGCTGTCACCCAGGGTCAGGGAATCAGGCTGGGGACAACACACTGTGGGTGAGACACGGCCCTGGAGCAGCACAGCTCCAGGATTTCCCAGGAAAAACCCATTCCAAAGCAGCTGCTCTGCCCTGAGGCTCACCTGCTGTGGGTCCATGTCCAGCTGTCCAGCCAGGTCTTTGCAGGAGCCCATGGGCTGGGACAGCCTCGTTGGTGCAGAGCGCCTGACGGGAGCAGAGCCACAGGGGAACCCCAGCAGATTAAAAAAATCCCACACAGGAATCCCAAATCCCTGTGATTTTGGCTCAACCTGTTCACCAGGCTCTGTGAGACACCGATTTCATTCGTTTGAGAATCAGCCCATCATTAACTGGAAAGAGGAAGAGCGGGAGGATACAATTGCTGCTTTGGAAGGTACCAGTCCGACCCCTCCAGAGAATCCCAGAAGAGTTTGGATGGGAAGAGACCTTAAATCCCATCTCACTCCATCCCCTGCCATGGGCACAGATACTTTCCACTTGACCAGGTTGCCCCAAGCCCAACCTGGCCTTGAACACTTCCAGAAATGGGACATCTACCACCTCTCTAGTGGCTGCTGGATGGTTGCAGGAGCAAAAGATGAGAAAAACCCTCCAAACTCTATGCTTAGCCAGAAGCAGGCTGAGAGTGGAGTGGAATTATGACTGATCTGCTGTTCTGCACAGAGAGGGAGTTAAACCACAAGCTGGCACTTCCCTGCTACGGCTAAAGCTGCTTTCCACCCAAAATAACTGCATTTATTTGTATTTTCTTTGAGAGTGACACTCAGAATTAAGTGCACAGTCCAGATACGGAACATTCTGCACCATGACACATGGGGGCCTGAACCAGACAGAAATCCTGGGATATCCAATCTCTGCAAGTAACCAAAACAGCCTGGGAGAACACCAAAAAAGACAGAGATATTCCCTTTGGGAACAGGTGTTTCAGGAACAAAACACCTTTGAAATGTTACACTGAAAGGAAGAGGAGGAAAAAGGGCAGGCAAGCTGCCTTTCCTGGTTATCCTGAATATTTTAACTGTGATCCCACAGAGATAATTCAGAGCACTACATTTGGATATTCCAGGGCTGCAACTGGCACAGGGCTGAGGTTTTTAGTGGCTTTTTGGATGGCACAGGTTGAAGGCCGCCCTTTGTGGTAGTCACTCCCCACATCCAGCCTCTTCCTTTTATACATCCACCCAAGGTTTTTGTTGGAAGGGGAGAGGAGACTCACAGCTTGCAGGATTCCCTCCATGGGGATTATTTTGGAACAAGCCAAGCATCACTGGCTGTCCACTGATGAGGTTTCTTAGGCCCTTCCTAACCCAAAATATTCTATATGTTGAAAAGACAGGCAAATGTGCTACCATGAGGAAGAACCACAGAAAATCCCAGCTCCCGTATTTTTTTTCCTACTATTATTCTAATTCTCCATTTACCATGCTATCCATGGCCAATACAGCTTTACATTCCAGTTCTTGTCAACTCTTGGTGTTGACTCAAGGCAAACCCACGTGTGAACGGATGTAAACTGAAATTCGCTGCTCTCCCTGGCAATGATTTCCACAAGACACCTCTGAACTCCCACAAAAATGATAAACGAGTTTAAAATTGCAGCCAGTCAAATGGAAAATCCTGCCGAAGGCCTGGTATGCGCAACAGAAATAAAGACAGCAGAACACACAGCTGCAGAGCAGAAAACCCTGCAAAACAGAGCTCTGGGAAGCATTAAAGCAACTCAAGAACCGAAAATAAAATAAATACTGCGACGCGAATGGTTGCAGCGGTCAAGCCTGAGCCACGTTTCCTGGGTGCTTGTCCTTCTGCTGAGCCAAAGCCAGGTGGGAAAACCACATCCCCAGCTGTCAGGGTGAGACAAAGCTGGGAAGGGACCCTGGGAAGAGCTCCCTGGTTAAACAGCAGCCCTGAGCAAACAGCCCCGGCCTCGCCTGCTCGGCGATACATCTTGTTCTCCAAACGGGGAGAGGACAGGAGAGAAAATATCGCTTCCAGCTCATTATTTCCAGGCTGCTTCAGCTGCCAAAACACTGTGCAAGATCCCTGGCACCTGGGAAAAAGGCTGGAGAGTTGAGATCCAAGGGCCAGGTGTTGTAATCACGCAGAGCTGGAGCCCAGGATTTTGGGATATCCCACCTCCTGTGCCTCCACAGTTTACAGGGATGTACATCCTTACATCCACTGAAGCTCTGGAAATCCCTCTTCAGTGGGATGTTGAATTCCTGCCCCTGAGGTCACTGCTCCAACATCTCCCAAGGTCCCAGCAGAAACAATTCTCGACAAGGGGGGAAAAAAAACCAAAAAAAACCAACAAAAAAAAACTGAGATAAAAAGACATCAAAAGATGCTTCAGCAACGCAGGATTTTCCACAAATCCTCCAAGCTATTTTTAGTCTCTTCTAATGCGAGAACACAACATCCAGTTTCACTGCCCCGTGTCCTCCACCTCCTCTGGGAACAGACCTGCAACAGGGCAAGGTAAGGGCATGAAAAAGTTCTGTGAACTGAGAGCTAAAGATGAAATTTGGGCTCTGATAGATGGGTTTTCACAGCTGGTTACAGCTCCGTGGAGATGGGGTGCTCCTGACCTCTTATCTGCATGGACCTGTGGGAAAAGTGGAGTCAGTAGGAAGTCAGGGAAGAATTTATTCAAGCATGGCTAAGACAAGCAGCACATTTGTAGTGAGCTGGTTTATTCCAACTCTTTTAGCTATGAAATACCCTGGGGGCTGGTGTTCAGCACTCAGGATAGACACAGGATGAAGCCCACAGCCTTTCTAGCCCTGCAGGCACACCGTCTTGGGGGTGTCTTGTGCAGGGCCAGAAGCTGGATTTCAATCCTTCTAACTCAGGATATTCCATGTGGCATTGCTCCTAGAGCAGCTCCCTGCCTTGGATAGGAGCTTCACCATCCCTGCCTGGAGCTAAACACCAAGGTCCAGAGGTACCTGGCTCAAAGGCAGATGCTCTTCCCAACTCCCAGAACTCCTGGAACACATCTGGGGCTCCACAGGGGCCTGCTCTGCTTCTCCCGCTTCCTGGTGAATGGCACATTGTGCTGGTTTGAAAAGCAAAACCAGTGAAAGTCAGAAAACACAGTTTAATAAGAGGAAAATAAAAGAAATAAAAGAAAGTAAAATAAAATAAAAGTAATAGTACAAAAAAACCACACCACTGACAGAGTCAGAATACAACCTGACACCCTGTTAGGGTGGTAGTGGCAGCCCAGATGAGATGGTCTTGTCGAAGCAGTGATTCCTGTAGAGACGTCTGGTAGCTCTTGTCTCCTCTGGGAGTCCAGTGGGTAAAAGCTGCCTGTGCTGTCCCAAACCCTGGATTTATCCAGGTGGGAATGTTTGGCTCCTCCCCCTGGGCGGAGCATCTCACAATGGGATGATCTCATTCTAGTCATGCAGTGGGTCCTTAATGGCCCATTAAACAGAGATAACTCCCGGAGGAAGTTATCTATGAGCCATACAGCAAGGCATTGTTAGGCTCGTTAACAGAAGATAAGGAAAACACTGCCCCACCTTGGCTCCAACGGCTCATGGGGATAGAATACATACCTTGGGCACAATTTTACATTGTAACCTAGGACACACATCCTCTGGGATCCATGCTGAGTGCATCTCTTCCCAAAGCTGTAGGTGTGAATCATCTCTCCATTATCATGGTCTGAAGGAACCAAATGTGCTCATCTGGAATTTATGTCCTCAGATCCCTGCGCCAGAAAGGCTCCGACTGCCAGAGCACAAGCTGGGGGAAAAAAAACCAAAACCACCAGACTTTAAAGATACAGAAGGGATTGCATCAGACCTCTCCAGTGGCAGCCAGGCTGGAAAAGGATCAGGGACACCTCCAAGGAAGCTGCAATGCAGCAGGATGCTGACTCCAGCCTCGTGATGGACACAAGGCCATAAAAGAAGAAACTGCAGACACTGACTTGTTCCCACTGGTGGTGAGAAGGGCAATCAGAGGTGGACATCTGGAGGGGGACATTTGAAATTTGTGGTTTTAGCTCAGAAGAAACCAGTTCAGGGAGTGTCTAGACTCACTCACTGGATGTGCCTGACATTTACACCCAGATGCTGAGATCCCAGGGCAGCTGACAAGCCTTGTATTAACTTAAGACTAATCTGCACCATCTGTCAAAGTCTGAGGGGAAAAGAGCAACTTTTCCACTCTGAGGCTGGATTCCCTTGCTGCTGCTCTGGCTGGATTAATTTGCAGAAGAGAAAGTCTTGGCTTTTATGAAGCCTTCCATGAAAAAGTATTCCTGACACCTACACTGAAGGAACCACTCCATGTTTTGAGCAGCCTTCAAGGGCTCCAACTCTTGCATGTGGCTACTTTAGAAGGAAGGAACAGAGCAGAGATCCCCTGGACACGGCAGCATCTGCAGATTCCTAATCCCAAGGTTTTGGGAGGGACAGGAGCAGCTGTACCAGGCTTTTCTATGGTCTAGGACTGCTCTGCCCACTGAGGTGGAGGACCAGAATTCCAAATTCAAGCAGCCAAGCTCTTCACCTGCATCTTAAGGATGCTTAGAAGGATTTGTTTTAGGGCTGCCTGGAAGTTTTTCAGCCCACGGGACCTACATAACCATCCCAGGCCCACCTCAGCTGGTTTTCTGCCAAAGACACACTGAACTCTAGAAGTCTTCCAGCTCCAGGTGATGCAGGCCAGAGAGAAAAGCAATCAGGTCAGGTATTAGCAAAAAAAAAAAAAAAAAAAAAGTCTTTCTCTTCTGACAAGCATTCCTGGCATGGGAAAAACAGCAAAACTGATTTCTCCCCAATGGAGCCTGAGATATTCTCCCCTTCCTGAGGCCTCTGGACCCAGGATCTCCTTATCTGTCAGTGTTTCTCATCTCCTCCAGCCATGCATTAAAAGGAGCTACGTGAGGCTCTTCCACCTTGGATTGAAATGCTTCCACCTCCCTTTCCTCACAAATCTGTCCTTCCCTCCTTGAGCAGGGAATACTCCATACTGAAATGGAAATCAGCAGACCAAGGTATCTGCACCCCCCTGCCTGTCACTGATCCATACTCACAGTGGGGGACTAGAAACATCCTTCAGGCATCACTCAGCAGGTTCCCATCTCTGCACTCAGACCTGCCCAGCATTCCAAGCAAGGCAGCCTCCAACTGGGCTCTGCATTCCCCAGCTGGAGCCAGAGCTCCTATTTCCATGCCTGCCCCAGTTTCTGGTCGTAATTCAGTGATGCATTACGATCAAGGCTGCTCTGACTACCTGTGTGCATCTACAGAGAGAGGATTTCTCCAGGGGGAGCTTTTAAAAAGCAGCAGTTCACCTGGGTCAGGAGCCAGCTCAGGTATTTAAATTTAAAAAAAAAAGAAGTCTCCACCATGAAGTCACGAAGAGCAAAATAAAAAGAAAAATCAGAGAAAGTTGTAAAGAGCAACAAGCGACAGAAAGAATTCTAATATTGGTCAAGTGGAAGATGTCCCTGCTCATGCATGGGGTTGGATATATGATCCTTAAAGGTCCCTTACATCCAAAATCATTCCATGGTTCTGTGATAATCACCACAGGGTACCACATCCCACATGGAGCATCCTGGAAAGTGATCTGGGCAGGGGAAAAAAAAAAAAAAAAGTTGTTTCAGGCAACCTGCTGCAGAAAGGGGTTGTGGGGGACAGGCTGGCTCAGTGTGCTCCTCTGGGAGCCTGTGAGAGGGAAGAGAGAAGATTTTAAACAGAAGAAGCAAAAATGAAAGGAGAAAGAGGGAGGGGGAAGGAGGAGGAAGGGAAGAGACAACAAATGACTCTTCATTTAGCACAAAGAAACCAAGATGTCAAGAACAACATTAATCAAGTCACTGAGGGATGAGACAAAATTCTGTAATTGCGAGAAACCTGGGTAATAAACAAGAGAAATGGGAATTGCTCATTTACAGAGCATAAATTTGACCTAGTTGGTATCACTGAAACCTTCTGGGAGGCATTTGCATGATTGGAATGTGTAAGGAAGAGTCAGTGCTGATAACCTGTGTGGGAAGGGAGGGAAGCCCCGTCATGGCTTGATCCTGCAGTGGCTGGAAGTGGAATATCTCCAGCGAGTCCTTCTGCTCCTGAGCTTTGGGATTGTCACTAAGCTCCTTCCCCACTAAACCCCCACCAGGGGAGCAGTGCCAGACATCCACCCTGACATTTCCAAAGCTTCCCCAGCAAAGTCTTATCTAAATTTTTTTTTTTAAATTTATTTTTGGTCAGAATTTACCAAAAATGGCTCTAAAGCCGCTTCCTCCTCCCCGTGCACAGACTTTTGTCTGGGCAGGGAAATCAGGAGCGACAGCTGAACTGGAAGACAGCCTTTGCTTCAGAGCAAGCAATCCCACTAATCTTTTAATGCACAGACAAAGCAAATGCCAAACTAATGAAATACCAGCTTATGCCTTCAAAGGGGAAAATTTCAGACCCAGCATAGCCAAGGGAACAAAGTTACGAGAAGCTAACAAAAGTCAAAGTGAGGATATTTTCCCTCAAAAAAACCCCAAAAAAGCTAGACAACCACAAATACCATGACTCAAGGAGGGCTCTTTCGAAAGCCCAGAGTGAGCGATGTACAACACGCGATCTTCACGAAGGGGAGAACGAAAAACAAGGAGGGATTGGATGCAAATCAGTTCTATCATTCCTAGTTTCTATTCATTGGGAAGGGAGTAGGGGGGGCACTCCAATAATTCAACATCCAGACAACTTCACTAGAGCTTAAAGGAATCTTTGCTGAGCGATGCTATTTCTGGTATGCCAAGAATAATCCAGAGATTAATTATTTCTCCTGGGTTTTGGCAGGCACAGGCACTGCCTTCTACCTTACCTCCTTGGGCTGGGAATATTGTCTGTGCTCTTTTGCACCTCCAAAGAAAGAGTCATGGACTCACCACTTGTTTTGGGGCCATTCATTTCAAATAACACGCAGGATCTTCTTGGGAACCAAACTATTTCAGCAGCAGGCACATCACAAAACCCCTCCCAGATCTTGCACCCCCAGCAGCCATTTCAATGAATTCCACGGGGAAACACCCCAGCACTGACAATGAAAATCCTAATTCCCAACATTTCACTGCCATCTCCATCAGAAACTCCCAAAGGTCTCCACCACAAAGGTGACTTTTCCGGCCACAGCAGCTCCAGTTTATCTGAATTTATTTTTCCCTCCCCATCTATTCCATAAGGGGAAAAAAAAAATAAATAGCTGGAAGGGTGTCCCAGCAATATTTTATCTCAGTCTTTGCTGTGGCCTAGAAGTCAGCAAACCATCTCCTCTTGGAATTATAGAATCATTTAGGCTGGAAAAGGCCCCTAAAATCAGAGCCCAACCATTTCCCCAGCACTTCCAATGCCACCATTAAATTGTGTCCCCAAGTGCCACATCAGCTTTTAAATACATTCATGCCCTCTGCTGCCCCAAAAAGGTCACCAGGCAAGTCTTCTCCAGCTCCACATTCCCCTAAAATCCTTGCAGCTCTCCAGTGATTTCTTGTATCCCGACAAATCTCCCACTTCTTCCTCCTTTTTCATCCAGTCTTCAGTTCAGTGTTTTACAGACCCCCCAGAACCAACCCTGGATGCACTGCCTAAGTCAGGATGAGAACAAATTCAGAAATATTTAGAAATATTTATTGATGTTAATGATGTGAGGTTTCATTAAGATAACATGGTTTTAATTTATAAATTGGATTGAGGCACCTCATAGCTGTTCTGAGCATGAGAGGTCTGGGAAGCAACAGAGTCAGGTACCACCATTTCAGGTGGTATGTTATAATTACATTAACATAAGCTATAAAATGAATTTAAATTGGTTAATTAATAGGTCTCAGAGTTTCATTATCAATAGGGAATCACAGGATCATGGAGTGGTTTGGGTTGGAAGGGACCTTAAAACTCATCTCATTCCACGACACCTTCCACTATCCCAGGTTGCTCCAAACCCTGTCCAACCTGGCTTTGGACAGTTCCAGGGACAGGGAAGCCTGGGGGTTATTTATCCCCATCTTATACCCCAATATTTTGGGATTAACCTGGTTTGTGATAAACTGAAACTAAGCTAGAATTAAATTTGCAGATAAGTGAAACTGTTGGAGAAGGCTAAATAGAGAAAACTTCAAGGAGATCAGGCTGCTAGAACGAGGCATATCCAAACAGAGCCAAATAAAATCACATCCAGGAGCTAGGAAAGCAGGTCACAGCCACAAAATGAGACTGTCCCAGCCATTCCAACAAAGGAATGAATGAGCAAGATACAAATTGTCAGCTAAAAGCACTTTCTGTCTACGATAATTCTCAGTCATTTCATGCATAACCTCAGGACAATGAGGGCACAGCCCTCTGTTTTCAATCATGGCTCATAACTGTCGCAAAAATGGGAAAAATCCACTAAAAGACAAATTCACCGAAGGAAGGACTTGTGCATTCACCAGACGGGTGTGAAGCTTCCCAGCCTTTCACTAAATCCAGGGCAAGAGATCAGGGAAACCCACCACAGTCACGGGGGGCTCAGCCTTTGAGCTCGTCACGTGCAGCATCAACTTTTTAACTACAAACACCCCTGTGAAGTTCTTCTGAAGTTTTGAGAGAAATCCCAGCAAGATAACACCGTGCCATGCTTAAATAATCCCAGTGATCAGAAATCCTTTGATGCTTAATGCTCAAGTCGGAATATTTTTAGAAAAGCGCTGCCTTTAGCTAAAAAAAGAGCCCACTCCACACACTATCAGTCAACTGATCAGCAGATAGTATCTAATCTCTAAATAATGCTGATCTGGAGGGAGGCTCCAGCTTTATGAAAAGACACTTGCCAGCTGATTTAAAGGTACAGAAGTGAACAGAAGTAGTGGCAGCTTAAGGGAGGATGACTACAGAAGCTCGAAGAATTGACATCTTGAAAAGAAAGTGAAAGTCCTGGAAGTCAGAGAATAACAAAATTTTAAAAGGAATATTAAGCCTAATAAAGGCACTAAGCTTGTACAGTGGAGCAGAGATGGTTATCCAGTCTCACAACCAAGCACTTCCAGCAGGAATGTCCATACTGTCCATGTCATCCTGGAAAAGGGTTTTCCACAAGCAGAGGAAAATGTGTTTGCCCTCCAAAACCAGCAGATTTTGGAGTCTACTTAAAATCTCTCTCAGCCTCAA
This sequence comes from Hippolais icterina, assembly GCA_013400075.1. NCBI lineage: Eukaryota > Metazoa > Chordata > Aves > Passeriformes > Sylviidae > Hippolais > Hippolais icterina. The sequence continues at coordinate 48,697 of VWYN01027536.1, read as the reverse complement.
CACTCCTGAGGATCCCTCCCTGCAGGCTTTGCTGGGTGACAGCAACTCTGCCCCTCCTGGTGTCCAGGAGATCACACCAGGCAATGCTCCCTTACCTTCAGAGCTGCAACCTAAACATCCTCCCGACCTGAAAATAACTTTAAGGGAAGAGAAGACAGAAAAGTCTCTTCTTTAAAGTAATTCATCCCTCATGATCCTGTTAATGCAGCTTCAGGGCTCAGTGCTGCACTGTGCACCTCCAGAAACACTACCTGCTGTCTCTTCACATAAAGAGCTGATGACAGGAGGAGCTTTATTACTCTAATCACTCACAGAAAAAAGTTCCTGCACATGCACTTGACTACTCAATTTGCTTTATGCAAGTTGTCCATGAAAGGGATCATTTCTTTCAGCTATAAGATTGTTTAAAGTGCTCTTATCTCTTCCTCCCTCTTTTTTTTTTTTCCCCAATTCTATTTCAGTAACATTGAGAAAGAGCCCAAAGGAGCTGTGGCTGCTCTTGGATCCCTGGAATTGTCCAAGGCCAGGCTGGAAAGGCTTGAAGCCACCTGGGATAGCGGAAGGTGTCCCAGGCCAGGGGGCGGGAATTGGATGAGTTTAAGGTCCCTTCCCACCCAAGACATCCTGGAATTCTGTGATCAGCCCCGGGCAGAAGGCTGCAGGGTATCCAGAGGAGGACACAGGAATTCAAGTGGAAGCACAGAGTCACTGGGAGATGACTCGTGGCACGGAAACCCCAAAGCTTGAGGCAGCTGACTGAGTGCACTGAGTTTGTCAAGGCTGTAACAGCTCTGATTAAAGATGTCAGCAACGCCAGATCAAGAGCAAGTGCCTCACGAGCAGCAGCACCAGGGCAGCCAGGAGACAACGAGAAATCCACACTGCTCAAAATCTGCAATCAAGGCTACCACTGACTAACAAAATGGGCAAAATATCCCCCCCAAGCCAACCGAAACAAAAAGCAAACGACAGCAGGGAGGTGATGAGAGGGAACAGAAGAACACCAAAACTCAGGGTACAGAGTGGCTTTGGGTAAAAGGCCCAGAGAACATGATGGCCATGGAGTTGTATCTACAGAAAGCTTTCCAGGAAAAGCCTGCTCCTTCATAACAGCTTTAGCATGAAGGAGGGATATTAGACTGGATATTGGGCAGGAATTGTTCCCTGGGAGGGTGCTGAGGCCTTGGCACAGGGTGCCCAGAGCAGCTGTGGCTGCCCCTGGATCCCTGGCAGTGTCCAAGGCCAGGTTGGACACTGGGGCTTGGAGCAGCCTGGGATGGTGGAAGGTGTCCCTGCCCATGGCAGGGGGGGGAATGAAACGAGATGAACGTTAAGGTTCCTTCCAACCCAGATCATTTTAGGATTCTATGATTCCCTAAAGAACTGTTTTCAAGAGCGCTTTGCAAAGAAAGATCAAGCACCTCTAGCAGGAGGAGCACACAACCACGCTCACCCAAGCTCAATTTTTATTTAGATGAAAGCCCAGCTGTAAGGAAAGAGCAGAGTAGGGTTTCCTTTGACCACTGCTTAGAGCCACCATCTCATCTGATCTCTGGAGGCAGATTCCAGCTGTCCTGGAGTCAGCAGCACATCCAGCACTCCTCAGATGGGGCACCTGTCAGGAAGGATTCAGCTGATGGGTTTGAGGGCCTCGCTGCAATTATCTCATCAGTGACACACACTGTGAGATGCAATCAGCTTCCAGCTAATTACACATCATCCTCAGTGCACTCAGCAACAGCACAGGAGCCACATCAGCCAGGGGAGCTCCTTTAAACCATCGGGAAGTCAAAGCCCACCCACATTTGAGCAGGTCCTTGAGGAAGAGGCAGAGGTTGGAAAGGTCCCAGTGGGAAGGACAGAGCCTTGGGAAAGCCCAACAAGTGTTTCAAGAAGGAGGTTTTGAGGCATGCACACTTCCCTGGTGGTTTTTTGGGGGAGCACTGGCTCTTCCTCATCCCTGCTCCCAGTCAACTCAATCTTTGGTTGTGGTGGTTCCCTCAAGACAACAAAGAGCAGCAGTTCCAAGACAGCAGCAGCTTTTTGTGGAGATTTTACCAGAAAGACAGCAAGGAGAATGAAACCTGAACAACTGTCCCTGCCACCCTGCTTGTCCTGGGAATACTTTACAATCCCTACAGACAGATCCCTACGCCTGGCAGTTTATCATCAGCGTCCTGGCTGCTCAGACCCTGACAGGTAAACACTGAGCTACACTGATGCCTTCTGCCAGGAACGCAGAAAAGGCACAGGGACAAAGTGAGTTTTTATTACAGCCTTTAGGCAGCGAGTCAAATTCATCCCCTGAGAAACCTGCACTTCCCCCCCCACCCCACACTCCTAAGATGTACATTCCCATCTCCATCGAGGCATCTTTAAACATCACTATCCCATGCTGTGTTTAAGGCATGTTAAAGTACCTCCCTGAAATGCACAGCTCCCCATCCCCACCACGGTGGGGGGTTTGGGGGCACTCGCTAAGAGATACAGCAGCGTAGAACCCCCAGAAGTTCAGCAAGCACAGCAAGACAGCGAGGCTTAGAAAGAATTAAAAAACAAAGTCTCAACAAGAAAGCTCCTTAGAGGAATGCAATTGATTTTCCAAGTCTTTCAGACCACGTATTTTAATTAATATTTATCCTACCTACTTAAATGCCATAATCTGTGCCGTGTTAGAACTGCAGCATTCAACAACTGATGCTATTAATTCTGCCCACCATGGCATCTCCCTCTTCCAGATGCAAAGGGAAGCACTCAGCAGAGAACAGAGGGATCCTTGCAGCCTTCTGCGTGTGTTGCAACAATGCACTCCAGCAGATAAACATTTCAACGCTTCTTAAAGCATCAATTTTGTCTTCCCCTCCTTTGCAAGGAGTGCCTGTTGTCAGCTTAACAACTATTCCCAAATAGCAAACAGCTAATGGGCCACTGAGAAAAGCTCTTTAAAAAATTCAGCCTGTGCTGGCTCCAGAGCTGAGCTGAAGACTTATAACCCATGGAAATGAGGGGCTGGAATGATGGGCCATAGCAAGTGCCAGAGCACTGGCACAGAAAAAAGGAATTCTGCTGCCACAGGAGAAGCTTCAGTGGAGAACCACCTCAGCTGGGAGCTGTTAGGGACCAGAAACACTGACTCTGCTTTTGGGGAAGGAGGCAGCTTTCCACACAGACAGCCAGAGCAGATGTGGCAGGCAGGAGAGCATCATCACACTTAGTGCATCCAGGGAGACCCGTGAGAGCTGGCAGGAGACAGCAAAACCACCATTTCTGGCAGAAATCCTCATCCCTAAGCTCAGAGTACAACCTTGAATTTGATATGAAACACGAACCAGCCATAATTCCTTTCAATTCCTTGGGGAAGGAGGAGAGAAGCTGCAGAGGGGGCAGAGCCTTTTGGGGCAGACTCCCAGGAGAGCAGCTGCATCCCACGGGGAGGAATTTTGCTCCTCCGTAACATTTTACACAACTTTCCGCTCTCAGCCAGCTCACCAAACTAAGCAGTGCTTGGACTCCTGGTTTCTTCCCCATTGCTCCCTCTCTGGTACAGATTTGGGGAGAATGAAAGGTAAAACTCCCCCAGCACTGCAGGACTTCCAGTGTCACCACGATTTTTACAGCAAACTCATCTTGAAGAAGGCACAGTTTGTCTCAAATTCAATTACACTGCACCAGAAGGTGGTCACAGCACTTGGGGGGGAAAAAAAAAATGAAAATAAACCCCAAACACCCTCAAGTTTCAAACTACAGAGCATAAGGAGTAGAAGACTCCTGATATGTATCAGGGGGCCCTATTAAGATCATTATTTGCTGTCAGAGTCTTTAAGCAGCATGCAGCCTGCTCTAAATATAGATCCATTTAAAGCTTTTCTAGGGGGAAAAAAAATAAATTTAGAAAAACCTAAGTGACTTAGAATCAAGAGTGACACCAAGACAGAGCCACAGCAGTGCAGACAGACTGCACCAAGGTGATTTTTAAAGGCAAACCTGTGCACCTGCACTCCCTGGGGAGATTTTCAGTGGAGAGCTGCATCTTCGGTGCTCTGCTGCATTTGGTGCTGCAACACCATCAGCGATTCCCCCTCCCTGTTCTGGGAGTTACCTGCCAAATCCATTCCCGGGGGAAACCTGCCATTGTTAGTGGCTTTACAGGTGATGTAGACCTCAGCCAAAACCAGTTTTCCCTCCCAGGGTCTCCGCACTGCAGTCCCCAAGTACCCACGGGTCTGCCAAAGCACGAGCACTTAAAGCTGGCAGAGCCCCAGACAAGAAGGTTTACATCCTTTTCAAAACTCCACTTCAATTTTATGTACTCCAGGGAATATTGTTGTTTATGCACATCATCCCCTTGGGAATTCTTGGTGATATATCCCTGGGGCTGGTTATAAAGCACAGCAGTGCTTTTGATCACGGAGCAAATGCCAGCATGGAGTGGCATTTGTTCCCCTGGCAGAAGGGAATACAGAGATACAGGATTCTTTCCCTTTCTCCCTGAGAAAGGTGTTGGAGCCTTTTCCCTCACTCTTCCAACCTCTCCTGCAGGGCAGTGGGAACAACTCCTGCCCTCTCAATATCTGCTGCAGGGAAAGGTGTGATCTGCACCACTCACCTCTCCTAGAGCATCCCAGCTGAGGGCAGGCCTGGAGGGCAGCTCTCTCCCTTCCCATGGAATAATATCACCAACAGAACTGCCCTATTCCCAGGCAAACCCAAAGGACAGAGGGAGGGGTGTGCCAGGAGCACACAGCAGACAGCGTGGGCACGAGAATCCTTCAGAGAACAGCCACTTTGCAAGCCAATTACACCAAACTGAACAAAGCTCCTCTGACTCCAAAGGAGTGACTTTAATCGTGTTTATTCTCCTAAAATATTCCAGAATAATTTCTACTGCACACATAAGATACAGTATTCTTACAGCAGTGTCCTGCCCTGGCTGAAGATCTTTACTATTGTAGCATTCTTTTCCTAAAGCCACATCACATTTAAGCCTTTCCTGCCTGTAAGGTGACTCCAGCCTCTTCCCTATCAGACATCCAACCAATTTCCCAGTGGACCAAGCCACCTGGCAGCAGGAGAGACTTGCAGCAGGATTAGGATGCTCTGTAGGGATGCAGGAAAACAGCTCCTCTTTCTCCCGAGAGAAACAAACAATTCTAATTTGGAAGCTGCTTTTTAATGCAGTTGGTTGGGTTTTTTTTCCTCCTCCTCCTGCTTTTTAGAAGGCTGTTTTGAGCATAAATGGGAGGTTTGAAGCAGCACTGAATCTTAATGGGCCTCTCACGTGCACAGGCAGCTGCTCTCTGCCAGACTGGAGCTGCTCAGAAACACATACAGACTCTTCTCGACAAAAGGAAGTGGAAGCAGCCTTAAATGCTTCTCTTTTTTTGCTGTATTTGAAACAACTGACTCCACCAGTCAAAGAACATCCCCTCCATTGCAATCCATCTCCCCAAAGAGGAATAAGACCACTGGATGAAAAAGAAAGGCACTGAACCCCCGGCAGAGGAAACCCAGGCGGCTCTGTGGCAGAGACAAAAGCAGCGATACAGAAGCTCAGCCCTGCTGCCTCTCCCTCCAGGAGGGTCATCACCAACTGGATCTCTTCACCAGAGAAATGTTCATGCTGTGCCCCATACCCAGGGCCAAGGAACAGCCTCTCCCAGGTGGGGGTCACTGTCAAGGGAGGAACACACAGGTAGTGAAGCCCCTGGTGGGCAGCAGCAGGGCAGAGATGGAGCCAAGCTCCCAGGAGAGAAATCAAAGCTTCCAAGCAAATCATGAAGTCTATTTCCTCCTAAGGGGCTGCTCCATTCCCAGGAGCTGGCACACTTTTCCCTGAATTAGCTGCACTGACTGAAAATATCCGTTCCCAGGGGGAACCAAGTTCTTTCCAGAGCACGGGCATAGAAAAGGGGCTTGGTTGGGTCAGCACACCTGCAGAGCTCACCTTGACTCCATCCCACCCTGTGTGAGCTCAGCCTTCAGCCACCTGGATTCACACAGTCCTGGAATGGTTTGGGTTAGGAGGGACCCTAAAGTCCATCCCATTCCACCCCTGCCATGGACAGGGACACCTTCCACTATCCCAGGTGACTCCAAGCCCTGTCCAACCGGCCCTGGGACACTGCCAGGGATCCAGGGGCAGCCACAGCTGCTCTGGGCACCCTGTGCCAGGGCCTGCCCACCCTCACAGCCTGGAATTCCTTCCCAATATCCCATCCATCCCTGCCCTGTGGCAGTGGGAAGCCATTCCCTGTGTCCTCTCCCTCCATCCCTTGTCCCCAGTCCCTCTCCAGCTCTCCTGGAGCCCCTTTAGGCCCTGGGAGGGGCTCTGAGCTCTCCCTGGAGCCTTCTCTTCTCCAGGCTGAATCAACACATTAAAAGTTAATATTCCAAAGACTTCCACACACCTTTCTGGGCACTCAATGGCAGTAAGGGACCTCCCAGCCCACCCCCTCCTCCCCAGACCTCCTTTCCTCCAAATAACCCTGGGAAGTCAAATTTGACACGATGAAGGATTTGCCTCCTTTGGGACCAACACCCTGAATTTTGTGCAGACAGTTCACAGGAGGGAGATCTCCTGACACAGGGGCTGTGATGCTGCACGGGCACTTTTGCACAGCAGCTGTCTAAGGGCAGTGTTTGGAATGCAGGGATCACCTCAGAGGACAAAAGCACTGAGGGAGACACCTTGAGCAGCCTGAACAAATAGAAAAAATACCAGCAGAAATGCTGCTGGGACACTTGATGCTACTCGATGCCAGTCAGATCACTGTCTTCTTCCACTTTACAAAAGAAATAGAAACTTCAGTCTCAGGCAGAGAGATTTGATTACAAAGCAGATATGGGTTAGCAGATATCAGCTGGAGTGGAGGAAGCGAGCCAAGCCAGGGCTCTGAGCCCAAACAGCCCCGTTACAACACTGCAAAGGGAAGAGAAACTGCTCTGACACACCAGTCAGGACACAGGGTTTCTCCTCTGAGCTCTGAGAAACCCCAGCCTGCAGCCCACTGCTTTTCACTTTCCATTTGCTAAGCACATCCCACCATTGACCCAGGCAGAGCATTTCCAGTGACTCTGGAGTCAGCATCGCTGGGAGCTCAGCATCCCCCAGGGAGGTGAGCACAGGGATGGAACAGGCAGGAGAGAGCAGAGAGATGGAAAAGGAGGATCTGCCCCCTCTGCACCCCAGCCAAGCCACGAGTGGCAGGTTTAAAGCAAAGAAGGAAAGTACATTTCTATTTTTGGCTTGTGACATCAAGGTCCGGGAGGGGCCACATGATGCTGCCCAGCCCCTCCCACCCCACAGCAGGATATTTTAGGGCAGTGTTTTAATGTGATCAGACCCCCTCTGCTCTGGAGCCAGGTTGGGAGAGCTGGAGGTGTTCACCTGGAGAAGAAAAGGATCCAGGGAGAGCTCAGAGCTCCTGCCAGGGCCTAAAAGGGCTCCAGGAGAGCTGGAGAGGGACTGGGGACAAGGCACAGAGGGAGAGGACACAGGGAATGGCTTCCCACTGCCACAGGGCAGGGATGGATGGGATGGATATTGGGAAGAAATTCCAGGCTGTGAGGGTGGTGAGGCCCTGGCACAGGATGCCCAGAGCAGCTGTGGCTGCCCCTGCATCCCTGGCAGTGTCCAAGGCCAGGCTGGACAGGGCTTGGAGCCACCTGGGACAGTGGAAAGTTCCCTGCTGGTGGAATGAAATGATCTCTAAGGTCCCTCCCAACCCATTCTGGGATTCTGTATCAGCACCATCATAAAGGTCCATGGGACATTCATGGATCAGCCCCTTGTCACTGGTATAACCTGAAGGGAACAAGTTTACAGACACAAAAAGCCGTTTAAGGCACATCATGGTTTCAAGCAAAACACTCCCTCAGCAGAGAGGCAGAGGTAAGAGATCAGGTGGCCCAAGAAACCATTAAGCAAACTCTTCATGCTGAACACGAGTGTCAAGGTTTTGAGGAGCTCAAGTTCAAAGCCCCCACAAGTCATTTGTGACCTGAGTGTAAATGATGCTAAGCCAAATCCCAGAGCTGGCACTGATGACATCCAACCCACCCGTAGATCAAGAGTCTAATGCCATATTTCAAAACCCCCAAAACATGAGAGGAGCAGAGTATTTTCTTTCACTTGTACACAATAGAATTTATGAAACAGATAGCAAAAGCCATCCATCTTCATTTATAAGTCATGGCTTTTGCCTTTGTTAAATTTAATTGCTTCCCCTGTGGCTTCAAATCAAGGGCAGATTCTATTAAAAGTAATTACTTCGCTGTGCAGCTGGCATAGCAAAGTTGCTTGATAAAGGTTAATCTACTAAGTGATGGCAGCTCCTAAATGAGGGTGATGATTTTCATTAATAACTTCACGGGGAAGATGATGCTGGAATTTACACGTGCATTGACATGATAGCCACAGCTCCAGAGGGTCCCATGTCCCCATCCATGGCCCGGGAACAACAGGACACTGGGACCACGGGGTCATGCTGCAGGTGCCAAGCACAGGCAGCTTTTTCCCTGTGCCACCCACAGGGCTTCCACTCACATGTATCCACAGATTATGGTCTGGTCCATCCCTGGAAGTGTCCAAGGCCAGGTTGGATGGGGCTTGGAGCATCCTGGGATAGTGGAAGGTGTCCCTGCCCATGGCTGAGGGTGGAATGAGGTGGGATTTAAAGTCCTTTCCAACCCAAACCCTTTTAGGCCAGAGTAGAATCAGCATCCCTGGCATGATGAGCTCGCTCCGAGCCATTTGCTTTTTAGGATTCTTTTTGTTTTCCATAGTTCTAGCGGAAGGGAAAGCAGGAGCAGGAGGCTCCTGATAATCATCGGACAAAGTGGGACCAAACTCAGCAGGAAGGCTTCAAACAAACCCCTCATTTTCCTTTCTTTTCCCCCTCCCACTTCCTCTTTTCCCCCTGCAGAGCAGCAGCCCAGAAATGCAGCCCAGAAATGCAGCATTCTGTGCAAAAGGCCACCTGTGCCACACAAATAACAGAGAAAGGCTAGAGGATACAAAAAAAATACACTTCCCCCCCACTAATGCCATCTTTTAGCTGCACTGGAGGATTTTACTTCTCCCACTCATGACCAGAACGTTCAGCTATGCAGTAACAGCACTGCTGCTCTCCCCAGACTAACTAAAGCTGGCCTAATGATCTTTCGTGGATGTCTTCCATCTCAAGACATTCTATGAATCCTGTGGGTTTAGGCACCAGGACGTGGCAACCCAGTGCCTACTGTGGTACATTTACGGAACATCCTAAGCATTTTCAGGTTTTTAATCATCAGAACCCATTTTTATAAGCAAGCTGTGGATATTTCATGGAAAAATTAGACCAGCTCTCTCAACCACAGGGAAGTTTTACATCATAAATCACAAATGCCTCTGAAATCAGGAGCTTGAGCAAAAAAAAAAAAAAAAAGGTTAAGAATTAGAAGCTTAGCACCAGCTATTTTTAACGTAATACTGAGAGTAACACCCTGCAAGCAACACGCACACATGCTCTATGAATAAAGTAAAAATTCAGCCTTCTGCACAAGCCTGCCCCTCCGTGAAGGGAGCTGCCATCTGCATGTTGAAAGGATTATTTTCCATGTGGGAGGCCAGAGAATGGAAAAAAAAAAAATCCCAGAAACCTGCTAGGAAATGCAGTCAAAAGGGCAGGTTGTCTCCTGTTTCAGCAAGCAGAGGTGGTCCACATGGAAGGGCTCTAGCAGAGCAGACTGCTGGCCTTCCAGCCTTACACCATTAATTTCCCATCAGGAAATTAATTAGGGAATTAGGTGACTTCAGGGAGAGGGGTTGAGACTGAAAGTTCTGAAAGGGATGACTTGCTGGATCCCCCAATCTCCAACATTAACCTTTGAATCATCTTCCTGTGAGGTGAAAACACCTCTTTGCACCTCTCTTCCAACCCAGCTGCACAGTTTCCACCCCATTAACCACATTCATGTCAAGTTTTAGCTACCAGAGCTCCCTGTGTCAGGCAAGTCCCAGATGGGCCATCCAAGCTCCAGTTAATGAAAAGCCACTTTGAGCACCTCTGTTGCTGCTCCTGCAGCATGACAAAGCCCTTTCAGAGCAGCACAGCTGCTCCTTCCCTGCCTGCTGCACTTCACACACCTTGGGCTTCCTGAAGCCACTTGTGGCCATTCCCATCTCCCAAGTCCTTCTGTTTCCCAGTGGAAGCAAAGCTCTGCCTTCCATCGTGTCTGTGACAAGGATTTGTACCCCAGGGGTTTCAGTTTCCCCTTGGTAGTTATCACTCCAGAGCAATAAAAATCTCCTCGGGTCAGATGCAAACAACTCATGGCTCCAATTCCTTCTAAATCAAATTTTACTGGAAAGTCACGGGAAGCTTGAATATTCCCAAGACTAGAAAGAGAAAGGAGCTATTTATTCTTGCAGTTACACCAAGCGAGAGCTGAAAAGGTGTTACATTGCTGCCAGCTTAGCTACACATTCAAAAATAAATGTGTTTTCTTGGTGATGGTGAGAGTGCAGATCTCCAGGGAAAGCAAAATCAGAATGGAAAGGCAACGAAGCAAAGTTATTTATTCAGACTACAGCTGCCAGAAGGGTCTGTTCTGATCAGAGGCTGTTCTGCTGCCCAAGGGGGAAAGGTGAGCAGCCCTACCTGCAACTGGCAGGTGAGAAAAGCAAAGAATTCCTCACTGGGAGCAGGTGAAGCAGCCCAGCAGGGACACGTGGGATACCCAAGGGATGAGCACCTAGCACCACTTGTGCGATCCAGCAGGGCAGGGCAGCACCTGTGTCAAGGCAAAGGCCGTGTCAGGCCCTCCAGGAGCAGATTTTGCTTGTAATTACGTGGTGGGACAAGCAGCAATTCCCCCTGAGTCCTCTCGAGTTTAACCAAGCCTTCAGCAGATAAATGGAGCAGTCACCACCATCCTGCCACGCTGTCACAGCTCTCACATTGCTGCTCCAGAGGAGGGGATGGATCCCTCAGGGACAGGACAAGAAGATGCTTGGAGGGGGAAAGGATCAGGGCTCGTGGCAGGGCCCAGCAGCTGCAGGGATCAAGGTTAACACGAGTCAAGGTGGATTTCTGTTCTGAGTCAAATTGCACTCTCCAAAAGAACAAAGACATTTCAGGCCAGTATTTCAATATGACCATAGCCCCTCTGCTCTGAAGCTAGGCTCAGAGAGCTGGGAATGTTCACCTGGAGAAGAAAAGGATCCAGGGAGACCTTGGAGGCATTTCCAGTGCCTAAAGGGGCTCCAGGAGAGCTGGAGAGGGACTTGGAACAAGGCATGCAGGAACAGGACATAGGGAATGGCTTCCCACTGCCAGAGATGGATGGGATATTGGGAAGGAATTGTTCCCTGTGAGGGTGGGCAGGCCCTGGCACAGGGTGCCCAGAGCAGCTGTGGCTGCCCCTGGATCCCTGGCAGTGTCCAAGGTCAGGAGCAACCTGGGTTGCTGGAAGGTGTCCTTGACCACAGAAAGAAATGGGCTTTAAGGTCCTTCCAAACTGTTCAGTGGAATAATTAGGAAATGGGATCCATGCTCCCAAATGATGCCAGCTCGGCCCTACAGCTCCCAGTACTTTTGGTTGGCACTTGGCAGAAATGTGAGATGCAGCTCCAGGCTTTGTATAAGGCTCAGTAAAACCCAGCCATGAGCACATCTAGGAGCGTGTGACCCTCTCTGGGCATTTTGGGTAATTTTTTGGGTAACAATGTGTACATTACACTGCCAGTCACACTGCTGGAGTGCTGCCAAATCCAAGGCAGGAACTATTCCTAGTGCCTCCAACCTGAGATGTTACATTTCCAGAGCAATTTGATATTAAGAGCTTTCCCATAAAACGAGAAAAGATGATCTAAAAGTGAGTTGTTTCTTATTTTTATGACCACTTTGATTCTTTAGCAATATTTGCCACAGAGAGCAAAAAAACAATGAAAAAAAAAGGCACACCAGAACCCTAAAAAAAAAAAAAAACCAACCACCTTTGCGATTTTTAGCTAAAAAAAGGCTACTTGGATGGCACAGAGCTCCCTCTTCACCATTCTCTGTATAAATCAGACTGAGAAAGAGCACAGCCAACCTCACCGTCACCTGCAGAGTGGGATGCTCGTGCACACAAAGCCAAGATTTAGAGCTAACCCAAAGGCAGAGCTTCTAATTCATCACAGTTTTAATTGGTTTCAGTCCCCAAAGAAATACTTCAGTAGACATGAACTGAACCTGGCAGCCACACAGGGATGGGAAAGAGGCACACACTGATTCTAGAGAGAGATCCTTAAGCCGCAGGACCGAGCCTTGGACACTCAAATTGGTTTCTGTGGAAAAGCTGTAATGAAATTTTATGGCTCTGTCAGAGCCACAGTAGAACTGGTTGAATTCAAGCAACCTTCAGTGGAAAACATACATAAAACAAATCTTTTCTTCCCTTCTTTTTAAAAAGAAAAACCTTGCTGCTTTAAAAAAAAAATGAGGCAGGAAGGAGAAGCTAAAGAGAAACTGGATTAAAAATGCCCCCTTTTTTTTCCTCCCTTCTTTAAAATCAAAGGTATTTTACCTCCCCTAAGGCACCAGAAGGTAAAGATAATCATGAAAAAGCTGAATGAAGCAAAAGTTTTGTGGAGGCTCGCATGTGGATTTGACCTAGATACAGTGAACATTCTTGTGATTAATACTAAGGTTATAATTTTATACCAGAGCTCTCCAACTCCAGCTCTAAAACAAATTGGACAGAGTGTCTTATTACTCCCTCATTCCCCTTGATAGATCACTAAATATCTGCGTGCTTTAATTATTTGAAACAGACCACAATTCATTATTTCCCCTTTGAATTCTGGTACAGAGTTGGATTTTCTTTCATGCCCTGCAAACTGCATTAGGCTATAAAGGGACTGGGATACTAAAAGAATATTAAACCCTTTGCCCACATGCCAAAAATCTGTGGGAGGTACCAAACGCTCATCACTGCCCACACTGCACACTCCACCCCACCTGAGAGATGGTTTAAAGCTCTTAAAGATTAAAGAATAAAGCAGGTGAAAACGAAAATTTGAAAGGCAAAATAAAAGCAGGCGAACGGGGATGTTTCCTCCTGGGTGTCAGAGCAATTGGGTTTGTCTGACATCCCAAAGCAGGATGTTATGGAATGGTTTGGGTGGCAAGGGACCTTAAAGATAGATAATCTAGTTCCAAGACTAAGGAGCTTAAAAAGGTCTTTAAAACCTCCAAATCAGCATTACTTTTCCACTTTTGCACCCACATGGAGCTGGGTTTCTTACGTTCAACAGGGTTTATAGCAAATCAGCCCTTCACTGATCCACACGTGGTGCCCCCCAGGGCCTGCAGCCATGAGAACACAGCTCCCTGTCCTGGCCTGACCCCACTCTGGCTCAGTTACAACAATTTAGTGACCCTGCACATCTTCACAGCATCAGCTGACACCAGCACCCACCCAGCACCTGAATTTGAGGCAGCCACACAGAACCCATGGCCAGCTTCTCTTAACCAACCAACAGCAGGGCAAACACTTGCAGAAGATACAGCAGGGAAGAAAACCAAGGAGGTGGTTTATTGGAAAAATTAAACATCCTTAGACATAAACTTCCTATGAGACACAGTGCCCAAGATCTGGGAGGAGGGAAAACACTCTGGCCTCCCTGAGAGGACACATCCCTGGGGGATACATTCTCACCACATCTCACTCAATTAGATGAAGAATTATAAACTACACCACCTCTGCCAGGGCAGAGCTAATCTAAGGCTGGTTTGATGACTTCAACCCCTGCTCTGGCTTGTCAGGTGTGAGCGTCAAATCACACCTCCAGCCTTAAGCCACTTCAGCTGGCTAGTGAGGTGTCCTTCATTTTTCCCTAATTAAGCTTCCCCAGACCACCTTTTCTCAGCTTTAATTGTTCCGTGAGCATTCTCCTGGTTGCCTGAGTAGCCAGGGCTGATTTATCATGTTCTGCAGGTAATTAATCCACTGATGCCAGCCTGAGCAATCACAGAACAGGTTGGGCTGGATGACACCTTCAACTCCATCTCATTACAGCTCCCTCTTTCCCAGCCCACTTTTCTCCATTTGTGGGCACCAAAAAAAAAAGTTGCTTTGGGAAGAAGGAGGCAACATGGGCACATCAATAGCCATACAAATATCTGTAATAGCAGAGCTTTGCAGCACCTGGTTGAAGAAGCACAACCACGACCTCCAGTGAGTCCTTCCTAACCCTCCAAGCCCATCACTTGCACACTGCTATCTGGCTAGGAGATGTCCCCAGGCAAGCCACAGAAGAAGTCTTTGGATGTTCCCTCCAGGGGAGAGGAGAGCAATGAGAGGGAAACAGGGATATCAAAGAACACAGCCAGCTCACTCAGGCATCTCCATCCATTTCATGCATTCATCCCATACAAATTCATCTTGCCCTACACACAGCATTTTAAGGAGAATAGAGGAGAAAGTTTCTCTTCTTCCTACTTTGTGCCCAGAAGGCCAAAATCAACACATCCCTGCAAAACAGACTGGGACAGGTACTAAGCAGCTGAAGAATGCACTTCCTCCCCTAGGCTACATATGTCTAAATGACATTTGATTCCACTAAGAGGCAGATTCATTTGGATCTGGGAAAAGCAAGCGTGGAACGTGAGCTTATTTTGAACAGAATCAGCATTGTGGTAGCCAAAGCTCATTAATTATGAATTTTATCAACTGTTCACTGAAATTTGTTCTGCTAGCACTGTGTAATTGCCTGCAAAAGCAGCACTTTCAAACGAGAAAATGCCAAGCTACAAAATAATCCACATCCTTCCTTTTCCAGGAGATATCCCTTACTTGTTCCGGAACAATTACAATGCTGGGAGAATCCTTGAGGTTCTCCAAGCATCTTACCAGAGCATTCATTGCCAACAAGAAGTGCTGAAGGGCATAATTGGGTGAAACATGAATATGGAGCACAGGAAGGAGCTCTCCTGCCTGCACTGCTGGGGTCCTAGCAGGATGCTGAAGAAATTTGCCACTGAACATTCCCATATTCGAGGCATACTTTCTGCTGTTCAGCTGGACTGTGAAACGAGGAGTAAAAGCAGCACCACCCCACAGCCCCGGGGTTCAGACAATGAGTCAGCCCCACTCAAACATTGCATTACACTCACTCCCAAGGATCCCATTAAGTGCTGAACTAAGAGAAAACATCACAGGGCAGCTCTGTAGGGCACAGGCAGCACTTCACATTACAACTATTTAGAGACACTGATTTTAATCAGCAAGCAGAGCCTCTCGACTTAATTTCATTTTACATGCACACACACAGACCCACCTTGGCAAAGGCAAGGCAGAGCAGAGGTTTGGAGGCGACGAAGAGGATCATCCTACAGCACCTTTGAGAACGTGCAAAAACAGCACATCCATACACCCCTGATCCTAGAGGAACCAGGTTTGAGCCCAGCCTTCCAGCCCAACAATCCTTAGACAACCCCTCTTTCATACCCCTCTTTCACTAACAGCAACTTCTCCCTGTGACCTTTGCCCCTCCTTAAATACAATTTTTGCAGAGCTGCCCCACCTGTGGCTGATGGAGAGTCCATTGGAAACAGCTGAGACCTTCCCTGGGACCTTCAGGAGATGCCCCTGCACAGGCACACCTGTCCCCAGTATCCATCGCTGAGCACGCAGGGACCAACAACTGATTTGTCTGTGTTTGTTGGGACTAGATGGTCTCTAAAGTCCCTTCCAAGCCAAACCAGCCCAAGGTTAAGTGTTTCTGCGTGTTCAAAGAGCAGCTGCTGGGCTAACACACACTGCTTCCATCTGGGAAGTAATAAAGGATATAGGGTGTTCTCCCAGCAATTAAAATAAACCTGGGGAGCAAAGATGTGGGAGTTCTGCAGGAACTGAGATCTTCCCAGTCCTCTTTGGGTCTCAGCAGCGGGGAACCTCGAAGTGCCCAGCTGAGGTGAGAGCAACACCCCCAAAACTGGGGGCTGACCTTCACAGTTCCATCTCTGTCATCAGAGCCACTGGAAATGCGGGCTGACTTGTCCCCTTTGTCACCCTGATGAAAGCATTAACTCAGCTGATAATTAGAGAGGCCTCAGCCAGGTATGTTAATGACTACGTGAGGAGGTTCTGGTAATCAGCCGTGGTGAACAATGATATTCCTCGGATCCTTTCCAGATGCAAAGCTGTTAGAGAGTGTTTTCATCAATTACATTTCTTCCTAATCAAGTTCCCAGTGATCTTTAGATTGGGATGAAAGGAGGTACAGAAACACTGCTCAAGCCTAGAGTGATCTGTTTCTCTTGTTAACCCCTTCCGGTAAAAGCCATTTAAACAGCAGGAGATGCTGGCCACTGGTTTTACCAAATTTTTGGCAACACCAAGAAACAAATCCTGCCCCAGCATGGCAGGACTCAAATCTGAGCAGCCAGCTTGGTGTCACTGCAGAGGAAAACTCCAGCAGCCCTTGCCTGGTGAGAGCACAAGCCATAAAATGTGCTAAAACGAGACAGATTCACAAAATACCAGTGAGCTACAACGACTTGGAGGGAGAGAGTGCAGCCATCTGTGCCTGGCTCCCAACAGTCAGCCTGCCAGAGACTGTGATTAGCACTGTCCAGACAGATCTTCTCCTGTCTGCTGTCAGCAGCACTGTCTGCTCCAGAGCATGCCCATGGCACTAACAGATGTCCCGAGCAGCTCAAACGCTTGCACAGAGCTCTGAGTTTGCATTTCAATTCCCCTGCTGTGAGCTCTGGTGCTGGAAGACATGGAGAAGGTGAAAATAAAAATACAATTTTTTTTTTAAAATCCTCTTTCTTGGGGTTCAATGAAGAAGCTAAAAATGCCCATTTGGCATCTCCTTTGCCGCTGAGGAAACCTCAGCAGAGGTACCAGCAGGTGGGAGGCAGCACAGAAAGACAGGCAGGGCCAGAGCTGAGCTGTCAACACTCAGCAACGCTCCCAACTGCTGCTTTGGTAAGGTAACAAAGGGTTTACCTCTTATTTTCAATCTAGGATGTCCTGAGGTTGTTCCTACAAGGTGCATCGCTGCTAAAATATCCCGCAATATCTCCCAGCATACAGTTTTCTAACTACAGAAGTCTCAATTAGTGCTTTTCAATCTGTTGGCACAACCTCAAGCCCAGCCAGGTTAGATAATCCAAGCCCACATATCAAGCGAGAATTGAAATTCCGCTCAGCTCTCCACTCGCACTTCCCAAAGAGAATTTCTCTCCAAATAAAATAAAAACTCTCCAAATAAATAAAAATAAAAAAGAGAGAGAGAGAACAAAGGAAAACAAAATCCATCTCAACAGCTGAGTAGGAAATAAATAGCCCAGAAATACAGCAATGGCTCATGCATATCTGAAATACCCCACAGCTACAGGGTGTAAGGTGTGTGAAGAGGTCTGAGCAAAGCCTTTGGGGAGCACTTTGAGCTGTGGTAGCTCGGAGAAGCAATCACTGGAGCAGTGTGACAACAACCCTGCCCAGGAAAAGCCTCTCCAAAGACACTGAGAGCTGTCAGCTTTGAAAGGAAGCAGCAGGAAAGCCAGGGGCGAGCTTGAGCTGCTGGAAAAGTGGAGTCTTCCTGGCAAGTGTTTTGTTATTAGGCAAAATAATTATCTCACAAGGCAATGGTTATTGTTGCTAATTAATAAGTGGTGTGCTCACTACAAAGCTCTAATTTGAATGGCGGGGCAGAGCATTAAACAGGGATTTGGCAGGTGGAAAAGCACCTCCAGCTCCGTAGGTTACAGGGGGTCACTCTCCAGGTACACACAGGGGGTAAGCACGTCAGTTTCATCCCAAACCACGGAATCATATCCCAGAATCCCAGAATGGTTTGGGTTGGAAAGGGCCTTAAAGCTCTTCTTGTTCCACCCCTGCCATGGGCAGGGACACCTTCCACTAGACCAGGTTGCTCCACGCCCCCCACTCAACCTGGCACTGAGGTGCCCATGAGACAATATCATTTTGGTGCTAAATAATTTTAAAGGACACCCAGAGTGCCAGGGATGCTGGGTTTTGCTCCTTCCTTCACGATGTCTCTCAGAAATCTGCTGCAAACTGTACCAAAGGTGATTTCAAGACTCCTTTCAGGCTGCTCAGCATCTGCAGAATCCAAGTTCCCACAATTACTGCTGCAAAGAGAGCTTTCAAAATCCTCATCCAAAGGCATTTTATCACCTTGGCCGAGCAGTGACAGGCAGCAAAGCTGATCCTGAATTTGGAACTCCTGGTCAAGTTTAATGTGTAAAACTTCAGGGAAGTTTTTTTTTCCTGCTTTCTTTTTTCACGAGTTACTGGAAAACCAGCAGGGGTCACTTAACCCAAAATAGAGAGTTCACACGTGACACAAAGCTGTTTGCTTTCCAAAAACTGAAGCGGGGTTGGGACTGTAGTTGTGACAGGACACTTGACAGTCACTCCTCAGTGGCCTTCCCAGATACGAGTAATGACAGGTCCTAGAGCTTGGCTTGACTCATTCCTCACAGGCATGAGCCAGAAGTGTCAGCAGGGGATGGTGTTGGGTTTGCCTGCAGGAATTAACATCCAATATTCCCTGCCCATGGCAGGGGGTAGGAACCAGATGATCTTTAAGGTTCCTTCCAACCCAAACAGGTCTGGGACTCAATCTCTGCCACCACCACAGCATTACTGACTTACATTTAAAAGTCATAGCATTTCTTGTACTGTGCAAAGGTTGGACTCGGTGATCTTGGAGGTCTTCTCCAACCTAAACCATCCTGTGATCCCGTGCCACACAGGGAACCAACTCTGGGGTTTGCAGAGGTCACTTTTAACTGGTGCATGACTGGGTGGCAAAAACACTTCTGGCAACCAAGCTCATTAAAGGGTGAAAACGGGAATTGCCAGAAGCTTTTGTATGCATGGTCACGTTCTGCATGATCTCAACACTCCACAGAAAGGCTCCTGCCAGGAAGGCAGCAAGCCCTGGGTAGGGGCAGTATCCCCTTCCTCCCAGCTGGAGTGTAGAGAGGGACCAGTAGCTCCAAGTGATGTTTTGCCCCAAACTTGTGTTGGCCTTACCAGGATTTGCCTGATGGCAAAGAGCAAGGACTCAGATTTTGTGGCTTTGCTTGCTTTTTTAAGGACACAGCTGATTCATACTGCAAGATAAAAATTAATCCTGGGGCAAAAAATAATGCTGAAGGTTGCTGAAGGCAGCCAACCTGACTACTTGATAGCTCCAGTGAAATTCTGGCATCCAGCCCTGCTCTGTCCCAGCTCTTTGCTGAAGTCACACTGTTTGTGGTTGGACTTCGTGATGTCAAGGGTCATTTCCAAGCCGAATGATTCTGTGATCTACAGCAGCATCACCATCCACCCCCAAAAATCTTAGACACAAACACCATTTAAACAGACTGTGAATGCTGTGAAGGATCAGCTACTGCAGGAAACTTCTTGGGGGTGCAGTAGGTCAGCCCCAAGATCACCCATCGCCGCCCACATTTGGTGTGATAGGGACAGGAATAGGGAAAGCTGTCACTGTGAGGCTGGAGACCAGCACCTGATGCTCTGTGCCATCTGCCACCCTCACCAAGTGGCACTTTTCCAACCACAGGGCTTCCAGAACTCCTCCAGAGCCACATCCCACCCCCGTGTGTGTGTGACCAAGGTCAGACGCTCCTGCTGAAGGGTAGAGACCCCCTCCCTCTGCACGGCCCAGCTCCTGCTGCCAGCACAGCAAAGCCTTTCTCCTCTCACATGTCACACAAGAAGTAAATGCTGGAAAATGTGGCTCCCCAGCAGCCCCGGTGGGAGATGCCAACATTCACACTGTGACACTTACAGTCTGTCATCGACGGCTACAGGAGGATGAGGGGGAGAGAGGTTCTTCTTCTCCGCTCCCGACTCCAGCAATCAACAAAATTTCCACTCCCATGCAGAGAGCATTCAGCTTTTCACCCTGATGAGCACAGGGAAGGTTAAAATGTTTAAGCTCATTTCACTTCCCAAGTTTCTGGGCCATGGGGTGAATTTTAGTGTCTGCTTAAGTTGTTTGTGGGGTAAGGAAACAGGAGCCCTTTCTGGATGTGCTGGAGTGCCAGCCCTGCAGCAGGGTCGTTCCAAATGGGAAAAGGCTGGGCCAAAGGTGTGGCCACATTCAAACTTCCACTTTTCCACCCCATCTTTGCATCAAGGTTAGGAACAAAGCTAATTTAAGGAGCCCCCACAGCTCCAGCAGCCCTCTCCCTCTGCCTCCTCCAGGCACAGATCCCACCCTCTAACAGGTTCCTTGTTCAACAAGCTGCTGTCTCGTTCTGCCTGAACAATTTAAAATCAGGGAATGCAAGCAGAAGCAAACAGGCACAGGCAGGATAGGACACACACCCTAAGCCCCTCGAATTCAGCAATGGCTTTGTGACCACACTCAAAAGCTCCGGGAGGAGGAGCTTCTGAAATACCAGCTCACTTCAGTTCCCAGCCCTGCCCCGTGAGTATCCACGGCATTCCTGCACGCCCCATTAATTCCAGCATCCCATCAGCTCGCTGGTTTCCGCTTTTTATCTGGATGCCAGTGATACGGAGTGCTCACATCTACATTGAGCACGACTAAAGGCTGGGACTAAAGGCTATGCTGAGCTTGTTCTCTGTTCCCCACAGATGCTGGCTTCACCTTCTCCTCTCTCGCCCTGCCCTCGCTCTCTGAACTCCGGGAGCCTCCAGGGGCTCTGCCAATTCACAGCAGCTGTTCCCATCCTCCTAACGCCTTAGTAGGGAGCACTTTCCTACAGAAATATTAAGAAATCTCCTTCCTTGCAGCTCCTGCAAAGTGGAAGCAACAATTTCCCAAATACTCCACCCGAAACTTGTATTTTCTTGAGTCTGGTATTGGCTCAACAGTCAGGTATTCTGAGGTCCAATATTCAACCAGAGTGTCTCCAAAAATAAAAGGAGTGGTTTTAAAAGAGCTCTCAGAAAGATTTTACAAAGGGGGGAGGAATTATCAGAGAACAAGACTGCAAATGGGCTCCATCAATGATGTTTTGCTGCTTCCTAGAAATAAGCCAGGAAGAGTCCAAGGAATCTCCCTAATAGAAGAAAAATACCTGTATATTAACACTGATAGACCAAAAAAAAGTCTCATGTGTATTTTAGAACAATCTAAATGAGGCCTGGTACATCACTAGCAATGGTAGGAAGAGATGATAGGGACAAGGGAAAACAGCATTATTTACAATTGTAAAGGTCATGGCCAGTAAGTCGGTGGCTTGGGGAAGAAGTTCTCCTCTAAGATTCAGAAGCTGGATTATAGAGCCCATTTCAGGGCAGTTACAGGTGATAAAATCTACATAAACAGGAGCTCAACACCCATTTCATCCTCTTTCAGCAGGCAGAAGCATCTGAAGCACTGTGAGCAACTCCTGCCTCATCATTTGGAGTTCAGCTTCTTCTGGAGCCCAGCAACACCGCCGTGGTTACCCTGCTTATTTACAAGTCTCTTGGAAAAGGAACCTCAGCCAGTTCTGACTGGCGTAGCCAAAAAAAACTCCTTCCAAACAAAAAAAGCTGGGTCCACAGCCAGCACATTGCAAGCTGGGTGCTCGAAACACATTTTCCTGAGAAAAAAGTGATGGCTCACAGGGGAAAACAAAACCAGGAGAAGGGTAGAATGGCTCTTTCCTCCAGATATCCAGCTGAAGTCCTGGCAGCTTCCAGGGATTTGGGGGTTTTGCTCAATGAGGCATCCAGCTCAGCTCACCATGATGTGACATGGGGGCATTTAGCAGAGATGATGAATTGGGCCCAGGTTTCTCTGTTCTGGAAGAAGAGCTCAGCTGTCTGGGCTGAAGAAGCAGCTGTTGCTGCTGGAGTAGCTGCCAGAGAAAAAGAGAAGTGGGAGGACCACAGACTTCAGATTGTCTAGCCTGGCTCAACTGGAAGCTGCCTATTTTTGCCAGAACATTCCTGCCCACCCCACAGGAAAACCAACCCCTGTGATCTTCCCCCCAGCCCTGCTTCCTCTTGCTGGGCGAGCCAAGGAGCTCCAACGTCTGTGGTGGCTTGGGGTGAAGTGCCAAAATCAGGAATGCACTTATGCAAATGCTGAAGTAACAGAAACCTGAAGTGACAAGCTATTAAGCGGCCTTTAATTCTCAGTGTTGCAAAGGATTTATTAAACACTACACTTGCAAGGCCAGGACAAACAGGGAAGTGGGAATTCAAAATAACTTGGCAGTCTCACTGCATCCTCAAGTAGCACAGTCACCAACTGAAGCCCAAATATTTCACAAGACAAGGTCAGTGCTGTTTCCTGCACTGGACTTAGAAAGGAAAGCCCTCAGGATAAATCCATTTGCCCACAGCCCAGATTCGGGATGTTTCGGCCCACTTCCTCCAGTGCTGTAGCTGCTCTGTTGCCTCTGCCCAGTACTTCCTGGGGAAAAGTGGGAAGAGGGAGGAAAGGCGAAGGAGAGATATCATGGGCTGACTGCAACCATCCCCAGTGCCTCAGGGGACAGGGAGAGAAGAGCTGGGAATGAAGGAGTGAAGCCCAGCTTAGGCAAGAGGGTTGGAGAGAAAGTGTTGTTTTGATTTTTGTCTTTGTTTCTCATTGTCCAAATCTATTTTAATCATAGAAGCACGTGGGTTGGAAGGGACCCGCCAGGATAATTGATCCAACCCCTGGCCCAGCACAAATACCCCAACAATCCCACCCTGTGCATCCATGGGAGCGTTGTCCAAAGGTTCCTGGAGCTCTGGCAGCCTCGGGGCTGTGCCCATTCCCTAGGGAGCCTGGGCAGTGCCCAGCACCCTCTGGGGGAAGAACCTTTTCCTGCTCTCCAGCCTGACCCTGCCCTGGCACAGCTCCAGCCGCTTCCTGGGTCCGGTCCCTGTCACAGAGAGCAGAGATGGGAGCTGCCCCTTGGGAGGAAGCTGAATTCTGCTCTCAGGTCTCCCTTCAGTCTCCTCCCGACTGCACAAATTTTAGCAATAAATTAAATTAATTTCTCCCAAGGCAAGTCTGTTTTGCTCATGACAGTAACTGATGAATGATCTCCCTGCCTTTGTCTTGATCCAGGAGATTTTCCACCTGATTTTCTCCCTCTGCCCTGCCAAGGAGGAATGGTGAGAGGGAATCCAGGAGGGCATCTGGCAGCTGCCCATGACAAGCCCATCCCATGCAGAGAGAAAAAGACCACTGGAACAGAAAGCTGCTTTCAGAGACAGACCTAATTTGGCTTGGAGTTCAGTTTTTGGCTGTCCTATCCTCTCCCCACCCCTTGGATCTCATTTCACGTTAAGGTGAAAGCAATGACAGCTGATTTTTCAAGTCTGGAGACACTCCTCTGACATTTGCACAATGCCTTTACCTGGGAATGTGCCGGCAGCAAACTGGCTGCAACTTGCAGAGGAGCATCGAGCACTGCCTTCCACTCACACCAAGAGCAGACAAGGTGCAGCATGAAGACACTTAGAAAACATTTGGGTTTTGGTTTGGTTTTTTTTAAATAAGAAAGTATATGGTTACTGTGAGAGCAAGCAGCTGATGAAACCACCCTGTCAATCGTTTTCAGCCTTCCATTTTGCTCTGCACTGTTTTCTTCTTATAGCCCATCTCTTTTTAAAAATATATTTGTTTCTTGCCCTCCACTTTACTCAAAGGAACCTCAAATCACAAGTACAGCATGGCTTCTGAAACAGACTTCAGCAACTGTCAGGATTCCCAACACCCCAAGAAGTGTGTGTCACATCCAGCAGAAGGGAAGGAGGACAGGTGGGAAAAGAGCATGACCAGCACGTGAGAGTTACCCTCTGTGTTCCCAGCATCCCACGGAGCCTGCAAAGACATGCCCTTGCACAAGCCAGGGAATGCTTGCAGAGCAGTCTGAGAGCAAGGAATGGGGCTGTGACATTTCTCCTAGGCTTTTCAGCTCCCAAGACCTTATAGGAAAGCAGTGAGACCTCACCTTGAGTGCTGCCTCCAGCTCTGGGGTTCACAGTGCAGGAAGGACACGGAGCTGCTGGAGAGAGTCCAGAGGAAGCCACAGGGATGATCTGAAGGATGGAGCCCCTCTGCTCTGCAAAGAGACTGGGAGAGCTGGGGGTGTTCACCTGGAGAAGAAAAGGCTCTGGGACTACCAAATTGCAGCCTTTCAGTGCCCGAAGGGAACCTGCAGGAAAGAGAGAGAGAGACTTTTTGTAAGGGCCTGGAGTACCGGGACAAGGGGGAATGGCTTCACACTTGCATAGAGAAGGTTTTGATTTGATATAGGGAAGGAATTCTTCCCTGTCAGGGTGGGGAGGCCCTGGCACAGGGTGCCCAGTGAAGCTGTGGCTGCCCCTGGATCCCTGGAAGTGTCCCAGACCAAGCTGGATGGGGCTTGGACCCACCTGGGATAGTGGAAGATGTCCCTGAACTGGATGCTCCTTTTCAACACAAGCCATTCTATGTTCCTATGAAAACAAAAAAAATTAATTCCTTGCACCACAAAATCTCAACCAGTCCCATCCCAGAAGAGACCAGAGCACATGGCTCTTGTTCAGCTCTTTTTTCTCCATCTCATGAGGATGACACATCTTCGAGATCTTTGGTCTCAGAGGCTTCCCATCCAGCTCAGCAGCAGTCCAGTGTCAGGGGCTGTTTTTGCCAACATGACCCTTGGTAGTGTTCCATGCCCTGGAGGCTTCAGCTGGAGGCAAATCTTAGGTTATTTCAGCAGGAGACACCTTTGCAGCAAAGGAAAGTCTGCAAGGTCTGGTTTTCCTGGGGTCACACAACTCTGCAGCCTCGAGGAGAGCACAGATTACACACAGCGATCACACAGAGATCTCATTTCTGCCTTGTTTTAATCCCTTCATTTAAAAAAGATTTAGATGGCATAGAAAGGAAGGAAAAAAAACCACCAAAAACCTGACTTTTGGATGCCTGCCTCTTGATGTTCAGCCAAGAAGAGGCACAGCTGCAGCGCCACACTGCATTTAACCATCACAGAGCCCAAGCACATGGCACAGCCAAATTAGAATGGGTGATGGTTCACAGGAGGAGTCCCAGGAGGAGCCACCCAACAGCCTTGCCGTCAGCAGGAGTGAGGCAAAGGATGGCTCCTGTGCTTTCCTGAGAGCTCCTTATCTCCTGATGTCAAGGCCTCGCAGAAGGTCAGCCAAACCCACTGGCTCATGACTTTGTGCTCACAGAACTGCCAAGCACTGAAAGCCACCTCAGCGTTTAAAGGGTGGTGGCACCCAGCCCAAGGGCTCCACCCCAGCCTTTGAGAGAGCACACTCTCCCCAAAACACATTTGTAATGTTGCTAAGAAGGAGCAAAGGATGACCAAAGGACCGATGCACAGGAATGGGTTGGATTTTTTTCCCCCTTAACCTTTCTCCAAGTCATTCCAGAGCTTGCATCCAGCCTGGCGAGTAACCAGCATAGTTACGGGGCTAAATTCAGGGCTGCTTAAAAATCAAGCTTTTAGTCCTCTGACAGTCAGTTTCATGGAATTTTATTGCCCTTGGGGAAATGAACGACCTTTGATACGGAGCTGGTTTTCCCTGCGCAGCTCCCTGACTCTATTTAGCAGGAAAAGCAGGAACAGAGCCCAGACTGGTGTTGCTCAGAGTATCAGCTCAGCTTCCAGAATTCTCAAAGCAATCACTCAGGGAAAGGGAGAGGTGAAGAAATATGGTATTTCTGTATTGTATGGCTTCTATACATCAACGTCCTCCTAATCAACAACAGCTGAAAAACTGCAGAGTGCAGGGGGAGAAGAAAACCCTGTAGATACTGAAGAAACTTTTACATCTGTATATACACATACATGGATATGTGCACATCCTTACTTAGTCTCCAGCCATCCCAGCCAGCTGGCATTAAATAACCAGGAGATGCTGGAAATTCCGGGACAAACAACATCTCCTGGGTGCAGCTTTTGCTCTAATCTTGGTGTTTTATTTTGGAGGGCGTAGCCACTCGTTAGGCCACGCCAGCCATGGAAAGCCAACACCTGTGTCTGCATTCTGGAGAGAAAGATGTTCATCTGAGGGGTCCAAAGAGGAAGGTTCTTCAAACTACCTCCTAATGGACACGTTGGATTGGCACTGATTTGGGTCTGAGCAATAAGAATCACACAGAATCCCATAATGATGCATTTGTCTTTCAAGCTGGCAAAGAACCCCAAACCCTCGAGGGCGTGGTTATGCCATTCCAAAGGCTGACTCTGTTAATCTAACTGCAGACACAATGAGTTGCCACGAGCACTCCCCTGGTTCCAAAATCTCCCAGGGAGTTGGTGGGGAGTGTAAACACAGATCCATCTCTTATTTAGACTCCACTGACACAACGATCAGCACGACGGATTAGCTGTTATTTGAACATCCCGCTGTCCTGAAAGAAATATCTGCCAGGAAAAAGCAGAATGAGGCCTGAACACACACCTCCTTCCCCAAGATTACTAATATCCCCACATAAATAGCCCCTGGAAGCCCAGGAGACCCAAAATTCCTGATACACCAAAAACAACCCGCTCTGTCCAGGTGTTCAGTGGACGGCAGTGAAGGTAAGAGAAAAACCAATGTGTAAAATGAGATTCAAATGAAATTCTTTCTATTTGAGCTGCCTGAACAGAGAGAGAGAGAGAACTGTGCAGATGGCAAATCCTGTATCAAATGATGAGTCAACCCTCCAAACTGGGGGGCATATTTTAGACCCAGGGGGTGCAATAAAGCCAACATGAGGTTGACTTGAGTAATCTCCTTGCCTTCTGGGAGATGCTGCCCTTGCACTTGTTCCTCTGCACCCCTCACACCCACCCAGCTCCTCTTAGTTTGCGTCTTTGGGATCCAAACAGAAACACAACCCTGCGCTGGGCTAATCTCACTATTTCATTAATCATTTATCTCATCAATCATTTCCAGCCATTTCCCTTGGGCCACCCAGCCTTGCCTGCAGCTGCCAAATTTCAGGCTCGTTTCATCTCTAACCTAGTTTCAGAGCTGCCTTGTCTCCCTGCTCTTCATGTTCTCAGCTGTGTTTCCTTTGCACACTTGAACCGGCTGTCCCTGACCAGCAAAGAGTAGGATGAGGGGGGAGAAATGATGGGAAGACAGACTTTTTGGGATATTTTTTGCTAAAATCAGTGTCTTGGAGCCAGATGGTGGCTGCCTTGTTTAATTCTCCTCTAAAAGTGGACTCAAAAGAATAAGTAACCTCCAAGTGGGCAGCGCTCCATGCTAGCAAGTACCTACAGGTCTGTAATCACGGCAAAACATTTGTGCTCCGTGCCCCCGTGCAGCAGCATGTCCTGTGGTTCATTGGGATTAGTGCAAGGAAACCTGGCGTGGAGTTCTGGCCCACGCTGGGCTCAGCCATTCAGAACATCGTTTACCAGCTCTGGAACAAAGCTGCTGCCCTAATTTTTAACACTTTAGGGGCTGGGCAGGTGTGGTTTTGGGACAGCAATCACATCACACTGCTCTCCGAGCAGGGAAGTGATGAGACAACCGAGGAAGAACAAGGCAAAGTGCTCACAGGACTTTCAGCTGGGCCTTTCCTGAGCTCTGCCATATGTCATGGGCTGCTAAGGAGTGGATTTCCTACTCCTGGCAAATCACACATACAGGGAAAAATGCCTCCCCTTAACTGAGAGCTGAAAAGCATCTGTCCTGTGCAAACACAGATCTCTTCTGCTTCTCCTTCTCTCTAGGAGCAAAGGGGAGGCACAAGCATGAGAAACTTTTGGCAAACTGGCTCTTGGCTCTGGGAGCTTTGAGGTGAAACCAGCCCAGTTCCTTCCACCACTGCACGCACCGGGGCTGTGCAAAGGGTGGCAGGTCTGGGAATGCCTGGGGTTGGAAGGAAAACCATTCACACCAGGTGCCACAGAAGCCTCATCTCTAAATGAACAGCATCAAGTAAAGAAAAAGAGAGAGTTTTAAACCCCAGACTTGAGCCTTGCAGTTTCTCTGGTTGCTCAGAGGGGCAGATTCTGAAGATCCCACTCAGTGTCTACAAACCTGGTTCCCAGGTTTTGGAATCCCCTGTGAGGCCAAGAGCCCTGCAGCATCAGAGCGTGGCCGTGAATACAAAACACAGGAGTCTCCTGCACCAGCGGCATTCACATTCAAACCGTGGCAGGCTCCAGCCTCCCGGCACATCCCTGTGGAATTCCGGCCCTCTGCTAAGCGCTGCTCTTCTCCGGCAGAGCCAGCACCGCAAATGTCGGTCACCGGCAGGCACCAGCACCACGCTGAGAATCCATGCTGCTCTTGCTCACAGTGGCACCAGGCAGTGTTTTTGATAAGTAGTAAGTTCTCCTTAAAACTAGGATTTTTTAGGGGAACTGGGTTGCTGGCAACTTTATGCAGAGTTGTTTCAGCCACAGAGCAATGACAAGTGCAGAAGCGTCAGGACGTGGCCTGTTGCCCAACATCAGATAGCAACCAGAGTAATTTTGTGATGAAATAGTCATAATGAACAGTCATTCTAAAGAAAGATACAGTCATACAGTCGTGGCAGAAAACCAAGGCCTATTATTTCGGCTCCAGGCTTTGGCTCCATCCTCTTTCAGTGAAGGAACTGAAATCTTTGACACTCTCCAAAGAGCACCCAACCACTCCCTTTTGGTCTTTCCTCAGACACCTCCACTTCAACAGGGTATATTTTCAAACTTCAGCACAAAAGCTTTCATGACAAAAAGCTGTGTTTTGGTTCACTGAACACATTGCAGATGCACAGATCTGCTGCTCCAATCCTTTAAGAGGAGGTGTGTGTCTTTCTTAATGCATAAACCTCACGTATTTTGAGTTCCTTTCTTTCTGCTAGGAGAGGTAGTGTGGGGCCTGTTCCAGAAAATTCACCAGCAAGACCTGTGAATTCTTTAAAAAAGCTCAAGAAGCTGGAAAAAAATTGTATGGACAAGTGGGTTTTTTCTGTTCTCTCCAAGAGGATAAAAAGCTGGCAATTAATAAAACACCAGCTTAGAAAACCAAACAACCCAAAGGCTTTCACAATCGGTTCTAGCATTACCTGCAGTCAGAGCTTCTTCCCTTCAAAATACCCTGGAAGACCCTTCCACTAAGCAGGAAAGGTATAAAAATATTCCTTAGCAGCCCCTGCATCAGAGACTGCCCCAGGGTTTTCTGGTTTGCTTTTTTTATCCACTCTGTCTGCTCCCAAAGCCCCTGGCAAGCCTTCTGCCTAATGGAGATTTCTCACCGTTGAACAAGACTGCTTCCAGTATTCAAACGCAAAAGGAAATTAAAGACCTTTGAAAGATGAACAGGAAAAGTTACTGGGGTTTTTTTGCCCCATCTGTAGGTTGGCAGTTGGGACTTGATGATTTTAAAGGTCTTTTCCAACCTAAAAGATTCAACAAGTCTACCCCACTAACCCACAGGTGTCATGTAGCCCTAGGTTGAAATATTTCTGGCCCCCATTCTTCTGCGCAGGACCTCTTCTTGATGAGATTATGGGGTTTCCTTTTCTCTTTAAATCCACAGCCTTCCATTTGGGGTGCTGGGTTTTTTTTCTTCTCCATTGTTCGTTCCAGATCAGGATGCTCAGCCAACAGCATCACCTTCCCACTGCTCAGAAAAAAATATTCCTTCTCCAAAAGCACATAAGATTCTTTTTAAACTCTCATTAATCAGGGCCTCTAATCCCTGGGATCCTGCCAGGCTTTGTGGTTTTCCTGGTGGTCTCCTCCTTCAAGCCTCACAGATAAATAATGCCCTAAACCAATTTGGTCTCTGGAGGCCAGCACGAAATCCCAATTTCCTTCTTGGGCTATGTTTCTCCCAGCTTAATCTCCCCTGATTTAATCTCCAATGGACATCTAGATAACTTCCAGGAGCTTTACTTACTTGGAGGAGTTCAGACCCATGTTTTAAGCTCCCCTTTCCAGGTCTAACACTCGGTTCCTTGTTTGTCCCAGAGGACAAGCGGTGCCCACAGACACATCACCACCACCCTCTCAAAAGCCCTCACCACGTGATGACTGCCAAGTGCTGGTGCTCCATTTCCTTCACAGAATTCCCACTGTGCCACGAGGCAACAATTTCTCCTGGGAAAGAGCAAGGGGGGAAAATCAGGATTTTAAAGCCAGCGGGAGGTTCGAAAGGAGCAAACGCTGTGGCAGCTGTGAATGTCAGACAGCAGAAGATTTCTTCCTGGTTGTGGAAGTAATAATTAGCACATCTAATCTTTAAGAGGCATTAGGATGCTCTTGCTAAATTTAAGCAGCTGCAGTGAATGAGCTGAGCTCCTGAGTAAGAGCTGAGATGGGAGCTGGGAACAGGTAGAAGACTTCAACTCAAAAATTAAACCCTCTCCACAAGCAGTATTTATTTCTCTAGCTTTCCTCTTACCAAAGGCACTGCACAGCCAACGCAAGGGGTGGCTGGGAAATTCAATTCAAAGCCATTTTATCAAAAAGGATAAGTCAGTCATGCAGGAAAAAGAAAATTCCACTGTCCCACGGAGTAAAAAGCAAAACCATCTTTGTGCCTGGAGCAGAATTTAAGCTCTGGACTGCCACAGGCAAAACAAGCGCTCCAACCTGGCCAGGATTTTTTGTCTCAGTCATTTCGCCTCTGCATCCCCTGTTCTCTTCACCATTTAAACACACCGACCCTTCTTGCACAAAGGTCATTTTATCACACAGCTGGCCAGAAATCAGAAGGCGGGGCGGGGGAGGGGGAACCGGGAGTAATTTGAGAACGGAGATGCTGCCTCCCTTTGCATTTATTCAATTCTGACATCTAGTGGGCATCAGCACCAGTGGGAAGCAGGAGCAGGAGGGGCCAGCCATGCTCGCAGACAGCTCTGGAATTAGCCACTGATTTATTGTGCCACAGAGGACGTTCTCCACCCTCAGCACAGCTGTGTCTCCTTAGGAGCCTCCCAAGTGTCCGTGCTGAACTCGCCCTTGCAGACGTGCTGCCAACCCCACACTCCACGGCAGAACCGCTGGGAAAACATTCAGGTCCTGCTCCCAACAGCTCCCCACTCTGACTCAGGACACGGGGTTGGCAATTAAGGCCTCTTCTTCATTTCAGAGGGATCATCCAGGGGTCAGTCTGGACGAGCAACCTGAGCTGAGGCTGCTGACAGCAGAGCGTATGCCCGGAAATCTCCACATTCCTCCAGGATGAGCAACAGCCTTCTCTCCAACGTGGGCTGATCATCTCTGCTCTTTGGGAACTTTTTTAGGCTAGTTCCATGTAAAACTGAGCCCCTCTTTATTGCTGGTAGCTCTGCCCATTCCCAGCTAGCCCACGTGAACAGAATCTTACATGGGGCTACCAACACACCAGTGCCAGTCCTGTGGTGGCACAAACCACACCAGTGCCTGGCAGTGATCACAGAATCACAGCCTGGCCTGGAAAGGACCATAAAGACCATCGCAGGGCACCTTCCACTAGGCCAGATTGCTCCAAGCACTGCCCAGCCTGGCCTTGAACACCCCACCGGGGTGGGGTGTCCCTCACTGAGCATCTCTGCCACGATGCCAAAAAGAGGGTCTGGCAAATGAGATGCTGTGGCACCCTGGAGCCCAAATTCCACAAGTGTTAACTGAAGGGAAAGAAGGGAACTGAGCCCAGTTTTTCTGCAGCATCACTGCATGGTGTTGTCCTTCATCCATCTCACACCACAGGAATTCCTGCCCAGACACTGTCAGCATAAAAAGTGTTGGGGTGTACAAAAAACCAAGCAGAGAAAATGAATATAAAAGGAGTGATTCTGCCATGGATGCAGGTTTTACTGCTTTTCTCAGAGAGCAAGAAGTCAGCAGTTTCCACCCTTCCCTGGGGACAGACTGCAGTGCTGGAGGTCTGGGCAGGGGCCGAGTGTGCTGTTCCCTGTGGGCAGCTGCTGTTGCTCCTGTTCATCCCCCAAATCACTACACAAATCCAAACTCTCACTTCTTCCCTCATCCTACAACTGCCTTGCATTGGAAGGGTCACAACATTTCACCTCCTGGTGAGGTAACAAAGCTCAAACAGTCACAAAGTCCTGTATGCAGCAAGCCCCAGACTCATCCCTCATGGCTTTGCTGTCTCCTTTCCCTTTTTTGCTGCCTCAGAGTTTTTGAACAGCCTCAAAGTCTGCAAGAGCAGGGAATTTCTACTCTGCACATTCCTTCCAGGGCAAGCAGTGCCTCTAAGGGTGCAGGAAATGCTCCCTCCCTGTCCCTGCTGCTGCATAAATCTCCACTCCCCAAGCAAAATCCAACAACAAAACTCATGCTCTGCTTGCACAGACCAAACTCCCAGCCAGGGGAATTGGAAGGGAGCATCCCTAGCAAGGATCATTGGTATGCTGGAGCTTCGAGTGCTTGAGTCAGCGATTTGAGACCAGGAAAGGCTCAGGAAAGTAATGTGGACAAAGGAAATATTGCTCCCTGCTGCCACATAAACATCTGCACAGCAGATGCCACATCAGCTCCTAGGTGTGAAGGCATTTGCATGCGTGCAGCCAGGAGCTTAATCATTTTGGCTGGGGATTAAAAAAAAAATTTAAAAAGGCGCTTTTTTTTTTTTTTTTCTTTTTTGTTGTTGTGCGTGTGTGTAGAGAAATGCACATTTAATTATCACATATCAGCAAAATACAGAGTAATAGAGTATCCTGAGTCAGAGGGGCCCACAAGGATTGTCAAGTCCAACTCAATCCCTCAGATCTGTTGGGGAACTGAGAAAAGCAAGAGTGAAACAGGGAAGAGTACAAGCCCAGCTGAAGCTGTTCCCTGTGTCAATCCACCTCATCCCTTCCACTAAACAAAGCCAGGTCTTGGAGAAACAGGCCAGGAAGATCTTCTGCTCACCTGGGCCTGTAAAACACATACAAAAATACCTAAGCCACAACCTCTCGAGCTCAGGAGTTTCAGAAAGCACCTAAGCTGTTCCTGTCCAGTGAAGAGTCATGGTTCTACCTAAAATCAGCCCAGACGGGTGAAATCAGCCCTACTGGGAAAGAAGGTGCACAGCAAAAATTTGGAAGAGAGACAGATCATCAAGGATTCGGGCACTGCACATTCAGAGTACAGGAATCACGGAATCTCAGGCTGGTTTGGGTTGGAAGGGACCTTAAAGCTCATCTCGTCCCCCCCCCTTGTCATGGGCAGGGACACCTCCCACTATCCTAAGTTGTTCCAAGCCCAGTCCAACGTGGCCTTGAAGGGGTGATGTTCCCAGTCCTGCTCATCCAAGCAAAGCAAACGAGCGTGGAAAAGGAAAACATCACTTTCTCTGCTAGACCTCTGCATCTTAGCACCCTCTGCTCCCTGGCACAGGTGATCATCGAGGACTCTACATTTTCTCAAGCTTTTGAGATGGAAATTCCTACAAATCAGGTCACCTCGCTGCAATCAGGAGGGAAAATTAGGTGAGAGTCAAACTGGATGGGAGAGTGGCTTTAGGGAGAAAAAAATCAGTTGATTTTGACTGACAAAGCCTTAAAAAAAAAAACCAACAAGAACCCCCCCAAAGCTGCCCAGTAACCTCCCATTTCCCGAAGAGCCGCAGGGTGGGCTCTGTGCGGAGAGTGGAGAGAACGGGACAAGACTGCTGAGACCTTTCCCAGGTGAGGCACACGTCAGAGGGTCTGTTCTAACCTGGCCTTCTTCCAAAAGCCATTAGTACCTGATAATCACTGTCATTAGCAGCCCTCAGCTCTCCACATCAGCGACCAACTACCCATTAAAGCCAGATTCCTGGTGGGCTACAACTCCAGCCTCTGGATTTGGAGTAAAGCTTCTCTGTCCGCAGCTGCTGCAGCCCGGAGAGAAAGGAATTAAGTGTGGGTGTGTTCGTTTGAATAATCAATGATTAGCCGCGAGCATCACAGAAAATTACAAGCAAGTAGAACAAACAAATGGAATAATGAGCTTTTAATAGCATCATTATGGGATGCTGGAAATGTCCTGGTCACAATTAAATTCGAGTTCTCCCAGGGAGACCTAATACATCGGAAGGGCTATCGATGGAGGAGAGTGTATTTAGCATCCCATGAGCTCCTCCACTTGCCATCGGAGCAGAAAGTG
Source organism: Hippolais icterina (assembly GCA_013400075.1). NCBI lineage: Eukaryota > Metazoa > Chordata > Aves > Passeriformes > Sylviidae > Hippolais > Hippolais icterina. Next base: position 14,699 of record VWYN01027536.1, on the reverse strand, counting down.
AGTTTGGGGAGAGACTCTCACTCCACGGAAGAACAGTTTTTTCACCGAAAAGGAAAGGCCAAGGCATCAGGTTCTTTCTTCTCATGCTGGATCCTTGAATTTTGACTCTTCTCATTCTCCAATCTACTTTAAAAACAGAGAGGAAGGAGAAATGTCAGAGCTGAGAATTTGTCTCGGAACCAACCAAACGTCCATGGGAAAAGTGTACTCAGATTCAACAAGCTGCTTATTAATTCACTTCCCACCCCGTGCAAATCTGCAATCTGCAAAAAGGAACCTGCATGTGCAAAACATTTCATATGTGCACAAATGTCATGGCAATGGCTAATCAGGGTACAAAAAAAAAAAAAAAAACCACGAATAAAAAGAAGCGGACTGTTAGGAAAATTAACAACAGGGAAATAAGACCCACGGGACACAAATCAACACGTTTTGTCAAGTCTCAAAAGCAGAGATGGTTGAGGCTAGAAGCTGATGTATGGTCTGCTCTGAAATGGATCTGAATTGAGAGTACAATATTCAGAAGAAATCAGAGATGTGTTTTTCAGAGGGAACATGTGACAGTTTCCCCAGCACTCTGTAGCCTACACGGTTGTCTTCAGCATGTTGGTCACCATGGCAACGTGAAATTTTTCTGTAAGACGATTTTGTTAGTAAAATTTTAGAGATAGATTCAGGCAAGAAAGGAGAGTCCACACGTGTGGAAGGGATTAAATATAGTGACTCTCTCAGAACAGCGTGTCCAGGAGCCCCTGAATCCTGCCCAGCCCTGCAGATGGGGGATGCCAGGACCAGCCACTGCAATCATTGCTGGGGACCAAGGGACAACAAAAGAAACAAGAACCAGAGAGAACACGTGAAATTCCAGCTCAGTTTAAGGAGAAAGTCTTCCCCCAAGAGGGTTCCCGAAGAGCTAGAGCCCGAAGAGGATGAGGGATCTCTATCCCATGGTATTCCAACCTCAGCTACACAGCCCTGCTTTGAGAGGTTCTTCCCAACTGGGTGATTCTTTGACGAGCTCGTTTCTAAAATCCAGCACTGAGCAATAGGTTTAGGGCAGTCGAGAGCCCTTTCTGTTCCTCCAGTGAAGGAAGTTCTGATGGTTTTCTCCTGGAATTAGACGAAGGGGCTTGTGAAGTGTAACAGATCGTCCAAGCTCTGCGTCCTCCCTAAGCAGGAACAATTTCCACCATGCAGCTGTGGGTCTAATCCTTCAAAGTAGATCGAGGAGAGGGGGGACAAAGGGCAAGACAAAAATTGCTGCTGTTCACAGCACCAGGAGGCTGTCAGGACGATTCTCCTCTCTGCTGTAACACCTCTGCCCCATCCCTGCGCCACACTCTGACCGCAGCTGCAGGAAAGGTCCCCCTGGCTCTGTTTCCCTCAGAGTCCTTTGCCTCTGAACAGATGAAAGCGTGCTGTCCCCTGCCACAGCGCATCACAGCTGCCAGGTGACACCAAGGACTGGGCCATCACAGCCAGGGCTCCGTGGCAGGAGCGATAAAACAGCAGCCTGTCATTTCCCCAAGCACCAAACTGCTCCGGCTCTGGCTCCCAAAGCTCATCCGACACGGAGCTCATGCACTCTGCAAAAGATCCCGCTCTGCAGGGATTTTCCTTCCCTCTGGTGCTTCACTTTTTTCTTTTCTTTTTTTTTTTTCTTTCCTTTTTTTTCTTTTTTTTTTTCCTTTTTTTCCCCACAGAAAGCAATAAGCTCCTTTACAAGAACCCTAGAAAGTGGGTGGGTGAACGGGAGAGGCAAAAACAAAGACACGAGGATACAAAACTGCAACTAAAATTAAGCAGCTCCTTAATGAGGACACTGGGGTTAAAAGCTCAGTTTTCCATACCCCAGGAGAGCCGTGAGCCCTGCTTTGTTATTATATTTGTAGGAGGCAGACAGGCAAGCATCCATTTCATTCTGAAGGTCAGATCCTGGATTTCTTAGGTATGAGAAGAGCCCAAATGCTGCCTGTTATTCTTCCATTGAAAAAAACCAACCCACCCTAATATTAAAGGATGCCAGTCCATCCACTTCTGCATGTGCAGTGCTGCCAATCAGCCCCTCACGACTGCCACCACCGAGCTGTGCCAGGTGACAGAGAGCAGTCATAAGGAAAATACAGAAAACTTGAGGAGGAAATCACAGCCCCTTGGCTTGATTGTTAAGGAAGCTGATTTCCTGTTAAAAAACACTTTCCTTGTGTGATTAACGAGTAAGACACAACCAGCATTCGCCATCTACTTGTATTTTGCAAATGCAGGAACTTGCTTCTTGATTTTACTGTTCAAGGACGCGAAGTATTGCTGGGAAGACTCCAGATATAAGTTTTTTCACAAGAAAAAACTGCCTTAGGCAGGTGATTTTGGAAGAGCAAAGAATCAGGGCCCTTTTTGCTCCCCGGGGATTAAGGCAGTCGGCAAGTTTGAGCTGTTTTTAGGCTCCTCTTTGCAATTCAGAGCCATGAGCACCACTAAGCAGATTCCAGCTCGTTGCAGGCTCAGGCTGCAGGTGATCAGCTCTTCCCCCGCTCCTGTCACTCCCTGTGTGCCTGAGGTGTTTATGGGAAAGACTGGCCCCAGAGCATGCCACTGGAATTTCACAATCTCCTAAGTTCTGGAGATGGACGAGGAAATAAATCCAGAAAATCTGATTAGGACTTGTCACTGAAGTAAGCTGATTAATCATTGATGGGGTTTTTCATATTCAGTTTCTAATTCCTGCAGGCACCAGCAGACTGGTGGGTCTGAAGACTGCAGACTTGAAAATGTTCTTTACATAAAAATTCCACCAATTTTTTTTCCTCCTGAATATTTAGCACATTCTAATAAATAAAAGAGCTACAAAGCACCAGTGAGTTCATTTAGCCTAGCTTCTTGCACAAAGTCAGGCACAGAAACCTCCTGAAATAATTCCTGAAGCCAAAAAGATAAGAAGGCCTAGCTACGAAATGTAAAATCGAGCATGAAAAACTGTCAGCCACTTGCCTGAGCAATTTTTGCAGCAGTCAGTTACCCATTCTGGTGTGTAAAAGAAAAAAAAATCGCATTTCATTTCTTACCTGGAGTTGTCTAGCTTTGCCTGTCAGCACCAGGTTCTTTCAGTAAGAGATGAAAGTCTTCTATTATTAAAATGCTATTTCCCCAGCCTCCCCCAAAATCTTCTCAGCTAAGCTAAGCCAGTCGAGCCTCCTGCCATTTCAAAACTCAGCACTCATTTCCCATGCCCCCACCAAACCCTGCATGGCTTGTAATAATGCCAGCCAGGATCACACATATACCAAAACCCAGGGGAAACAGCAGGGAATAACTTTTCCTGGCCTCAGACACATGAAATCTGTTTAATTTTTGGCTTCAAATGAAATCCTCTAATTCTGGATATGAGCAAAATCAGGAAGATTCCTCTCCAGAGTTGGCAACTAATAAGTCAATTGATAAAAGTTAGAGAAATGAGGGGCTTTGGGGGTGGAGTTGATATTCTCTTTAAATCTCCTGATGTATCTGCCTCTGACATGTCCAAAACCCAGGAAACTCATCGGAAACACAGCTCCCCAGATGACACTTGCATGAAATACAGCTCCATAAATGACACTTGCAACCCATCTTCAAGAACAGGCAGAAAGGATTAAATTTCCAACTCTTGCTCTGGGTTTCAAGAACCATAAATTTCTCCCCGCCTGCTTCACGTTCTATTTTCAGGAAGACTTTACATCTTGCTTTTGATTTGGAGATTTGTTAGACATTAGGCACAAGAACACAAAGCATTTCTGAGTGCTGCTTAAAGGGGATAGCTCTTCTCGAGAGCCAGAGAATTAAAGATACCTGGCAATTTCCAAAGGCAAAGTTAGAGATTCCTGTAAGAAGACAGTGATTAAAAAGGCTTGTTGGCTTTAGTGGCTCAGGGATAAACTAAAATAGCATATGGATTTAATGAAATAATTCTTACAAACAGAGCAAAGTGCCTGAGTTTTCCTTTGATATCTCGTTTCCAGGAGAGCAGGAGGCTTGTCTCCTTCAGCACATCGAGGTTTACCACGGATATGCTTATGAGTAACATGTGTTAGCTTTTGGTGAGTCACCGGTGCAAAATTCCATCTAAAACTGTCTCGTTTCCAGCGCAGCAGGCTGGAGCTGAGCTCCACATGCACGGAGCACTCAGTTTTGGCACTCCACAGGGACACAGACCTGCTAATGATATGTACTCGAAGCCTTTTTAATCACAAAGACAGAGCACTAAGTAATTTCCTTTCCCCTTCCCAACTACTTTAAACCTGCTTAGCATGCCAAAGAATGAGCTCATTCCGTGAGGCTAAAATTCTCTCAAACCGCTTCCCTTTAGATTAACTCCTTAAGACAGCAGGTAAAGCATCAGCAGCAATTAGAGCTGCTCCCACACAGAGCCGCAAGAGGCAGGTCAGCAAAGGTGCTTTGTGTAGGATAGGCCCTGCCAGCTCAAATAAATCATGCGTGCCTTTCATTATCATTCCCATTAATTGGCTTCCAAACATCTCCTTCACGGATTCTCCAAGACAAGTGCTTCTCCCAGACTAACTACACCGTGGTTCTCCCAGATCCCTTCAGTTTTTGTTTGAGGAGCTGTGTGGCCCTGGGGCAGCTGATCTGGCACAAAGACACGGCCATTCCTCTGTATCCCTTCTCTGGATATGCTCCAGTCCCTCACTGTCCTAGTCACAAGGAAAATGGAGGTAAGAAGGCTAGAACCCTGCACTGAACTCGAACTCTGAGTTGACAAATGGATTTTCCTGCATGCTTTTCACAGCAGCTGTACCCCAGGACACTGGTGTACGCCGGAGGAGACGGGATGGACAACTCAAAAGTGAGTGACAGCCACGAGCTCTGTAGCCAAGGAGTGAAGCAGCTAAAAGTCCTTCACCCCGAGCAGTCACTTCCCCACCCTGCCACAAAACCTGCAGACCCAGGGTGTATAAAGGCTAATCCTAGCCCTAAGCCTAACCCTAAACCTGCCCTAAACTGAACCCCATCACCACGGGTGGTCCAGATCAGAAAGATTTAGGAGCAGCAAAGTTGGAGCCCTGCTGGGGTGGCCTTTTCCAGCCCCCATGTTCCTGGAGCTGTAGGTTCTTTGACTCTCCCAAACCTAACCCTAACCCACACTCACCCAAACCAGGTTATTCCATCTTGTTAGGGCCGAAGTAGCTGGGTTTGCTCCACTCTCCACGGCTGCTGCCTCTTCCCCTTGGAGGGAAGGTTTCAGGAGCAAAGGCCTCATCTAAAAAAAGAACACAGAGACATCTGTGGGCATGAGATGTTTTCAAACTTGTGTCTGTTGTTGCCCAGAGAAGCTTTGGCTGCCCCTGGATCCCTGCAAGTGTCCAGGGCCAGGCTGGATGCTGGAGCTTGGAACAAGCTGGGACAGTGGAAGGTGTCCCTGCCCACAGCACGGGGTGGAACTAGAGGATCTTTCAGATCCCTTCCAATCCAAACCACTCTGTGATTCTAGAAAAGAAAACATTCAGCATTGCATTCTGCACACAAGTACTGGTTATGAGAGCACAAATCTGGCAATCCAAAAAATGTATAAACCTCAGCATGGCCTGGCTTGGCAGGGAAGTGCCCTCCCTGCACCCTCAACCAGACACCCCTCTGCAAAGGAAAAACCATTTGCCAGTGACCAGGAGCAAACAGCTGATCTTTCACATTGTCTTATCCCTCAGACAGATGACCTTGAGATGTTCCAAGAGGAAAATGTAGGTCAGGGTATGCCAGCATGGCAGAACTGGCTTACCTTCCCTGTGAGCACTGCCTCGCCTGTCGGGGGTCATTACGGGCACATGCATCATCTGGAAATTAAAGACATTTCTTTAAAAACCTCACCTGGCAAGAAGTCCCATCTCTCCACTTCCTCAGGCACTAGGTGGTCACTAAAGTAATTGCAAACCTTATTCTTAATTTTGCTGAAAACAAGATTATTGCTGGTACTCCTGCAATCCAGGGGCTGGACTCTTTTTTGATCCCATCAAACTCAGGATATTCTGTGATGCCAGCCTCAGTCAATCACAATTCCTTCTCCCATCCACATACCACCACAGGTACACCAACACCACCTCAGCTAAGCTGTGATCCCATGAGCAGAGTTACAGCTCCACACCAAGAGCTACAGTGCACTTGTTGCAGCTCTCTGCAGAGGGAAACACTTTACTTTTCAAGTGCAGTAATTCCCTCTGGCATTTATTCCTTATTAACATCGCAGGAAATATATTCCCCAGCAGGAATATTGGCAACCGCACTGAATTTTAAGTGATGGTTAAGGAAGACTTGGGGGAAGATGCCTGCTTGTAAAAGCAAGTGTTTGTGCTGAGTGCCCTGTTAAACAACGGTTATGCCAGCCCACAGAGGACTGACTGAGCATCCCAGACTGTGTCACACATTCCAGTGCTTCACATGCAGCCTTTCTGCTCTGCACAGCCAGGCTTCCTGGGGCGCACCCGCTAGCCAGCTCTGAACGGAGATTTTGAGACAAAAAAAGAATAAATGGAGAGCTAATTTGGCAATTCAAGACAAGGAAAAGTAACAAAGAATCCTATTTGCTTACAAGGTGGCTGGAGAGGGACTTTTCACAAGGGCTTGTAGTGACTGGACAAGGAAGACTGGCTTTAAGCTGAAGAAGAGCTGGGTTAGATGGGGATATTGGGTAGAAATTCGTCCCTTTGAGGGTGGTGAGGCCCCGGCACAGGTTGTTGCCCAGAGAAGCTGTGGCTGCCCCATCCTGGGGCGTGTTCCAGGTTGGATGGGGCTTGGAGCAACCAGGGATAGTGGAGGGTGCCCGTACCCGTGGCAGGAGGCACAACAAGATGGGCTTTCAGATCCCTTCCAACCCAAACCATTCTGGGATTCTACAGTTCAACTTCTTCATTTAGGTCCCTGAATTTTCCAAAAATAAAAGCTGTTCATATCCTTGCTTGTTAAACTTTGTTCTCCCAAGCACAACATCCACTGCAGAGCTGTGTCCTAAGTGCAGACACACAAGTTCAAGAGTCAGTTCATGGATAAAGTGGACACTGGCACAGCTTGAAAACGGCCAGCAGGAACTCCCAGGTTAGGTCAGCATTGAAAAACACCCTAAAAACCAAAAAAATAGCTCAAAAAGGGAGCAAAGAACTCAGCAGACCAAATGTCTTGGGCTGTGCTGTGCTGATGTGCTCAGCTGGGAGCTGGGTTTGGTAAGAGAGCCAGAGCCGTATGGATTTGTGTGTGTCTGAGCAGTGCCAGTCACTCTTCTCCAGGCCCATACTCAGCGAAGGAAGTGCTGGAGTTGATAGATGTGCCAGACTGCCACAGAGAGTCACACTCTCCCAGGCAAGGTCAGAGCCCTCAGCTGATGGAAAGGGAAGTGTTACAGCTGACAGCTGAATTTCAAACTACAGCCACTTTCCTGATCCAAACCTCCGGCTGCAACAGGAGCACACCCAGACACCTGACTTCTTGTTAAAAGAGGGTGAGCAGAAGTTTCACTCCTCCAGGCAGCAAAAGTGGGTTTTCCCACTCCTTACCTCCTCGCTACTCATCGATTCAGAGCTGAACGTGCCTCGACGGCACCGCACGGTGATGCTGGCAATCAGCTCCCCAGAGACTTCCACAACGCTCCTGCAGGAAGCAGTGGGCTGTAACAGAACAAAATAAGCCCAATCTCACAGAGCAAACTTCCAATACAAACCCTCTCATGGGAGTCTCACTGGTGTTGGGAACCTGCAGGAGGATCTAAAAAACAAATTCCAAGAGAATCTGAAAACGATTATACACTACTACAGACACGTTATTGCTCCACAACTACGTGTTTGTTGTACAAACCTCTGAACCTGCTCAGGGTAGGAGAAAACCTCCACGTCCTTTTCACAGCTCAGCACAAAGAGAACGACAGTGCAGGGCTATGCCAAGAGCAGCTCCAGCTCTGGAAGCTAAACTACTCTTAAAGATGTTGTCTCTGCAACTGGACACAGAACTGCAGCAAAACCTGCACTCAAGTTTGGAAAACACGTCCTCACACTGCCATATTGCCCCAAGAAGAAGAGGAGGATGGTGTCAGTTTAGGAAACAGGGATAACACCATAGCAGCCAACACTGGCATTTTTAAAGGACAATAGCAAAGCAATAACCAACAGTTCTGCATGGTGCCATCTACACACACACAAGCTGCTTAGCTCCAGAGCAGAGAGGTGATTTGGCCCAAGTAACTGTGCACAGAGAAGTCCAGACTCAAAGACAATGTATTTCCACCAAAGCTGGTGATTTAGGACTCAGAGGAGAGCAAGAGCTGTATCGAGCCTTTTTATTTCAGGCTGAGAGTGAAAAATCTGAAAGTGATCAGCCCTGGGGGGATCTGCACTACACGGGAAGGTAACCCTTTATGTGCTGCCCAGATAGGTAAAAGCAAGTGAAATATCAGCTCTTCTACCCTCTTATCTTAGAGAACAAGCCATTCCTTCTAGGATTTGGCCCCAAAAGCACACATACCTTCACTACAGGCTGCTCCTAGACACAAACCCTCAGCTCCCCGCCCTCCCCACTGACCAGGCAGAAGAGCTTCCCATCACTGAGCCTTCCCACCTAACACCCACTCCATGCTTCAGGTATCAAAAGCAGCCAGCCATTACTCATTTCTCAACACCAGCAGCATTGTAACCCATCCTGAGAAGATCCTGCACAGAGGGAAGGGTTCCCATTCCCAGCAGGGGCACCTACTACGAAAGGTCCAGTTTTGAAGTCACAGGTGAAGGGGTCTCTCCCCGAAGCTTTGGTGCACACGGTCTCACGGATGCTGAACCGCAGATCTAACCCGTAAGCATCGCTGTCCCACATCTCCACCTGGTGAAAGCAGGGTCAGCACATTATTAGTCCTTTTGATTATTCTCTTCTCTTTCTCACAGTCCAATCAGTGCTTTAGCTCAAGATGGGAGGCTTAAAAAAAGATGAAAAAAGCAATGCCTCCCAAAACCCCCAACAAACAACGAATTCCAACTACTTTCAAATACTTGGGGGTTTTAATCCAAACTATATAAATCCATACGTCATCTTGACATGAATTCTTGCAGAAGACTTGATACAGGCCACCTATAGCAACAGGAAGGTTCTGAGGGTGTTCAGGAGCATGGACATTGTAACTTTGAACTAAGAAGTTTTAATTCCTTAACTCGGGGAGTATCCAGTATGATTCTGAGCACCAAAAATTAAAACAGATAGGGGCTTCCTGCTTGCACTTACACTCCAGCAGATTTAAACCAGAACTGGTGCGTAGAAACAGATGACATAAATATAGATCAGAGAAAGAATCCTGGTGCCTGTAGGGGCATTTAATCAGCAAAGAGCTTCAGATGAACCAGGTTGCTTGATGCCCAAAGCAAAGGAGTTAGCTGGAGGTATTTAAAAACATCACTTTTGAACAAAATCCTACAAGACAACCCTCAAGGACTTCTACTGTAGGCATGAAAAATCTGAATCCCTAATGTATTTTAATTACAAGCTTACATACACAAGATATTTAGGTTCCTAAAGCCATAACTTCAGATAATGGCCCAAACCCACCCTCTTCCAAGCAGCATCAGCCAACTCCAACTATATCTGGGTTTCCAAGATGGGGTGGAAGAGTTTTCCATCCCAGCAAAGCACATTTCAGGTAAAGGAACTTCATTGTCTGCGTACTTACTCCCGTGACTTGGCTCCTGACAACACCATACAGGTTTCTGCTCCATGACTGGGAATTGATCCGTGCAATGGAAGCATTGAGAGCCTCTTGTGTGATAGAGAGGTCATAGTCATACGTTGGAAACCCTGAAAGGAAGGCACAGTTCCGTCGGAAGTTCTTTGTAGGCTTGTACTTTTCCCCCTAAAACCACCCTAAGAAGGAGGACAAGGCTCCAATTTACCTGAACATGTGAAAACGCTCAGTGTGAGGAAAAAAATTAAGATCTTCATAGTGTGTTTTTCAAAATCCTCCAGTCTTTTCCCTTTCCAAGCAAGGATTCCCAGTGCGTATCCCTCTGTCTTTATATAAATACAGCCTTGATCCTAAGCCTGACCTCCTCCAAGCTCTGCTCTGAACATTGCACTTTAAACGGAATTGATCCAAGGGTAAATATTTGTTGTCAGCTTTTCTCCATTTAGCAGTAATTTTCTGATAAGTGATGGGCTGCAATGCCTTTTTCCCAGGACTGAATTCCCCAGCACTGAATTCCTGATATGTTCATGCCAAAGGCAGAATCTAGTTATTTTGTTCTTTTAGCCATTAGTTTTCCATGAGGTGAGTCAACTCTGTCCTTAGCACTGGACCTGGGACCTTCATGTCTTGGCAGCAACTGGAAGCACTTCCAAGCTGGCATTCCCTGAGGATTCCCCAGCACCAGAGGGGAATCCACCCATGAGGAACTGCCACCATCACACTGCAGACCAAAGCACCCACGAGAAGCCTCCTAGACATGAGGCACTGAGCAGATCACTGGGACCCACAGTTTCAACCCAGAAGTTAATGAGATTTTTGGAAAAGTATGTCGGAAACTGCTGCCTTCAAGCAAGCTCACCTGTTGCTGCCTGTTCACAAGGTAGAGGTGGGTGTAACCATGTCCACTCTAAAGATCCCATGAGTGAAATTCCTCCATTAACCTTCAAATTGCAGTTCCACTTAAATTCTGTGACATGGGGTCATTTTAAGAACTTTCCAAACAGAAAAACTTGTGGGAGGCTCAAATTTAATAAGAAAAAGCATAAAGTTCCTCCTGCCTGTAAGCTGTCAGATTGCAGCGTGGCAGCCAGTCACAAGGTTGGACACTGGGAAATCCGACTCCTCAAATGACAGAAGGAACTGGGTATCACTCAGCACCACAGGTGTTTTAGGGCAAAGACCCCTAAAGGCCAACAGACTTGATGGTCACTGGATACACGCCCTGTTGTTGCTGCGGGATCCTGGGAAAGGAACTGACCTGGGGCACATCCCGGGAAAACTGTGTGTGTGTGTGTGTGCCAGATGTTAGAGCTATACAAGACTAGAGCTATGGAGACTGTGCTAGGAACCATGGGGGGACAAGCAGAGGTGGAGCCAAACAGGAACCTCACCACATGTGTGCCATCCCACCCAGGCACTGCCTTGGGAGAGGTGGGTGCAGGTCCGTGAGCCAAAAAAGAAAAAGAGGTGGGCACTTTTTGCCAGCCAGCTTGGATTTCATCATTGGGAACGGGGTCAAATATGTTGACTGAAGCTTTTCCAAGTCAAAAGCCAGAGGCTCTCTCTGCGTCCATTCCCCTTGTTTTGTGCAGCTGAAGATGTTCTCTCCTAGCTCTTGGACACCCTCATCTGTTGTCAGGAACGTTCTGCTGTGGCCACACGAGAGCACCACAATGCAAAGGATTTGAATTGAGCTGGGGACTCTCAGGAACAGCCTGTTGTGCCATGCCCAACTTTCCTGCTGCCAGAGCCAAGACCAGGCTGCCTTAGATCAAGGGAAAACCTTCAGGCGAGCTCTTTGACCTGCTTCTGCCATGGTTTCTCTCCAATTAGTCAGAGGTGGTGACGGAACACGTGGAATGAGACCACTCAAACCATTCAAACAGAAAGGCCTTGACATTCAGAGTCCCAAGATCCTTGTTTTTCACCTTGCTACAGTGGTCTGGATAACATTTAGCTTTCCACTTCACCCCTAAAAAGGGAACCATTTGCCTTTTGTGTGCTGGGACCACTTAATACTCCACTAGAAGCTGAATAGGTAAAATTCCTTCCCAAGCACTGAGGCACAGTTGTAGCCAGTCCAAGAGTAATTTTAAATATTGAGCCAAGGGCAGAGTTTAAAGATTGTCCTCTTAGAGCAGCTCTTAAGAAATGCTGCCAGCAGGATTGTAGTAATGCTGAGTAGGACTTGGAAACTGTTTAATGAAATCAAAGTTCCTCTGCAGAGCCCTGGCTTGACAGCATGTGGACAACTGAGATGTTTGTTATTCCAGCTCCCTGAACCTCTGCTTTCAGTATATTTAAGCAGTGGAACCAATTTTATATTTTCAGACTCAAGTTCTGGGTTTCTGGGGAGGTCTGAGATTTTCACTACATCCTCTTTGTGCCCAGCTTCCAGCATTTGTCAAAAAGGACCCTGCTAGGAAGCACCAGGTGGTGAGTGGTGCCATGGCAGACAGAGAAGTGATGAAAAGTGAGATGAGAATTGACAGTTTGAGGACTAAACTTGGACTCTACCACCATCAAGTTCCTGATGCCAAGATAGCTTGGGGCAGAGGGAGGGAGTTGTATCTGATTTAATCTACACACTAAACAGGCATTGGTTAAGAAATGAGGAAATTAAAGTGCCTCTTTTAGACGACTATTTTCAGACTCCTTTCACTCCCAGCAATCAAGTCAGCTCTGTTTCCAGACAACTGGAACAATAATTTCTCTTAGTGAGTGAAATTTTGGTAATTACAAGACACATTTTCCTTTAAAATGTAAATCATCCAGCAGCATCATATGCCTGTAGGCTGAAAATCCTAAACAGCATTCCAGGCACTGAGGAGCTATTCCTGATCCCTTGTTTCCTGGACATTCAGGTGACAGATGAAAGTTCATGATGTCTCTTCTGATTAAAGAAAAAACAACTAAATTCACAGCAGTGCATTCCTCTGTTTTTCCATAACTTTTGTGGTGTGCCATTAGCAAAATCAAAAGGTTCCTGAGAAGTTCTTCACCATGGTCATGTGTCTTAGGTTGCAATGCAAGATGTACCTTCTGTTAATGGGCCAGCTGTTGAAACCAAGTGGGGCAGTGTTCTTTATCTCTTCTGTGACCCATCCTCCCTCCAGGGGATATCTGCTGTTCATGGGCCATCGAGGCTCACTGCATGGCTGATAAAATTACATCATCCCATGGGGAAATGCTGCACCTAAGGGGAGGAGCCAAGCATTCCTACCTGGATAAAATCTGAGAGTCAGAACACCGGTGCAGCCTGTTTGCACTGGATTCCCAGAGGAAGACTGGACCCATCTCACCACCACTGGACCTTCAGAGTAAAATTGCACCCTTGTACAGGATCATCTCTGCTTCAACAGAACCACATCTGTCACTCCAGGAGGACTGCAGCCACAATTTAATTGGACTGCTCCCAACACCCTGACCAGTCAGGTTGTAATCTGACTGTCAGTGTTTTATTTTTAGTTGATTGGGTTTTTTGTACTACTACATTTTTATTTTAATTTTCTTAGTAAAAACCAGTTATTCCCATATCTTTGCCTGAGAGCTCCTTAATTTCAAAATTATAATAATTCAGAGGGAAGGGGGTTTCATCTTCAAGGGAGGCTCCTACCTGCCTTAGCAGACACCTGTCTTTCCAAGACAGCATGGTACAACAGAACAAGGGGGAATGGCTTCCCACTGCCAGAGAGCAGGATTAGATGGGATATTGGGAAGAAATTTGTCCCTTTGAGGGTGGTGAGGCCCTGGCACAGATTGCCCAGAGAAGCTGTGTCTGCCCCAGTCTGGGACTTGTTCCACGGCAGGTTGGATGGGGCTTGGAGAAACCTGGGATAGTGGAGGGTGTCCCTGCTCATGGCAGGGGGGATCAGAATGAGATGGGCTTTCAGATCCCTTCCAACCCAAAGTGTTCTATGATTCTCTGAGTAAATTCACCACACCTGTAGAAGATTTACATTGACACCAGCTGATAGAGGTAGGAGAAAGACTTCTGAATTTTGCTCAGACTAACAGAGGATTTGAGACCTGATCTATAATTCACAGACACAACAGTCTCAGCTTTAATTCTCTTCATAACTCATCTGTGTGTCCCTTGAGATACTGGCAGAAAATGATACAGCCCATGCAGATACTGCCCATGGGCTGCTGAATATTCTCCAGTCCTTGGCCCCCTGGGAAGGAGAAGAAGCCTTTGAGATTCCAATTTCTCCAACTGCTCATACACTGTCCAAAGCTGGTACCCTCTACTGTGCATTTAAGTCCTATGAGGAGAGGCTGAAGGAGCTGGGCAAGGAGCTAAGCCTGGAGAAAAGGAGACTCAGAGGGGCCCTTGTGGCTCTGCACAACTCCCTGCCAGGAGGGGACAGCCAGGGGGGTTGGGCTCTGCTCCCAGGGAACAGGGACAGGAGGAGAGGGAACGGCCTCAGGCTGGGCCAGGGGAGGCTCAGCTTGGACATCAGAATGAATTTCTCCATTGAAAGAGTGTTCAGGCACTGGAACAGGCTGCCCAGGGCAATCGGGAGTCTCCTTCCCTGAAGGTGTCCAAGGAACACCTGGATGTGGCACTCAGTGCTCTGGGCTGGTGACAATGTGGGGGTCGGGCACAGCTTGGACTCAAAGGTCTTGCAGATCTTTTCCAGCAAAAATGATTCTGTGATTCTATGCAGTGTTTGATCCTTTTGGCACTGCAGGTCCAACGCACACAACCTCACCCTCCAGAACTCCTGCTGGTGTTGCAGGAGGATTTTCAGAGTGAAGCAACAAAAAGCACCGGTTACAGCAAACAAAACCACAGTAACACATACCAGATGAGTGTTCTGAAAAATCACAACCAGCAGCACAATATCACAGGCCTCACTTCATTACTTTCAGCCACTGAAACTTCAAATATTTGAAGCTTGCGAGGCTTTCCGGTGCCAGCCAGGTCAGAAAGAGCAGCTCTTACAGGGTCACTGCCACAAATTTGTACCTGATGCAAAGCAAAGATTACCTCCAGACCCAA
>VWYN01027535.1:299118-443203 GCA_013400075.1 Hippolais icterina | reverse complement strand
TTCAAAACCAAGACAACAGGACAGGGCTGTGTCAGGCAGGGAGAACAGGCTGCTCTCCTCTTCTGCACACACCTTTGTGTTGTGGCTGCTGGGTCAGGGAAGGACAGGGAAGGGGGATGCATGTTCCTCCTTGCACAGCCATTCCTGCCAGCCTGAGTCACTGACTCCACTACAGGATAAAAGCTGTGGCTCCACCAGCTGAAAACCAATGGGGAACAACCACTTTGAGTGATCTCTTAGGGGCTCTTTCTTTTTTTTGCTTTGCTTGAAGAAACATCTCTCTTGCTGTGGTGGAAGACAACCACAGAAGATGTTTTGTGACTGGTGTTAGAGTGAAGCACAGTCTGTTTTAATTGAGGATCAACAATGATTCCTTCTCTAAGAGGGACAATTAGCTCCTCTGGAGAAATTATAAAATCCTTCATCTGTCCAAGGCACCAGTGGGAGAAGCAAGGGATGTGCAGGCACCAGCTCAGTACCAACTCTGTGCTTCACTCTTAACCTTACAGAGAAAGCACAGTGGAGAGTTTTGTCATTGATTTGGTAAAAGCTGCCCTTATTGTCATGGATATAATTACAGAAGAGGTTGCATTCATCTGCAAACAAAGGCTCTAGTATTTTTTTTTTTAAACAGAAATAAATTTTCAAAACCCCCAACAACTAAACTAATTCTTTTAGCTAGTTTTCAAAAGATAAGTTTTTTGGGTTGTGTTAGTTGCTTTGTTGGTTTTTTAAAGGGAGCATTGAGGAACCTATTTCTTGGTGAACACAGTGAAAGGAGAGATTCCAAAAGGGCTTTTGTGCAATTAAGGGAATGTTTGCATTAGGTTGTGCTGCAGTGATTTAACACATGAGTAGGAAAAATCCCAACTGAGTGATTTACACACTGATCTCAAATGTTTTGATCAAAGGTCAGACTCAGAAATGCATTTATGCTTATTTTTAAGTCCAGAGTGAATCCAGTAGGGAGTTAAATCTCTAAGTAGGCATTTAATGTGTAAATATTCACCGGTAGCTCTTTATTTAGCCATGTCATTTTGCTGTGAATGTAGACAGGGTGAGATTTACTTGGAAGCTGAAGTCCAGACTCTGCTGGTACCGGCAGCAGGGAAGAGCATTTCTGTAGACTGAACTGACTTTGAATATTTCATATATAAAGTCTATGTTTTACGAACTTACAGGAGTTCTAAAGTAGGTAGGGAGACGTGAAAAGGGGTCAGGAAAACTGGTTGATATTTCAAGGCTAGCAGTCTCCAGGTGCAGGAATGGTCCATCCTGACATGCAGGAAGAGGCAAGAGGCCTGCATGGATGAGCAAAGGGTTCTGAAGAAAGAAATGGAAAGGGTATTTGTAACATAAAAGTGGTGGAAGCAGGGACAGGTGACCTGGGGGGAATATCAGGAGGCACAAGGCTCGTCTGGAGCTGGCCCTGGTGAAAGACAGGGAAGTCAGGAAGTGCTTCTGCAGATATGTGAGAGAAAGGAAGACCAGGGAAAATGTGAAGCAGGGGTGCTGGGTTGGCCTTCTGTGGTGAAAAGCTTGGGGAATTAGGGGAGAGCAGTGGTGCTTGATCTCAGCTTTAGTAAAGCTTTTGATGCTGTCACCCATAACATCCCTCTGCACAAACTGGTGAAGTACAGACTGTGAGATGAACTGAAAACTGGCTGAGCTCAGGTGTGACCAGCAGGATGAGGCTGAGTTGGAACCCGTCACTTGTGGTGCACCTCAGAAGTCCATGCTGGAGCCAATTCTGGAGTCAGTAGGGTCAGTCATTAATGACATCTTCATTAATGACTGGGGGATGGGACAGCATACCCCTCTAGCCCAGCCCGTGGATTGTGCCACCACGGAGGACTGCTTGATAGACTGGATGGATGTGGTGGTGCTCAGCAGGACCCTGACAGGCTGCAGAAATGTGGGAATGTGAACCTCATGAATTCAACACAGGGAAAAGCCAAGTCCTGCACCTGGGGAGCCACAGCCTCATCCAGTGCTGGGAGCAGCTCTGCAGAAAGGCCCTCTGAGGCCCAGGGTGAGTGTTGGGCAAAGGAAACCAACAGCAACTTGAGCTGGAGTTCAGGCTGACGGTCCTGGATCATGGGGACACTGAAGCTGCATGCATGTCCTGGGTGCCCACCTGGACACTGGGTGCCCACATGCTTGGTCCAGCCTCAGCATCTGGGCAGTTTGCCCACAAAAGCTGTATCTGAACCAGGGCTGGGGCTTAGGATGTGTCAGCTTCTGATGTGTGTGGGCATCCTGGGTGGGACACTGCAGCTCCCAGCCGGTGCTGGGGGAAGGTCCCTATGGGATGGGAGCCTGTGCGGAGCTCAGGTCTCATCCAGACTTCCCAAAGGCAGCCCTGCCAGTGCACACTTCTCAGGTGGATCCTCTGAAACCTAAACGGGCACCAAACAATTACCACATGGTTCATAATCAGATGTTAATTATCTTTTATTGCTTTTGGCATGATCCTAATCTGAAGCACTGCTTTAGCAGTAGGGAAAATACCCCTGACATTGCACATGAGGTTTGCACTGGCCTCTCCAAGGACGGGTGCACAGGCAGCAGCTGAGGTGGAAAGGGTTGCCTCTCTTTATCACTTCTCTGTTTTGCTGAGTGTTTTAATTAAAACCAGAGAGAGGAAAATTTCTCACACCATTTCCAATTTTTAGTGGTTTCACCTGCTGTTGAAAATTGCATCAAGACATAACGGTAAAGGGATGATGTAAAGAGGAATGAATGCTCCTTTTAGTGGCTATGAATAGAGGCTTCTCATATCAGTTAAGTGTTGAGTTATAATTATGAAAAGATTACAGGTTTCTGTTATTTTTTGCCAGTCCTCTCACACATAAATTAACTAACATTTCACCACTTCATGTAATCTTTCGAAGTGGAGAAGGGAGGTTTGGCTGTTGAAATTCATAAGATCACATCTATTTGGAGATGTTTACTGTAAGTAACAAAGTTAAAAATTACCTTCCTAACCCTTTCTGTCTGCCCACTCTTTCCCTGGTTATGCAGTTCTTGAGGAGGTGATCTTTGCTGTTTCTAGAAAGATTTTTAAAGAATAATTATACCAGGAGAGTTTGCTCTTCAACTGTGTTTTAGTTGTATTTTTGCAAGAGTTGCTAGAAATTTAGCCACAACTCCTTTGCTGTCTTATGACTGTGGGTGATGGAGCTGATGAGTTACTAAATAAGAGATATCTGGGAGGTGAGCTGTCTGGAGTGGGAGAGAAGAGCATCTCGTGTCTTGTTCCTCACTTTGACTTGAGTCTGGCATCCAAGCTTAGAAACAGAGTCCATCTTCCAAAAATCATCCTAAAAAGAGGATGCCTGTCTGTCTTGGCGTGGAGATGGTGAGTAGGGTGAACATGGAGAAGCACCTGGTGTAGTTCTGGGGACAGGCCTCCTGTGACGTGTGGTTGGGTCCTGCAGTGCTGGGTGGCAGCTGTTTCATGAAGTCAAGGCTGGTTGGGCACCAGTGCCAGCGCTGTGCACAGGGATCATTAGCAAAGAGAAACTCTTTCCCCCTCAAGCAAATTGCTCTTTGACAAGAGCCTTTGAGGCCAGGGGTGTTTCCCTGTTTGCATCTCAGTGCCAAGTGCTCTTGAAGGACAGGTGTTCTTTACTAGCAGCAGCTTAGCACTTCAGCTGAGTGCCTGCAGGTTTCTCTGCAGGGGTTGTGGGCCAAAGCTTTGGCTGCAGGTGCAGTGGGCAGGTTGTGAAAAGAGCAGATGATGCCAAAACCCTGGTACAGGCAGGGGCTGCCTTCTGTGCCAGGTCCTTTCCAAGCTAAGTCAGTGTCTTGGATGTTTCTCCCTCATTGCCCAGGCTTTGCAGAGCAGTCAGGCACTTGTGTCACTGGTCTGTCTGCAAGAACAGAAAAGGTGGGTGGCAAAAAAAAATTGTGCTTTTAGACACAGTCTGCCAGCTTTGGCTGCTGGTTTGTCACTGTCTGGGAGAGACCTTCACAACTGAGGGCATAAGAATATTCAACATGTGCTTCTTAGCTGGGTGTTGTGGCCATACCCATTTCAAACCTTTTTCATCAGAGAAAACTAGCACTATGGGTTTCTTTATTTTCTTTTTTTTTTTTTCCCCTTCAATTTCTGCCCTTTTATACCCACTTTACTCCTGTTTCATGTCAAGATGACAGTCCAGGTCAAAGTAGGGGAGAGGGATGGTCCTGCTTGTAATATTTATGCATTTCTGGATCATTCATTGATATTATTAGGATGTCGATCAAGTGTGTGTTCACATTTGTGTCAAATTATCCAGACAGACCACATACCCTGGAGTTCATTCCTGCTGCTGGAGAGCAGACTGTTACCTGATCCGGGACTGACAATACCTGATCCAGCAAAAAGTCAAAGCAGCCCAGACAGAAGATACCTGACCTAGCAGAAATCCTGCCAGGATGAAGTTAACTATCAGTATTTTACACTGTGTGGCATCTTTTTCTGTGGTACTAAGAGCTGTAAAGCTGGATTTATTCAGGTGTTGGAATGTGGCCTCCTGTGCTGCGGCCCATGTCGGTGGAAGGTTCAGTGTCAGTCAGAGGGAGACCTGTCCATTCCTGCAGATCTGGTGGTGCTGGGGAGAGCCCAGTCCCTGAAGGTGAGAATGGAGCTCAGGTCCATGGTTGTGGAAGCTCAGAGTTGCCCTCTTGCAAGAATCATTGCAGACAGAAGTCTGAAAAAAGCCTGGAACAACCCCTTGCCCACCTTAGGTCTGCCTTGGAGAACAACTGAACACATGGGCAGCATGTTGATTTTCTGACTTTTACTTTTTTCTCCCAGTTGAATTCACAGACAGGAAATGAACCCACATCTACAGCATTTAGTGCTGCTGTTTCCCAAAGGTAAAGGAGGCAAACTTAGAATATCCTGTTTACATGTCGTTGGAGCTGTATTTGACCAGCTGTCCCAAGGGTTTTCAACTTGCTGGATCAGGACAGGCTTTTCTTACAGTCTGAGCATCTTCCTGTCTGAGTGGAGGAATGTGGCTGTTTGCTCTGAGCACCTCCCTGGGCCCAACCTTACAGCTGCAGAGGAGACAGGTTTTCACAGTCACCAAGGTGGGGAAGCTGAGGCTTGCCAGGTATTCCAGAACTAGTCATTCATGAGCAAAGGTGGGAGAAACCTACAGCAAATTACTTCCTGAAATGGTCATTCCTGTACCTTACAGGAAGGTACATTCCTCCTCCTGATGTTCTTCGAGTCACTTGGCTTGAAGTGGCTGAAAAAAACACTGGTTCAAAGGGTTGAGGTGACAGATTTTTAAGTCACTTCCAGCTTTTCTTAAGTGAGTAGTTCAGTCTTTCTAAATATTGGCTTGGTATAATACCTACCTGTATGCATGTTTGTGTTTGAGCAAGCCTATTTATTCTTCTGGGAATGCTGAAGAACCTGCCCGGGGCAGGTGTGAAGTGTGGAGAGGTGTCAGCATGTTTGTGGGGTGGGTGCTG
The DNA here is from genome assembly GCA_013400075.1 of Hippolais icterina. Taxonomy (NCBI): domain Eukaryota; kingdom Metazoa; phylum Chordata; class Aves; order Passeriformes; family Sylviidae; genus Hippolais; species Hippolais icterina. The sequence goes on along the minus strand of VWYN01027535.1, from coordinate 437,731 downwards.
GAACTGTGGGGCTGTGGTGTCCGTGTGGGGCTGGGAGCTGCTCGTGGAAGGAGCTGCTGAGTTTGTAACCAAACGTGGTTACGTAATTCCATGCCTTTTCCAGACTGTCGTGCTTGTGCTGGAAATAGACTGTTACCTAAGAAAATAGGAAAGTGCACCTGGAAACTTTTAGACTAGTCTCCTTGTTTAATCATGAACCTATTTTAAATATGTCAAGGAAGGCAGCTGTAATATATGACCTTTTTCTGCCATATATTAGAGTGATGACTCATACGTGCAATGTCAGGAGAATGTAATGAAAAGTCTCCAGCTTGACGTCTGTGCAGCTGATGTTTGCAGCTCTGATGTGCTGTGGAGTCCAGGGTAGTTGGACTGCATCATTGGCGCTTTCAGTATCACTGTTGTTACCTGGTTGCACAGATTTCTTTAAGGTGAAGTATTTAAATTGATTGTCTTTTCCATGTCATCTCAGAAGGTTTTTTCTCTGAAGACCACAGAGGTGTCAGTGATTCACATTTAATATAGAAAAGAGCCAAGACAGAAACTAAAGATAAGTAAGAACATCAAAACTGGAAAAGGAGGCTGGTGCAGTAGGTTTTCTCACTGCTTCTGTACTGTGAACACTGTCACTTACACAGAAAAAATCTGCAATGTGTAGATAAATGTACTATTATTAATACACAGCATCAACAGAAAAGAAAGAAGAGGGCTATATGAGCTCTAAATATTTAGTTTATTGTTTATTTGCTGTAATAAAACTGTCTCAGTGTCTGTAAAACTGTCACTGGAAAATAAAGCTTAATAAAAGTTTAAATAAAACATAAAAGGTCTGCAGTCTGACCTGCATTGTGCCAAAGTCTGAAGTAATGGCATGGGCAAGCATCTCAACCCAGAGCTCAGGTGATTCCCAGCTGATATAACCAGCAGCTGGTGTAAATTGCAGTATCCATGATAGTTAAAAACAAAGTAATTTTTTTTGGAAAATGTCCTCTGTCACCCTCTGTGAACTGCCACTTCTTCTTGCCCATTATTTTGGGATGTGCAATGTGAAGGTCTGCCCTCTTCCTTGTCAGTTCAAGTGTAGAGCTGGGCTGAATGCCCTGTGCTTCACACCAGCTTCCTAACAGGGAATTTTCCCAGGAGCACTGTGGAGTTTGGATGTTGGTATTTGCTGAGTCTGGACTGCAACCAGGAGCTGCAGGAGCACAGCTCAGTTCTTCTGGCTCTGGGCCCTACCTGGGTGTGTGCTGGGCTCACTGAGACTTTGGCTTTGGTGCTGCGTCCTCCTCTGCCAGCAGTTGTACCAGCTCCAGCTTTTGGCCATAGTCTGTCCTCCTCTGATTGCTCCTACACTGCTAGAAATTCAACACTCCTCAACTGGCTGAATTATAAATGTGATTACACTCACTGTGCTCCAGGCAAAGTAAGAGTGGTTTGAGCTGAAGGGCCTTGTTCACCTGGTCCCTTTGGGCTGTAAGAGAGCACATGTCCATAGAAGACACTCTGGTGTTCAGCAGTGGAGGGGCAGTATGATTTACAAACCTTCCCTCCAAGTTACTATTCCTCAGTGGTGCCCTCCTTTACCGCCCCAGCTGTATCTCTCCTTGCTTTGATAATCCTGTCATCACAAGATACTTTTAGAAACAGGAATTTTTTTGTCTTTATTTTGCTTAGTACTTTGATTTCTGAAGTTATTTGCGAGGCCCCTTCTGCTGTGATTGTCAATGTGAGCATGAGCCTTGAGCAATCAGCTGAGCTCTGAATCCCAGACAAAGCAACCCAAAGTTGCACAGCCCATGGAGCAGCCACGAGAATTCCTCCACTTTCCACTTCAGTGCTTCAGTGGCAAAGGATTTTTCTATAAATGCCAAATAAAAACTATAAATTACCCTGGAACTGCCAGGCACTAAATCAAGACACAGAGAAATGAATGAATATTTGTAAAGCAAGCATCAGTGTGACTAAAAGAGTGTGGGTACCGATGGGGCCATGCTCGGCCTGGTGCTGTCGGAGGCTCTGCACAGTGGTGAGCTGTGGAGAGGCAGGGGTGGGCTGAGCCCTGCAGATTGTGTCAGTCATTTCACATACTGTATGAAGCAATAAGCATTTGCTGTGCTGGCTTCGGGCTTTCACTGTGCCACAGGGTGGATCTACTTCAGAAGTGACAAAAGCCTTCTTGCAGTTTGCAGCAGCTGCTAATCAGGGCTGATGCTGGCTCCCATGGCATCTCCACCCTGCAGTGCTGCCCTGCAGCTGGTTTAAGTCACCAGCACAGACATGCTCTGGGCTCAGAGCTGCTGAGATAGGGAGTCAGTGAGGGTGGTATTTGTGAATTGTTTCTGTGGCCTCCCGTGTTTCCAAACACTTGGCCATCACCTACCTCACTCTGCATTTGAAACTCCAGGAGGGTTAAGGACAAAGCAGAACAAACAGCATGTATGGAGGCTTTCAGAGCAAGCAGGAATAGGCTGAGTCCTGCTGCCAGCGCCGATCCCTCAGGCAGGTAGAGCTTGGCTCCTGTGTTCTGATCAGCACTGTCATTCCTGGAACTGCTCCCAGTGCCTTCCTTTGTGGCCATGACCTCTCCCAGCAGCTTTGTCCCACACAAGCCTTGTTAAGCAACAGGCAGAATGGAGGTAATGAAAGTTATTCCAGAACCTAGAGCTTTGCTTCTGCAAAACTTCCAGTGAATGTGAGCTTTGCTGCATTTGTAACCAAACAAAAATTATCTCAAATTTTGGTTTTTCTGAGTAAAGTTCTACACTTGAACCCCTCCTGTGTATTAATTGAGTAAAACGTCCTGTAGGAGACAGGCACTGAAGTGATGAAGATCTTTTTCAAGTCAGCAGATGCATATCTCAAGGCCCTAGTTTAATAATAAATAGTTTATTGTTTATTCCTTGAGGATGAAAGTAAGGTTGGGGGCAATCTCAGCAAGGTTTAACAGTGACAAGAAGTTTCCCAGTCCACAGGCTGCTTCTTGCCTTGCTTTTCTTAAGCTGTGATTTTTTAGGTGTTGTGGCCCATGTTCTTTCAGCACAGTTGATGCAGGGAGCACGTGGGGACTTCCAGGCTGGAGTTGGGGTTGTGCTGCCGGATGGGGTCAGCTCCCTCGTGGCGCTTGGGTGTTGGAGTGCCAGGTGTGGATGGGCTGGGGCTTGGCCCGAGAGCCTAAAACATTTACTTGATCATTTCTCACTTTTCTTAGCCTGTCATTTTCAACCTAAATTCAAGTTGTGGTGTCTCCTGCTCTTTCCTGGGGCAGAGGCAGTGCTGGTAGCTTAGCCAGGCAGTCCCTCCATAATTCCTAGCACAGGATGTTGTTGCTGAGTGTGTCCAGGTTGTATTTATTTATAACTTGTATGTACCAGATTTCATGTTAGATACTGAATCCTTGGTACATTTGCAAGGTACTTGCCAGGTAAGAGATGAACACCCTGCAGTGAGAGCTGCCCACGGTGGCGAGGCTGGGAGGGGTCCCTGGGCTGCTCCCTCGCTCTGCCTGTCTCTGCCCCGTGCAGGTGCCTCCTGTCTTCTCTCTGTGCCTGACTGAGGGATGACGTGTGTGTCACAGATCCCTCCTCCTGTGGTTGTTGGAAGCACAGGAGCATTTTTCTCCCCTGAAGTCACCTCTTCGATCCAGGCTGCTGCAGCCCAGGACATGCAGGGGAGCTGCCGGGAGCTCAGCAGGTGCTGCAGCAGCAGTGGTACCACTGCCTGGGCCCAGGGCAGCTCTGGGGCTTCACTGTTTACCTGGCTTCTTAGCAGAACACATTTTACAGGTGGTAGCAGCTAGAGATCTCACCCTGTGTGAGGTCACTGGCTACAGGCAGTGTGGGAACACCTCCCCTGGCCAGGGGCACCTGCAGGTGTCTGACACACCCCCTCCACAGCCCTCTTGCTCTTGCTGCAGTTTGGCCTCTTGTTTGGAGCTGAGGCTTCCCTCCTCATTTGTTCTCCCTGTTCCGTAGCAGTGGGTGTCCATTTGCCTGCACCTGTGCCATGGATAGGCTGCAGGTGTGGACAATCTTGTTTGGGGCTTGTGCAGAGATGGTTTTCCTGTCTGAGAGAAGAAAAGGGGATTTTGCAGTGGCCCAGCATGACGTTCATCCGCCCTTTTCCCAGAACTGCAGAGGCAGGGAGGGAGTCATTTGTGCCATGTGTTAGTTGTTAATTTTAGCTTTACCATAACTCTTGATGACAGGGCTTGGTTGTTTCCTACTGTAGGCAGCATGTAGCAGTTATCCTGGAGATACGGTGTGGCTGTAAGACAGTAAAGCTGCAGCTCATCCCTGGGCCATGGTGCTCAGTCTGTGGTAGCTGGATTCTCCCAGCTTGCACAGCTGCTGCCTGCTGGAGTTGAGAAGCCATGTGGTACCATTTTTCTTGCATTCATGCTAAACCTCTGCCTTTAGGTTACATAAGGATGGCATCAGGCATAGGCTGAGTTCCACCTGTGTCTGACGACAAAACGTGGCCAAAAAGGTTAAATATCTGTCATGATATGCATGGCATTTATCAGTCTTTCTCCTAATTCTGGCTGCCTGGTGAAGTCTGTATGAAGTAGCAGCCTGTACTGGCATGGCCAAAAGAGCATTATAGGATCTGATGTACAGGTCTCAAACTGAACTTCTTGTAATGCACAGGCTACTACAAGGAACTCTTACAAGTACCAGCAGGCTGAAAAATAGGTTGTTGCTGATACCTTTGCTAATTATAATGCACTGCATTTGGTCTCAAATCTGGAGCCAAGTCACTGAACACATCAGAAAATCCCTGTGTGATCGGCTGCTGGTGCTGATACCTGTGTTTGCTGGTGTATGAGTTACCCAGGGAGCCTCTGACAGCTCTGTTGCCGTGGAGTGCTGGAGGCTTGCCTGTCCAGAGATGATGTTCTCACTGATGCGATCAAGCTCAGTGAAGTGGACTGGTTAAAGGTGTGGCCATGTGCTGGAGTCCAGCAGGGAGTCTCTGGGAGCTCCTTCTTTTTCCAGTACCATTTTTGTTGATGGTCTCTTGCTGTACTCCACAGAGTGTTTGTTCAGTCTCTAACACTCTGTGAGGGTGTTAAACCCTCTGTGAGGTTAAACACTCTGTGAGGGTATGAACATACCTCCATCCCAGCCAAGGACTGCTGTGATGCTGTGCTCCTTGGCTCTGCCAACCTTCATGGCAACTTTGAGTATATGCAACATCTTGTAATATCTTTTTCTGGGTAGAGACACCAGATCTATAGGAGAGCTGATGACCTGCGTAGAAACATAGCAGCTGATGTGTTAAAGATCTGGGGTACAGCTGACTGCTCAGAATCGAGGTGTCAGGAGGGAGAAGGAATTGTATAAAGGCAAAAGTTTATCTGAAGTCACGTCAAGGAAGGTGTCAGAAACGAGACACGCTTGCTCTGCAACACAGCATTCTTCATAGGTGGTTTAACAAGTCTTGGTATTAAATCTGGGGAGGGGGGAAAAGTGATGTAGCTGTTATGTCAGGGCTTCACAAGCCCACAGTGTGCAGTCTGGGCTGTGACTGGTGGAAAAGCAGACCTGAGCAGCCATGCAATCAGGGCTTTTCCTAGGCAGTTATGAGCTCACACTAAACTCACACTGCAGCTGCAGATACATTTTCCAAAATACACTTTTGGAATTTTACATATACTTTTTTAGTATGCTAATTATCTCTGTGGTCATTCATTCCTGGAGTTAATGACTATGCTCTTGGAGAAAACAAGCTAACAAACTGACAGCTGCTTCTAACAAATCACTTGCTTGGAGAGGCCAGTGCCAGTTTAACATCCACAATAAATCCTTCTTTTGCTTCTGATGGTTTAGTGCAGCAATGGCAAAGAAATGAGGTAATAACTTTCATTTATCAAAGCAGTTTGGACTGTAGTAGATTTGTGCACCAGAGCCCAGAGACAGAAGTGCCAGAGTTCATAGACTGTGGATTCCTGCTCTTTGAATAGCTGTAAGTGTACATGGGAAAACATAGTTCTGTCAGTGTAACCTCCCAGCCAGCCAGATAATCAATAGCTGCCAATGTTGGCATGGTGGGCAAGGAGTGCCCAGGGGGCTGGGGGGCTCTGAAGGGGCTTCCTCTGTCCCCACAGCCAAAAGTGAACTGAGACATTGGACCAGGGCCTGAAGTTGAGGTGACACTGGCTTGTTCCAGGTGTGCTCTCCCTGTTCTGTGCAGCCCCTCCTGCCCCAGGGTCCCTGCAGAGCCTTGGGGACGTGGTGGGACAGTGAGCAGGGTCCTGGGCTCTCTGCTGCTGCTGGGAGTGAGAAATTCCTGCAGCTGCTGCCTCACAGGACACCTCTTCCAGTCACAGTGTCCACAGTAATCAACAGCCATCTATGATCAGTTAATCTTTAACTCATGGCAAATAGAAGATTTTTCCATAACATTTAGTCACAAATGAATAGACTTGGCAGCTTTGGATAAGGCCACAAATGTTCTGAAATTCCCATTTCTTGTGTCAGGGCTGAGCTCACCCAAGGACAGGCATTTTCTTAACAGGTTTGCAATAAACTGATGGATCTGAATGACAGCTGATTTGTCGGACTAAGTTTAGCTTGGGTAGCTGTTAATCTTATAGTTTTTGCTTCCCTAAATTTCTGAAATCGGGTTTATCTTTTTTAAAAATATTAATGGATGTTTTTCGTTTTAAATTTAAAATTTCATTTGACAAATAGTCTAAAGTGGCAACATTGTGCCAGGATGTTGAGCTAGCTGAATGAAAGGCTTATCTCCCTTCATGACATGAAATGAGGGAGTTAAAGGTATAAACACCAACAAACTCTGTGATTTAATGAATGGTCTTTCTATGCCACTATTGGAACTCATAGTATAGGAAAAATACTTTTTAAAAACTTGCCAGAATCCAAATTAACCTGATTACACTCCACGGCTCATACTGGTGGCTGTGTTGATGCTGTTCTGAACTGAAACAGTTCAGTTTTAGAAACAGTGTGTTGTACACTGCTGGCATGGCCAGGTTTTGGAGCTGGGGTGGTTTTGTGAGAAGCTGCCAGAAGCTGCCCCTGTGTCCGGCAGAGCCAATTCCAGCCGGATCCAGCACGGACCCGCCCCCGGCCAAGGCCCGGCCCATCAGGGACAGCGGCAGCGCCGCCGGGCCACATGGGGGAAAGGGGAGGAAATCCCCGTGGAATCGCAGCTGGGTGAGAGCAGTGAGGAGATGGGAGAGGAGCAGCTCTGCAGAGCCCCAGGGCAGGGCAGGAGGGGCAGGAGCTGCTCCAGGTGCTGGAGCTGAGCTGCCCCCAAGGCCGGGCTGCAGCCCAGGCAGAGGCAGCTGTGCTCCTGCAGCCTTCGGGGGCCAGGATGGAGCAGAGATCCCCCTGCAGCCCCTGCAGGGCCCCACAGCGGAGCAGGGCGGCCTGAGGGAGGCTCGGACCCCGGGAGCTCCACGCTGGAGCAGCTCCTGGCAGCACCTGTGGCCCCTTGGAGAGAGGAGCCCAAGCTGGAACAGGTTTGCTGGCAGGACCTGTGACCCCACAGGGGAGCCGGGCTGGAGCAGCTCCTGAAGGACTGACTGCACCCATGGAAAGGGACCAGGCTGGAGCAGCTCCTGAAGGACTGCAGCCCATGGGAAGCTCTCAGGCTGGAGAAGCTCATAGAGGGATGTCTCCCAAGACAAGAGGGGGACTCTTGTTCATAATATGCTGATCTTCCCCCAAAGAACTTGCATTTTTATTTTGGATCTATTTACATAGAAGGTCCACAGCACAGTGGGGGAGAATTTTGGAAGATAAAAGTCTGGTTTTGTAGTTCTGCAGTTCCTAGGTTCTTAGGAATATTAGCAGTTTTGTTGGTGCCAGTGATTAGTGCCGAGTTTGTGCATGCACTTTTAGAAACAGAGTCTCAAACAGCACATGGAACACAGCAGTTTCTTTAGAGTTGTTTGAAGCAAAAAAAAAAAAAAATCTCCATTTTTATTTTCTAGTGTACTTTTAAAAAAATATCACCAGCCTTGTCTTGATGGACTGTCATGCTAAGATTGAATAGAGACCTACGGACATCTCAGAAAAACTTAAAAATCAGTAATCCCAATAGTGTGACAGAAGGACATGAATTCTGCAGAATATAAGTTCTTCTTCATAGGGATACAAAACCAAAGTGATCCTTGAATTAATTCCCTTCCTTGATTTGAATTTAAGGAGGTTATGCATAGTAGAAATAAATGCATACACAAAAGACTCTCAAGAAAAACCCAAACTTTGAGGAAATAACTTTAAATACTCTCCCAAACCAAACCATTCCAAAAAAACTCTCTTTGTAGAGCTTACTGAAATCTGTGAGTTTCCATGTGTAGAGCTGACCTCTGACTTGTTGGCTCCTGGTGCTTTGGTCTCCTGAGGCCTCAATGGGAGTCATCCCTGGCATCACAAGGAGCAGGCATGGGCAGTAAAGGTGAATTTCTGAGCCCACTGAAGCTCAGGTGCAAGCCTGAATTTCTTCCCTGAGACCAAAAGGAAGGCAGAGGCTTTGCTGTTTGGTGTGGTAAGGTGCCAGGTTGTGTTTATGAGGTTACATCTTCTGTTCATGGGGAATTAAGCAATTACTCAATGTGACTGACAGATCCATTTTCCCAGTGGCTTTCACTGCAGACAAACGTGCTTGATGTTGTGTTTGTGGAGAGGGCCAAGGAGAAATCTTTCGGACTTGGACTGAATTGTTGTTTTATCAGTGGTTGTTGAATGTCATGTTGTGGAGGTCTCACTAAATTATTTCTTGGACTGGCAGAGTTGTTTGCAGGGAGTATGTGGATTTCTCTGTCCTTTCTGGCTGCACCTGCCTCCTGGGTTTCTGTCTGTAGCCAGCCTCAGTCTCCCTGCATTGAAATACCAGCAGAGGCTTGGCCCCCCCTTAGTTTTGGGTTAATTTCCATGCATTGTTTCACTGCAGCTGCCTGCTGCTTTCTTGGGTACTTGAATCTATTCAGGGTGAGGAGCTCATTGATTTAGGGCCTGATGGGGATATCATGAGTGTTGTGAATTAACAGCTTGGAGCTGTTTTCAGGATCTGTGGAGATTTTAACTTCGATTCTCTTTCTACTTTGTAGGTATTTGTATAAAATGTGGAAAAGGTGTGTATGGAGCGAGCCAGGCTTGCCAAGCAATGGGTAACCTCTATCATACCAACTGCTTCACGTGCTGCTCTTGTGGTAAGTCAGATCTGCCATGCCCTTCTTGTGCGGCTTCCTTTAGCAACCACTGTACAAAGTGAGACCTCATCCTGCCTGCTTCCCCAGGCAAAATTCCCACACAGGGCTCCAGCTTCAGATGTTTTTTTTTATTTGCCATCTGTAAGTGCTCAATGGTGTTTTCCTAAGCAGCAGCCCAGAAAAGTAGTGTTTGGTTGTTTGAAGGGCTGCATTTACAAAATGGCTTCAACCTGGCTGTTAGAAGCACTATATGCTTTAAATCACTTGTGTTTATGGAACTGTAATGTGCATGTATCATTTTTATAGAAAAAAAGGTAAAATTTGTTCAGCCAAAACAGTATTTTTGTCACTTTCTACTTGCAAATGCAAGTGTAGTCAGGCATGTGTATTTGTCATTTCTGTGTAGACACAGTGCTCAAAAATTGTTCACTTATGGTTGAATGTGACAAGAACAAACGGAAACTGTGTGTTGAAATGTCTTATGCTACTACAAGATTTTATTTTTGTGGGGTAACACTAGATGATAAATCACTGTTTCCTCCTTGCTGTTCTCAGGACCTTTTTAGGTTTCCCTTTTAGTCTGAAAGAGATGTTTCTGTGTGTGATTTGGGGAAGTTCTGGCTTTGCCAGGGGAAATGGAAAATTCAGGGCAGCATTTTCAGAAGTGTGCCGTAAGTCAGGCATTATGAACTTGAGTTGGAGACTTCCTGAGTGTCTTGTCTGTAACTGCTGAGAGCTCACAAATTCCCACCAAGCTCAAGGGAAGTGTGAGAGCTCAATTTTCAGGAGTCAGGTGATTTTTCTTGTTTTATGCACACACCTAGTGAGGTTCCTTATATATGAATATTCAATATTTGCCTGGATATTGAAGATCTTGTTATGATATATATACACAGCAAAAAATTTATTCTGAGCAGAATGTGCTGAGCACAGATTGTTTATAAAAAGGATTAATTAAGGATTAGAAAAAGGGTAAAAGATTATTGGCATAGAACCAAATAAGCTGATAATCAGAAGAACATTGTAAAGTTAACTTGTGACAGGAGAAGTGTTGTCTTTTCTGCTGAGATTTGTATTGATAAAGATTGGTTTAAAGAGCTTCAATCTGAATGTAGAGTTTAGTGACCTTTCTAAATGACTCTGGACCATTACTAGATGCAGGTTTGAACTCAAACCCTCAGGGATTGCTTGTGACTTTGCTGAGGTCTGACAGTGAGTAGCTGTTTTGTTGGCTCCCAAAGTGAAGAGCATCCTGCTTAGCAAAGGATTGCAAAATAGGATGTCAGATAATGTCTATCCACAGCATTAACCTAACATAATTGCATGGGTGAATTCCAGCTTCCTCTTTGGGGCAGAAATGTTGTTTGTTAGTACTCAGGCTGAATGTTTGCTACCATGAGGTTCTGTATGCAGGTCACTTTTCCTTAGAAAAATGTATAAGGGACAATAAGTGTATTTTAACAGCAAAATACAAACACAATTATTTAAACGCATAACAAGCTTTTCTGACTGTTCTGGAGAGTTGTTTGTGGCCGGTGTTCACCTACCACAAGGCAACTTGAGACATGTCCACTTGAAGCATTGTTTGCCCCACCCTTCAGTTCCCTGGAATTTGGTGATTCAGGCAGCTTCCCATGAGTCACCCAATGCACAGGGAGATGCTCCAGGTTGTCTTCTGAGCCTCTCACTGTTTTCCTCTGGGCTGGAGGGCCCACCAGGACAGTTCACCAGTGAGAAGGGCTTAGATTTCCTTCTGTTTGCAACCTCTGGTACAACCCCTTTGGAAAGGGAGTCTTTGGGCACTTCCTTGGGCGGGCACTGGAGAGGGGCTGTGCTGCTGCTGGGGCAGCAGTGCCTGAGGGCAGCTAAAATACCTGGTCAAAGCTCAGGGTCAACTGCCTTCAAGGATGAGTCCAAAGCAGAGCGGTTCCTCTCAGCTCTGAAATAGGATCAACATGAGCTGGGAGGAGGGTGTTGCATCAACTCTTTTGTTTCTCACTCTATTTTGGGCTGTGCATCCCATGGAAAATCCAGAGTGGTTCAGTACAGTGCCAGTAGATCCAGACCCTGGGACCAGGGCATGCTGGTCCTGTCTGTGGGAACTGCACTCTTGAGAACGGTGCTGAAAAGGCTTTACAGGAGCTCATGGGCAAGCAACCAAATGGAGACTTCCCACAGGACTGCAGTTCATGAACAGGGAGATCATTTTGTGACATTGATGGGACCCGTATGAGAATCCTGAGCTGCAGGTTTGGTGCCCACCTTCAAATGGATGAGAGTAACCAGAGAGGGCCCAGAAGAACTTAAACAGATGATTAAAGGCTTGAGAAAAGCTAATCACAAGAGCCCAGTGTATTTTGGGTATCTGAAATTATGGAACGGACATGTCGCTGGAGCTTGTAAGTACATGAACCATAAAACAGCATTAGAAAGTGGTCTCATATCTACTAGAGACAAGCACAAGAGAGATCTTTCCTGGAGGCTGAAATTACACAATTCAAATAGGAAATCAAAGACAGTTTTTCTGCAATGAGGATGATTAACTGCTGGAACAAAATAGCAAGAGAAGTGGCAGATTCTCTATTCTTCTTTATTTTCAAATTAAGTCCAAATGTCCCTTTGGAGAATGTTTTAAGTTGAGCCAAGCTTTAGGTAATTGGGTGATCATTAATGATCTTTGTTGGGCGAGGAGTCACAGCACACACACTGGTGTGTGTGAGCCTTTGACAGGAGAGTAGGGAAGTCCATTGGTTCTCTTTGTCTAAACCAGTGTCTATGCTGTAGTTCCCATGCGTGTTTATCTGGTAGTTGGTCCAGGCTGGACACCAGATGCCCACCAAAGCCACTCCATCCCTGCCCTCCTCAGCTGGATGGGGAGTGGAAATATAAGGAAAGGCTTATGAGTCAGGATTAGGGCCCTCACCAGTTACTGACACAGCAAAACAAAAAATACATTAACAACCAAATCAGAGTCAGAGAATGGCAAATAAAAACTAAATCTTAAACCACCTTCTCCTCACCTCTTTTCTTCCTGGGTTTAACTTTAGCTTTCTCCACCTCTCCCCCGAGTGGTGCAGGGGAACGGGGAATGGGGGCTGTGCTCAGCTCATCCCAGGTTGTCTCTGCTGCTCATTCCTCCTCAGGGGAAGGGCTCCTGACACTCTTCCTGTGCTCCAGTGTGGAGTCCCTTCCACAGGAGATAGTGAGCTCATGAGCTGCTCCAGCCTGAGAGCTTCCCATGGGCTGCAGTCCTTCAGGAGCTGCTGCAGCCTGGTCCCTTTCCATGGGTGCAGTCAGTCCTTCAGGAGCTGCTCCAGCCCGGCTCCCCTGTGGGGTCACAGGTCCTGCCAGCAAACCTGTTCCAGCTTGGGCTCCTCTCTCCAAGGGGCCACAGGTGCTGCCAGGAGCTGCTCCAGCGTGGAGCTCCCGGGGTCCGAGCCTCCCTCAGGCCGCCCTGCTCCGCTGTGGGGCCCTGCAGGGGCTGCAGGGGGATCTCTGCTCCATCCTGGCCCCCGAAGGCTGCAGGGGCACAGCTGCCTCTGCCTGGGCTGCAGCCCGGCCTTGGGGGCAGCTCAGCTCCAGCACCTGGAGCAGCTCCTGCCCCTCCTGCCCTGCCCTGGGGCTCTGCAGAGCTGCTCCTCTCCCATCTCCTCACTGCTCTCACCCAGCTGCGATTCCACGGGGATTTCCTCCCCTTTCCCCCATGTGGCCCGGCGGCGCTGCCGCTGTCCCTGATGGGCCGGGCCTTGGCCGGGGGCGGGTCCGTGCTGGATCCGGCTGGAATTGGCTCTGCCGGACGCAGGGGCAGCTTCTGGCAGCTTCTCACAAAACCACCCCAGCTCCAAAACCTGGCCATGCCAGCAGAACGCAAGTTAGAAATTTGAGAATAAGAACATGAGAGTGCCTGTCTTTTTTAGTCTGTCTTTTTTTCCCTCAAATAATAAGAATGATCTAAGCTCACCTCCTTAAACTGAAAACAGTTTTCAGTTTTACTTTCCATAGAACGGTTGTAGAAAATAAAGGGCAATAATCGAAGAGCAATAATTCTGCACCTGAAGATATCTGATTTAGATAAGGGCTCAATACTTTACCAGCTACAATTTAAAAATAAAATAGTATTTCAAACCCTTGGGAAAAGTTGTGGTTTGGAGACCACTCAGGCTGAAATGTGATAATGAATGATGGAGCCTCCAAGGCCTCATTTCATCACTTGGCAGTGAGTGTTTTCAACTCTGCAAAGACAAGTGCAGTTGTGCAGAGAAGTGGAAATTCTGCCTGAGTCAGAGCCTTTTCTTAGGCACTTCTTTGAGTTCTTTCAGTTTCAGTGCCAGGTGCTGTCTGTCAGGGTGTCCTGGTTGAAAAGGGCAGTGCCAGGTCCTAGTGCCAGGACAGGCCATCCTCCCAGTGCTGTCTTTTCCCACTCTCACCTTTGTTTATCACGTCATTGTTGGGAGTTTGTGTTACTTGTAATTAAGAGGAAACCCCAAAACAGACTCTCAGGCACCTCTGTGGAGGTTCCAGTGTTGCCAGTGTAGAGGTGTAAGGATGGAACAGAGGTTATTGGGGTCTCCTGCCGTGAGGGTGGTTCCCTCTTTGAGAACATGAGTGCAGAAAGATGAGAAAATATTTCACAGTAAATAAGCAGGAGACTTCTGTCCCCTCTAGACATTTTGGTAAAATGTTCTGTTGGTAAATCTCTTTAATTGTCTTCCTAAGTTCTGGCAACTTTGGGAGAAACGCTCAGTAATATTGATTCAGAGTTGTACAGGATCGCCTCAAAAAAGGGAGATTTCACCAGTAAGCTGAGATTAGAGTTAAAATGGAAGAGTAGATGACTAATTGGATATGTTTTATGTGCTGCTTTTCTGCCTCTCAAATGTGTTCAGTGGGCTCTGGATGGCTGAGCCTTGCTCCCATAATTGAGCAAGTTCAGCATCTCAGATCCTTGCTCTGTCAGTAGATTTTTGCCACATCTCTGTAAACCCCTACAGCCTTCTGCCTAAAGCCATGCTCCTCAGATAGCTTTTTTTCAGAGGTCAAATAATTCTCTTCAGGTAAGGCAGAAGCCAAAGTGATCTGATTTCCTGAGATCAAGTATTTTAATGTAGATCTTCATTCACAATCTCTTAGAGGAAACAACTGACGCTTGTTAGGATGGTTTTTAAATGCAGATTCTGTCTCAGCCCTGACACCAACAGAATCTCTTTTAGGCCTTGATTCAGCAAAGCACTTAAATGGGTTTAAATATGTTATATTAGTCATATGTAAAATCGCTTTGCTGAGTTTTAAATAAGAGATGTTAATTCGAGCAACAACATAACCTGTCCCTTCTGTTAAGTATAAAATCTTGGCTTTGGCAGGAGTTCAGTTGCAGATTTTGCTTATGGAAGACAAGAGCTGAAAAATATCTGCCTGAACAGCTCATCATCTAATTCCTCTTGATAGTATTTCAGAGCATGACAGGATTTCTTGAAGGATACTTGCTGTAATGCCAGATTGCTTGTGTGATCTAAGTGCAGGTGAACAGTTGCAGGAATTAATGGACCTTAGTTGATACTCATTAGAGAAGAGAACTTACCTAGCACCTTCAGTTTGCAGATCGTAATGTCATCTACAGCATCTTTTCAGGCTGAAAATTTTAATCCAGTGGTAATGATGCAGAAACTGCAGTAAGATCAATCTTTACAATAAGGAGTATCAGTTTGCTGTTTGTAACTCAGAACATGTAAGGGAATGAGCTTTGGTCAGGAAATGAGCTTTGCAGAGCTAAGGGTTTGAAGGCTCTGCTCTCAAAGCTGAGATGTATTTCACCATAAAAACCAAGAGCATGTTGTGTTCTCCTATGTGAAAGCAAATGCTTGAGCATGCCATTCATCTTTGGTTGGAGCTTTTGCTGCTGGTTTTAAGGCACAGAAAATCATGGCAAGATCAACCAGAAGCTTGAAGCAAACTATAGCATCCGAAGGGATACAGCTGTCACCTGATGGCTGTTGGCCAGCCCGGAGCACTCACAGGCATCAGACAGCACTTCGGTTTTGAGGGACAGCTGGTAAAGGTGTCACAGTTTATGTGATGATGGGCAGCACTGCTGCCTTTGTTCAGCCTTCACAAGCTCATTCAGCCTTCAGCTCATTCTGAGAGGATCCCAGGCAGGGCTGACAGAGCTGCTGGTTTCAAAGGCTCAAGTGGGACAACCACAGTGGGAGTGTTATTACTGCCCTGAGGGTATGTAGAGCACTTCTGAACCAGCCCGTGCCCCCAGCTGATGGGAAAAGGGAGTCAATTCATGGCCACAGTCACAACCTGCCTTTTCACTTCTCTCTGAGGCCACTCAGTGCTACTGGGTGTAGATGTCTATTTAATAGGAGGTTGCTCATGGCCTAGAGAAGTTCCTTGTGATACTGGAAATCGTCTTTTGCGTATTTGCTTCCCCAAGTTGAACCTTTGTTTGCTCTTGGTGGTAGTAAGGCACAGAACATCTGAAAGAAGCTGTGTCCCTTTCGTGTATATTTAAAGCAGTTGGTGAGTTTTTAAAATACCCAAATTCCCAGTGGAAGGTTCATTTTCAATTCGTATTTTCTGTCCCCACGGTGTATTTATAAGTTTGGCATGAGTTGCTGCATCCAAATTGCACACTGCCAGTACTTGCTTTGTAGCTGCAAATTAAATTGACTGTAAATGTAACTTTCCCATAAAATAAAACAGAATTCAGTGTCAAATCTGTGAGCTCTACAGTGCGTGTTCACCAGTGTTAGAATTGGTAATCCCAGTGGTACAAATGTGTGTGTTTGTGTCAGTGGTTCACCCTTGGTGCCCCATGACTGACTTTTCACTGACCTAGTTGCAGGTTCATCTTTTCATCTTTCTGCAGCCATTTTGTGCAATTCTTCTGGGCATCAAGGAAACCCAACAGGAACCCTGAAGGGAGAGGGGCTCATGGGCATTGCTGTGAGGGGCCGTGCATTGACATACTGCTGGGTAGCTCATGTCCTTGTGTGCTTTTCCCTGCCGCTTTCTAACCACATACTGTTGGACTGGAGCAGGCTGAAATGTTGGGATTTTAGACTACAGGTCTGTAGTCCTGCCAGAGGCACTGGCTAATACCCCTTGGCTCAGGGGCCAAGCTGAGGAGTGACTCATTGCTGTGCTGTAGGAACATCCTTCCCAATTCCCTCAGCTCGCACCCTGCCATTGTTGCTCGTGCACGACTCCGGCCCGTGGTTGGATTGAATCTGTGGCCACCTGGATGTTTGGTGGTTTCCAGGCCATGACTGGAGCTGGCAGCAGGTCCTGTTGTGCGTGGGGCAGATACTTGGAGATGCGATTCCCAGGAAGAGCTGAGCGCCGTGTGGAGGCGCAAGGTTGGGTAGGAGGGAGGATTTGGTGCTGCTGCCTGTGGCTGATGTAGACATGTCACTGAGATAACTCCTGTTGCTGCTGCAGGAGGGTAGAGCTCTGCCTGAGTCACTCTGCATCTCTGGGATGAGTTACAGCCTGTGCTCAGCCCCACACTTCCCATTTAACACCTATCAAGACAGATGGATAAAGCCATTTCAAGTCTGTCTGCAGCAGCAGGCCCAGCCAACCCCCAGTGTAGAGCTCAGGAAAGAGAGGTACTCGTTGTAGAAAGAGGCCGTGGATGGCAGAGATGACAGCTGGCTTCACATGGTTTGGGCTGCCCTGTGCAAGACTCTGAGCCATGACTTAGTCTCAGCAAAGGAATGCAATCTCAATTTTAATTAAAAGTCGAACTTGGATACCAGCCCATGTAAGAGCCTAAGTACCTTTGAGTACTGATTGCTAGAAAAATGTTTTTTCTTGATCCGTGGTTAGTCTGATAATATCCTAGGCTTTAGAAGAACAAAAACAATGGGATGGAAAAGAGTAATCAGAAATGTTTGAGATGTGATTGGGATAGACACAGGAAACTCTCCTTTATTTAAAATTTATGTAGTTGGGTTTTACATTTTAGGAGGCATTTTGTATTTCTCTGCATTGCTGTCTGTTGTCCCAGGTAGCTCTGGCCCAGCAGGGCACTGATCTGTGTGCTGGGCTGGAAATAAAGCAGTCCATTGCTGGATCCCTTCTACAGACTACACTGTAAATATTATGTCATGAGATGTTTTCAGTTCTGTGACTAATTTAAATTTAGTTCAGTTCTAGGAAAAAGCTTTTTTTTTAGGGGTGTCTCATCTGATTACTTTACTTCCACAAGGACATCCCAGATATTGAAGATACATGTGCTTAAAGCTTTTTTTGGTTGGGGGGGGTGTGTGTCTTGATACAGTGCCATTCTTCTCTGAGAGCTGCTTTAGCAGCCATGCTAGAGCTGGAGGCTCAGCCCCAGGGAAAGGTGGTGGGATCAGTACCTGGCTGACAGGGAACTGGGAAATGCTTCTCTATTTCTGATGATTAGAGGGCATGTGATCAATAGTTGGCTGGTGGCTGCCTCTGTCTCCTTGTTTCCTTGAAAGGCTGCATTCTGCGTTTAATGATTCCAGCATGAAATATATGGCTTTTGATAGTTATTTTAATTGGTGGGGGTTGCCTGGCAACTCATGACGGAAACTTTCTTCTGTGTTCATTGACTGACCAGAGATGTATTCCTTCCACAACATTTTTGTATTCATAATGTGGAACCATTCACCTATGATCCTTTCAAGGGTTGGAAAACACATAAAGTACTGAAAATATGCTCTAATTAACAAGGTTTCTGTCTCTGTTTTTTATTTCTGTAAAAACTCCAGAGAACCTAATCACTTCTTTGCATAGTTTCGTGGGTCTGAAATGTCACCTATTGTCTAGAGTAACAAAATTTAGTCAAATTTCCCCGTTTCCTTATTGGTGTCTTTCATCTGCAGGTCTGTATGGTCTTCTCTGAAGCCCACATTGTTTGGGTGTTTGGTTTTCCATTCTACTCCTTTTTTTTCCTTTCTTACCTTCCCCTCTACCCATTTAAAATGTTTTATTGGAACACACCTCAGTTTCTACAAAAGGAGAGATTCCCTTGGGCTGCTGTTGAGTTTGTCTCTCAAAAGGAAAGAAATCCAGATAATCCAGAACAGAGCACAGACAAGTCACTGACGTTGTGAACAGATGTTTCTGTTTCCCATTTCCAAGTTCTGTAATTTTTAAATCTTACCAAAAAACAGGCGGAAGGAAAAAGTGGAGAAGAAAATGAATTAAAGGAGAAACACAGGATTGGTTTCCTGTAATTCAGGACTTACAATCAACTGTAACCAGTTACAATTAATTGATCTGTCTCTCCTGTACATTGTCCCTATATATTTTGCCAAGTGCGAAAAATGCTTTAGTGGTATCCTTGATCTTTGCTGATCTGAAAACTAAACCTGCCAACTAAATTCTGAAATAATTTCTTATGTAATATAGATCATCATCAGTTCCTCAAAAGAAAGTCAATGCTATGTCCACATACACAGTTAGTCAGTTTCATTCTTCAGCACTCAGGGAATCCATTCTTCTGCCCCCAAACAACCAATGGTTTCTTTCCTGCTGCCTGTCTCAGTACATTTTATTCTCCTACAAAACCTGTCCACGTGTGTCCCCACACGTTCAGGCTCTTGTGTATTGAGCCTATCATAAAGCCATGTATCATCTGGATCCTCTCCTGACATTTGGGTGACTCCCCACCTTTCCTTGCCCCTGGAGTTGATCTCACCATTGCTGCTCTGGATTGACCAAAGTGTGGTCTGTGGGCCACCATTACCTGATTGTTTCCCTGGTGTGTTGGAAGGATTGAACTTCAGTTTTTGTCTCTGGTGCATCTTGTGGGAAGTTTTCCATTCCCCATGTGTTGTCTTTTTCTTCTTTCTGCCTGCATTTGGTCTGATGTGTCTGCTCTACTGCTGAAGAATTTAAACTTTCTTACTACTTCTGTGTGGGCATCTTTTGTTTTCCATCTCAAACAGGCACAATGGATGACTTTAGTCATGATCTTAATTCCTTGTCAGTACCTTTTTCTCCAGAAAATAGTGAGCTCCTCTGGCACTGTTTGAAATCTTACTGTACCCTGGTAATTGCCCATTTTGATTGGTTGTGCATATCTTTGGCTTTTCCTGGAATTCTCACTGTCTAAGGATTGCTGGCAGCTCATTATCCCCATATCAAGGAGGCGGGATTATACCACTTTGCAGCCATGGAAACTTCAGTCTGTCCTCCCTCACCAGCAAAGCTCCTTTTCCAAACTTCAAAATAGTTGTCTATTCTAATTCCTGTTACCTGTTTTCCTCCTGTTTCTAGTCTTGGATTTGTTGTTCCCTGGTGACAGTGCAGGGACAGGACGTCTCCCCTCCTGCCAGGCCAGCTCTCAGTCCAGCTCTGCAGGCCCAGCCTAAAGAGGACTGAAGCTCTTAGCAGAGGACACAGCATGATCAGGAAATCTGGTTTTTGCTTCTTCTGTTGCCTTCACCTCCTGTGCTGTCTGACAGGAGGACTCTGGCTTTGCTCCTCAGCAATGCCCCCTGTCCAGGCTGGGTTACGATCTCATCCTTAATTCCTGTTAACCGCTTGTTTCCAGGGAGAGTTGTCTGTATGGCCTGAAAACACATTAAAATTCTCACCAGAAAGCAGCCTGGATTTTTCCTTGCAAATTCATTTTACAGATCAAAGGCTTCCACTGCCACTCTTCACCTTAAGGATGCTTTGACTTCTTGTGGGTCTAGAAAAACTCTTTCCCATAAGAATCTTGCCATGTATAAAACAAAATAAAGAAGTTTTGGGGTTTTTTTCTGAAATTTGTCTTCACATTCATAAAATATGCAGTTGCAGCAGACTTCAGTACTCTGTGTTGGAGGCTTTCTTCTGGCAGAGGGTATTGGCAAACGACAGAGGAAAAATTCTTAGCTGAGAGGATTGGTAGGTTGGTGGTCACCAAGGGGTGGATCAGCCCAGTGAGGCAGAGGACAGGGTTTTGCTTCACTTGCTAAGGCTTCCTTGTCCTCTTGGACAGATCACTTGTCTGGCTTGACCCATGTGGACATAATCCTTTTCACCTCCCTCACCTGGGTGACATTAGAGAGCTTTCAATATTTTTCAATATTTTGAAATTATGTGGAAAGCCTGAGGTCAAAGCACCAGAGAAGTAAGAAGTTTTGTAAATATTTCAGTAATTATTGTTATATCACAAATAGATGTGTTTGCTGGAGGAAACATGTGCAGTGTCTGGTAGCCAAACCATACATCTGCTACTGCATGCTACTGAAACTAATTACTTGCTCAAATAATGTGTATTTACAGTTTATGGGGGACCAGTTTGAGGCTTATATATCATTAAATAGATGGACTAATGCAAGATTTTAAAAAACCTGCTTTCCCAGCACTGCTCCCAAGAGCCCTTAGTGCCTGGGCCACGTCAAAAGCGTTCCCATTCCACTGTTCAAGCCCAACGTTGTGTTTCTAATTTATTTTCAGTATCCAAGGAATGCTGTCTCCAGTATTCAGAGGACTCTAAATCGGATGTGAGACACAAATGCACCAGAGAAGCTTATCAGAGAAACAGGCTTGGCGTGAAGCCTACATAAACAACCATAAATTTTTCTCATTTAAATGAGAGGACTCGGGAGGATTGGCCGATTATAGCGGCAGTGGGCTGGCCTTGGGCACCAAGGAAAGTGCTTTGGTAACCCCTGGTATTTGACATGACCTGAATGTTTTGCCTGCTTATAAACTTACTGTTACAGGCTGACCAGCTTGGTTCTGGTAAATTCTCTTCTACAGGTCATTTATTTACCAGCAGTGGATGTTTTCTCCTCTCCTTGGAATTCTCAGAAAATTTTAGCTCATTTTAACCCAGGTAATGAAGAGTTCTTGTTTCTAACCACCTCTCGCTGCCTCACTCCCTTAAAAAATAGAACAGGAAGAAACTCAGTAAAATCAGTCTTGGCCAGAAAGCTATTTTTTTCCCTTGCTTCCAATAAATATCTCATTTCCTGAAAATCCTGACTTTGACCAAAACTTCTGGGACTTTCTAGATTTATCATCCCTCATGGCCAAATCCCGTTTCAGTTAGTGTTGGGGTAGTCTTGAGTTCATGGAGGGCAGTGTGAGCTCTGAGCTGGGCAGCAGGGGCTTGCTCTCATCACACTGACAGTAATGCTGTGCTTTGCCCCAAGTGAGTCTCTTCCCTGTAACTGTATAAACCATGTAATTTTGCAATATGGCTTTGATTGTGAACACCATGCCAGAAACAGTAAGGATTTTTTTTTTTTTGGTGAAATTCCTATTATTTTACCAGCATGAGCCTTACATGTGGGTGCGCTGCACTGAACTGACACAAGTAAAAATGGGCAACTGTCATGCTTGCAAACTTGATCCCACGGTCTTGAGTTAGGTACAGTAAATGCTTTCTGAAAGGAAACCTGAAGCAAACCCTGCCGTGGCCTCACCAGTGGTCAGTGTCCAGTCCATCCATATCTAGTGCTTCTCCCTTTATAGGGATCAGTTGCTCCCTCTGGCAGTTCCCAGGACTGGTGTCTGATGGAGCAGAGATCGTGTGCTGTGCTCGTGGTGCTGGGCTGGAAATCAGTGCTGGGCTGTCCCCTAAACAGCTCCCTCTTGCTGACCCACCCTCTTGTGAGGGTTAACCAGCTCTCCTGGCTTTGAATTAATGAGGATTGTTTTCTTCAAGCAGTGGAGAGGGCAGGAGTGTAATAACTTCAAGTGTAGTTCCATGTTCCTCACCTGTCTCAAACATCCCTGCAGGCTTAGGGCATGCAAGCAGTGAGGAGGGAATGGTGTTGAGGTTCCTCTGGGAAGGGTGTTGAGTGTTTTCTGGACACTTGGGCCTCTCACTCCATTTCTCATGGACACTGGGGACAGGTTGTGTCCTGTGGTCATGGGCCAGAGTAACCTCCTGCCATTGTTTTGGTGGTGGGTGCTCAGGGGCTTCACCATTTCACCCACAAAATGGCTGTTCTTGGGCAATGAATAACCCACCCTTTACACTGAAGTGGCAAAGAGCATTTCAGTCTCTGTCCTGCGTCCCACAATGCCAAGTGATGAGTGAAGATGTAGCTTCAGTGTGTTTTTGTGTTTGTGTGTGACATGACTGGAGAGGCCTGGCAGCCTGTGGGGCTGGAAGTGTTGTTCATCCTCTCAAAGCATCTTCTGCCCAGTGGTTTTTCAAGTGCTCTAGTTGCCTTGTGCTGCTTGGGAGAGGCACTTTGGGGCAGGAGGGTGCCCAGGAGGCTGTTGACCATCATGGCCTCTGCAATGGGGTTTAAAAACCCCAAGGTAAACTCCATTGCTTTTGAGCAATGTAAAGCCATTCCCAAAATCCCCTATGAGTACTTTCTGTCTTGTGGTGTTAGAGGCAGGCCTGGAGGACCAGGTTTCAAGTCCCATGGAGACCCTCCCTCTCCCGTGCCGGTTCATGCCATGAGGTGCCGGTGGCACAGCAGTTCTGGGTGCTTGGTGACGAGGTCCCTCACTGCTTTGTGCACTGTCCTGTTCTTACTGTCTCCACAGGCTGCTTATATGGGTGAACAAAAACCCTGTGTTCCTTCTCGTTCCTGTTCAGGGTTCTGTGCACCTCCTTACATGCTGTTACTGCTCAGCTGTAGCTCAACCCTGGCCCTGCATCCCCTGCTGCTCTCTGTGTCCAGCCCTGGCCCTGCCATCCCCTGCTGCTCTCTGTGTCCAGCCCTGGCCCTGCCATCCCCTGCTGCTCCCTGTGTCCAGCTCTGGCCCTGCCATCCCCTGCTGCTCTCTGTTCCAGCTCCCTGTGCCCCAGCCTGGGCCAGGCAGGCAGCCACCACAGCTGGGGAAGGGCTTCCAGCAGTGCTCCCTGCTCTGGATGCCCCCCTAGGCTTGGTGCTTTCTTCTCCTCTCCACCAGCCCCCAAGCTAATTTTTTCTTACCTAAGACCTTCCAGCATGAACTATTTGTTTACCCAACTCCAGTGAATTTGCATTGTTGAGGTGTTAGGGCATGGGTTGGACTCAATGATCTTGAAGGTCTCTTCCAACCTAGAAAGTCTGTGATTCTGTGTTTTCGGAGTAGTGGTAGTAAAAGTGAATGATGAGCCAGGCAAGAAACAGGCAGGGAATTGAAGGAGAGACACTTTTAAAATATCTACTGTAAGAAGAAGTAGCATCAGCAGTGGCTCTGACTCCAGCCAGCAGGGCTGGCTCTGCTGGTGTGGTGACTGTGTCAGCACACAGCCACCAATACCTTCCAGCTCTTTTATCTGTGCCTGTGCAGAGTGAAAAGCGTCTGGTTTAATGTATATTTAAAAGCAGAAATGGATTTAGCAGTCGTTTTTGATTACTCACTGTTACATCTCAGCAGTTGTCTGTAAGTGTGCTCTGAAACACAAGTGGGCTATGTACTGACATTAAATTAGATTACAAATTAGTCACAGAACCTCAGTCACAACTTCCCCGGCTGCCTGGATACTCTGCACTGTCACTCTTCCAACTGCAATGCCTGCAAAATTTTTCCTGGAAGTAATGCAAATAACTTTATTGAGTGAGTCAGTGGATTACTGACCTTAGGAACCATGGCAGTGTAAATTCAGACCCATGGAAACAATTTGCTGAATCAGTTTTAACAATGCAGTGGTCTCTAGAGCAGCAGTCTCCAAAGTGGGGTGCAGGCTCCCCAGACAAGTGTTCAAGATGATCCTTTAGGGTGCAGGAAGAAAATACTTCACAAGTGGATGTATATAATTTATAAATCTATAAATGTACATGTATTGGAATGCATGTGCAAACATTTTTTACTGGTAGGGAACCACGATCAAAAGTTTGGACTAGGGGAAGAAAGCCTAAAGAACGCACAGCCACGAGGACTGTGATTCCATGAGTTATTGAACAAAGCAGAATGTATGCACTTGGGAAAATAAGGCTGGAAATCATCTACTTAATCTCTTAAGAAAGTATGTAGGTAAAAGCCAGAGATCATGTTTTCTAAGCCTTGTTTTTGAAGGGATGTTATTTTTTATTACCCTGTTTAGATTCACGTAACAGATCATCCCTGTTGTTACAATGTGCTGTTTTGGGCCCTGCTGCAGGAGGCTGGTTCACACAGTGGCTGCTCTCTCTGAAGTCCTGTTTGGGTGATGATGGTAAAGATAATTTGGTTAACATACAGAGATGGCAGCACAGAAGCTGGCAGATCATACAGTACCTGCACATTGAAACCTCGAGGAGGTTTCAAAATTTGCAGGAAGGGGAAGGTCCTTTATCAGTGAAGTTCTGCAGATGATCCTGTGCAGTTATGAGTGATTAACTTTGGGGTCACGGGAGCCGGTGCATTTGATGTTTGTGCTTTGCAGTATAGCTGCTTTTTCATGTTTGCTTCTAGAGCCTTTTCCCACTAGCCCAAATGTTGGGCAAGTGAACAGGATATGCAAAACCCAAATCAGAGGAAATCAGGAGTAACCAGCTTTGAAAGGAGCATGGCTGAAGGCAGAGGTTTGCAGTGTCTTAGTCACCAGTGGCTGTAGTAGAGAGCTGATGTCTCATGCTGGTAGAGAAGAGAGGAAGGAAGTGGATTTAGCAGAAAATTGATTGCATCTACTTGGGCTCTTTCCAGCTGAATCCTGAGTCAAGTACATTCATCCTGAACTAATCGTTGTGGAGAATTGGCTGAAATCTCACATACTTCTTAAAAGGAAAGCTAAGCATTAAAGAAACAATATCCTTATTGTACCTGAGTGCCAAAGAATTGAGTGTACTGTCAGGAGCTGTACCTATTCAGTCCTCTGGCTTGGGAGCTCCTTGTGGGTTTAGTACTAATGTGACCTGTTGCAGGAAGCAGTGGTCAGTCCAGCACAAAATATCAAGGGCAGCCCAAGGAGGGCTGATCTTTGATTAGATTTCAAATTGGCTGAGCAAACCCCAGTCCATTTCAGTAACTGAGTGCAACTATGATTGTCAGTTTTGTTTTGTTTACAGCAAAGAATACTGGAATATTGTCCCAAAATACACATCTAAGGTCCTGGCGAGATTTTGTTCCAAGTTACCCAGGATAAAACTGAAGTAATGTTGTTAACATCAGTGTAATTGTTCACCAGTGTGGGCAACAGGAAAGTTATTCTCTGTGCAGATCTTATAAATTTACAGTTTTCAAATAATCTAAACCCAAAGAATGTCCTTCAAAGCTAGCAGATGCTTTGTAATTCTGAACTTTTTATTTTTTTTCACTGTGTACTATCCTCTCTAAGTTTTCATTGTGCTTCTGGACCCAGGGACCTCTCCCTGACACATTCTTCCATTGTCCCATGAAGAAAAGGGTTACAGCTGTTGTTCAAGATGTCATTTCTAGGCACTGTGGATCTTAACAATCTCACTTTATTGCAGAGATTATGGGAAGGGAAATTGTGCACTGTGAGCTTGATTTCACCAACGTGGGGTGCTGTTTGGTCTGACTGCTGAGCCCTTTCTGGACATGACTCAACCCAAGGCCTGCTGGCTGTGGAGGTTCAGTGTCAGCGCCCTTTGATGCTGCTCACACTGGGTGCCACTGCAAGGAAGCTGAACCCTGCAAATCCATTCTTGTTTTTGTGAGACAGCACAGGGGAGAGTTTAGGGAAATTGCTTATCTCCCCTGAGGCTCTCCTGCATGTTGCCACAGGCCTGGGCTGTGTCCACTCCTTTTGTTCAATGTACCTTTTTCTGTGTTAGGAGAGGTGATGCTGCAGCTCACTCCATGCAAAGATGACATTCAACAGCCTGTCTGCTCTTCCAGCTCTTGTTCAGATTTCTCTTAATCTGCTTCAGATCCTGGCTCTGGGACTTTTAGTTGAGTCTGAACTTGAATGGAGAATAATGACTTGCAGGAAAGAGCCTGGTAGCAGTGATGTGGGGTCTGCAGTACCCTCAGCCCAACAACCTTACCCAGCATTTGCTGGTTGTCAGGTGGAGTCTCCAGTGGGCTCTTGCCCTGCTCTGAATGTCCACATGACTCTGAGGACCAAACATCTTTTTTTTCTTCTTCCTTCTTTTCTTCCTTTAGTTTTCTTGGAGTACGGTAGCACCTTCTTTTGGATGTATTCCCATAGGAATTGCCTCCCGCTGTGTTTCTCAGCAGCTCACCCCTCACAAAGGCTGCTCAGGAACTTGGGGCAGTGAAGAACTCAGGAGGTTGGTCCTGTCTCCCTCAGGGAGATCACACAGTGTGAACTTTGATTCAGGGACTCTGTTCCATGTGTGTGTCCATACTTGTGTTGTAAAAAGAAGACCTGAGCAGAGTCTCAGAATGCTGCTAGATAAAAGTACCAGTTGTGCTGGAGATGTGCATCTCATTCATATCTAGGTGCAGCTGAAGTTTCAGACTTTGACTTAGAGAGCTCTTTAGTCTGGTGGTGATGACTGCAGAGGCTGCAGTGTTCTCTAGGATGCAACAGAAGCTTGAGATCAGCAGAGGCTCAAAACAAAAAAAGGGAGCGTTTCATACAATGCACAGTGAAACTGTGGGACTCTGCCATAGGGACAGCATGGAGGCCAAAAATATAAATGATCTCATAGAGAAATTGGACAAATTAGAGAAGAATTGGTCCAGTGAGGCTATTAAACATAATAGTTATGATGCAACCTGTGGTGCAGGAAGGCCTTAAGTGCTGGCTGCTGGAAGTTGAGAGGCTATTCTTGGGAACACTGCAGCTGTGTGAGCCCTGTCTGTAGTGCTGCTTCTCAATGAACTTCCACTCTTGGCCAGATCTGGAGACAGGATGCCAGGATAGATGGATCCTTGCTGCTGACATTGTGGTGGTTCTTGCTGGGGGCTGAATGAGAGCCACCCACCATGACACATGGGCAAGGACCAGCCAGGCTGCTGGGAGGCTGTGTCCTGCCTGGAAGGCTGGGGCTGCAGTGGGTTGCACTTTGGGGATGGATTTGCTCTGCCATAGAATGGGCTGGCACTTGGACCCTGGGATAGTGTGATAAGACAAGTACTCTTTCAAGTCCTGGCTTACAGGCAGCAGCTGGAAAATTGGAATTCTTTGCTGATAACGAACAAGAGGCTGTGATGGAATGGTAAAAGCTTCCCACAGTAGAAGCTACCTTGGGGGAAGAGCTATACCCTCTCCCCTCCCAGCTTGTCGAGTGGTGAGGAGGCCTCTTATGGTTTGCTGGGGAATTTTTGCATTTGTAAACCCAGCCTCAGGGGAAAAACATTAAATTGAAGTACACTTGGAGCTTTATTTTTACATTTTCTTTTGTTGCCACTTGCTGGCTTGTTAAGTAATATATTTTAAGATACATGTTAATATATAGACCCAAAGTAGCTGTTAGATCAATGCAGGCAGTTATATTTCTGTTTTTAAATATATACTTGGCTTATGTTTTTGCAAACCCTTTTTCAGCATAAGTTCTTCTGTTAGAGCTCTGTGGAAATAATTTATGTGTTAACCCTGAAATTGATGGGTGGTATGGGATAGAATAAATATGTAAGTGTGAGAGAAAGGAAACATCTGTCAATTTAAACTTTAGCAAATTATATGGAAGCTTGAAACTATATGCTAAGTTTATAATACAATCTGCATAGGAATGCCTTGCCAGAGTACCAGAGGTCAGAGAGATTCTTGTCCCTGCAGCTTTAAGCAACCTTTCGGTTAAATAACCTGACCGAAGAGTAGGAGGAGACAGAAAGGAAGAGAGAATTCCACACTAGAGTAAACATGGCACAGAGATTATGGATATCCTGCCAAGAAAGGTAGGGTTTTCCAGAAAGGTAACAAAAGATACTAGCTATCTATCTACATAATCCTGCTGGAGGCTGACAGCTGCAGTCATGCAGTGAGGTCGGGGCAGAAATGTGCCCTGCACACCTCAGAAATGTGCCCTCCGTGTCCTCAGCACCCGCGTGGGGCTGTGGTGGGCTGAGTCCTGCGGAGGTCCGCAGTGCAGGGATGCAGGTGCAGGGGTTGGATGCAGCACAGGAGCGCCTCTGGGTACAGAGGTGTTCCCTTCCGTGCCATGCCTGCCACGGGGATGATAATGAAGTCTTTCTCTTCGACATCATGGCAGTTAAAGGTAAACTGCAGAGGAGAGTCTCGAGTTTACCTTGGGCTACAAACATGTCAGAATGATAGAGTGCTGTGTTTTCATCTGGACTGTACCTCTCGTCAGTGAGTGCATAGCTCGGCCAGCCCTTTTTCTGTCGGGGCTGGTACCTGGGGCAGCTCCGCAGGCCGGCGCTCGGCGCTGCCTCCGTGCTCCATCCCAGCGAGCCCCGCCAGAGGTGCAGGCGTGGCGGGGGCTGCTCCCGCCCGGAGAGGTGGCACAGGGCAGTGCTCAGCCTGGAGAACAGCCCAGAAGGGAGATGATAATTGCATCACACAAGAGCGTGCTTTTGTGAGAGTCCAAGTAAGAGCTGGGCGACAGTAATTGGGAGGAAAAATAGTTAACTACCATCTGCCTCCCCAGGGCAGAGCGACGAGATGGAGAATGAGAATGAATGCTGACTTTGTAGCCACAGTTAATTTGCACTGAAAAGCTCGGTTCTGGTGTACAAATATGAATTAGTATAGGAACTTAAACTAGAGAATGGTTTCCAGTTATTAATTTAAAAATAATTTGGTTTAAATTATAATTTAAATTACCGTTTAAAACCATTTTTTCTGCTTTTCCCACATCAACATTTCTTGAAATTGAATCTCCTATTCTCTTTAAAGTGTTTGTTCATATCTTGCTATGTCTGTCTACCTGATGATAATATTTTATTAGAATTTGTTCACAGACTCTGAATACTCTTTCTTGAAAGAACCTATGTAAAGGGAGAAAACAATACACATCCTGTAGTCCACCTTCATAGGCCTCCAACATACGATGCCACCTTTTGTTTGCAAGAGTTTAAATTTCAAATAAAATCCCAGCATTCTTTTGAAAAAAAGGAAAGGGCCTCTCCCCTGCTTAGATTGTCAAATCCCAGACTAGCCTGGAATTGAATAGGCCAAGTCAGTGACCTCAGGCAGAAAGAATGTTGGTTATTTACGTAGGGCTTCTGCTATTTTAGCAGCAAACCTTTTCTTCTGAAAGGACAATGTATACTGTTTTGTGTTTATGGCCGAGTAAAAAGCTTGTACATTTGAGATTTGCATCGTAATAGCCTTGTAACTCAATATACAACATCCTCAAAAATAGCAGTGCAAGGCTGTTTTGTCTTAGCCAGTGCAGGTCTTTTAGAGGCTTTTTACAAAAGTTCTCTGAAAAACCGACCTCAAGATTCAGCTGCTTATATGTTTGCTTTGGTGGCTTGTGGGGGTTTTGTTTTGTTTTGTTTTTTGGTTTTTTTGGGGTTTTTTTTTTGTTTTCTTTCCCTGGAGTTTTGCTTTTTTTAAAAACCTAAAATTACACGTGGTTTCTTTAGGAGCTATCAGGTCAGTGCTCAAAATATTTTGATACATCTCAAGCTAAGCTGTGCCTGTAGCTTGAAACCAGGAAAACGTGTGAGTATGTGTGTGTGTGCAATCCAGACACAGAGCATTTTTCCTGAAATAATGGGAGATCTTTACAGGCATTCTGGCCTGGCGGATGAGCCTGCAATTCCAAATGGTTTTTAAAGTGTGCCTTTCTCAATAGATCGTAACCGTGAGGAGCTATTGTGTGAGTAAAGCACACATTTAGGATCCAGTCCTGCATTCCTTAAAGTCAATGGGAGTCTGAGCGTGAAAGGAATGCAGGATTGGGTCCTGGAACAGGGGAGCAAAATTGTGTGCCAGATTGCTTTGTAAAGAAGAATACAGCACATCCACAGTAGCCACTTTTTAGTGTTTCAGATTTCAAACGGCTGGAGTCTGTGAAAAGTGGCTTCTGCCAACATGCAGTATCTTCTATTCAAAGGAATTTGGCATTGATTTTTTTTTTTCTTCTCCTATCTTAAAACCCCTGAAAACCCTAGAAATTCACCCCTTCTTTCACAAAGCCCTGAGCATTATGAGGAGGGGAGGGGGCCATGGCAGTGGGGGGATGGAAGTCTCTCCAAGCCCAGGGGCTGGGCTAGAGCTCAGTCCCCTCCTGGCACCCTGACTGTGGTGGCAGCTTCATCACGGGACCCCAGCACAGGGAGTTTGTGCTTGGTGGCTTTGTATGAATCCACTGTAGGAGACCAAGGAGAAAAATGTAATTAACAGTTATTGAGAGGCTAAAGCAGTCTCAGTTTGTCCCTCTCGCAATGGGTGGAGTGGCAGAAACCCTGTGGAAGGAAAACCTCTGTGCCGAGAGATAGTGTAAGCCAGAGGGAGGGATGGGGAACTGCAGGCCCAAACTCACATGTGAGTAAAGGAGGAATGGTAAAAAATAAAGAAAAAGTATTTGAAGCTTTTGTTTTCTTTTGGCACATCTTCAATTCCTAGGCAGGCAAACCTCCTCTACTGCTTAAAAGGAAACAACTCTCCTGGGTGAAATTCTGCTCCCATTTTAGCCAGAGATATCTGGGCAGAGGAGGTAGCAGGAGTGGCTTGTTATTACTTAATGTTTTCAGTTATTTAACTTGGTATTTCTCTTGAAGTTTCACCTCTTGGACTCCTCTGGTGACTTAAAATTTAGCTTCCACTGTTCAGAAATAGTGGCTGTCCAACCTAGGGGTTTGTGGAGAGCTGGTTTGGGTTCTGGAGGTTTCATTTGCCCTTCAACTTTTGAGTTCTGTGCGTCCCAGTTCCTCAGTCATCAGGTGGTGTCACACAGGTGAGAGGGATAATCACTGCTTGCAAGCCAGGAGAAGCTGCAGTGTGTGTCAGAGGCTGGTGGGCAGTGGTGCCCATTGTGATGCTGCTGTGGGCAGGACCTTCGGGAGGACCCTGGGCTGGAAAAGTGCTTTTGGGAGTGTGAGTAGCCCTTGGGTGCACCACAGACCAGCTCATAATCGAAGCAGCCCCAGACCAAGAGCCAGGGCTTTCTGCAAAACAAAAGCTAGGTTTGGCCTGGTAAAAGTTTACATTTCACTGAGCAGTGATGGAGAGTGTGGCAAGGTGGGCAGTGGGCAGGCAGAAGCATTTGGTCAGCTCAAGCCACCTTGTGTCTCATTCCACTTGCACAGGCTTTGGGGCAGTACATGGGAATTTTCCTTCACTGTTAAGGTAGCACGGAAATACTTGAGCAAATGTTGTTGTGTATTAATCCTTTGTGTGTGTAACACATCACTGTAGTCTGAAGGCTTTGGGAGACTGTCACTTGAGGTGCTGGGATGAGACAAGTCCTGGTGCTGGCGTTACATCAATCACTGCAGAGATGGCATCTGAAGCAGTTAACAAGCAATTAGGTCCATGTTTAATATTGCTAACTAAAACAGGCACAGTCCTTTGGTCAGCCAGGCATGAAGAGCTCAGGCTGCCACACTCAGGAAGCTGGGCAAGTCATGGACCAGAGCTTCCAGAACAGAGATCCTCACTGCGTGTCCCATCAGCCTTAGCACGGACAGTTCATTAAAGAGGAAGGGGGAAGAATCTCTAGGAGAGAAGCAATGTAAGATTTTTTTTTTTTTTTTCCTTCAGAAAGAGCTGTTAAAGAAGGATGCTATGGCTCTGTCTTGCTGCAGTGAGACAAGTCAGGAGCTCCTGGGTGCCCCTTTGCCAGCAGGAGCAGGGCATGGCCATGCTAGGGGCTCTGGCAGGGCCCTGGTGCTGTGCAGGGCAGGGACAGCCACCCTGCCTGGTCCTGCGGCTGCTTGTGGCTTGGCCACTGCCTGCACCCCTCACTGCCTGCACCTTCTCTGTGCTGCACAGCCATGTCCCCAGCCAACAGGAATGGTAGCCACTGAAATGATATTCAGTGTTAACTTGGGCCATTCAGGCTGTTAATTAGCTCTGCTTTAACGAATTTCCTATCTTAAGCAGTGATACATACAAGTGAACTCTTGGATTGTACTCCACATGGGAAGGTTTAATTACATTTTGTGGCTAAAATAGTATCCTTGTTCCACACAGCTGTGACATTAGAAATAACAGAACATTATTAGCCACTTCACTCATTTGTCCCCTCTAACACTGAAACTTTCTCACATGAGAAGAGGCACATCTCTGTTGAGAGGGATCCTGATGGTGAGGGGGTGCTCTGCTGTGGGTTTTTCAGCACGCTGGTAATCTCTGGGATGCACCAGGCATTATCTGGGAGGCAGAGCTGGGGCTGCAGCATTCCCATGATGTCAGAGGGGAGCTGTTTGTGTTTTGAGTAGCGTCAGGCACGGAGACAATGCAGAGTTCTCACATGAACTTGCTTACTTTACAGTACTACTAAATCATGATTACCAAAGGGTTGTGTGCTTTCAGTCATCAAAGTACTTAAAATATTATACTAATGCTTGGCACTTTTCAACTTCAAAGCAGGCTGCAAACAGTAATTAGGTCTAATAACCCTGCTGTGACAGTGAGACATTCCTATCTCCTGTTTTACAGCGGCCAGGGGGGTGTCAGCCCCTGATCTGGTTGCATCCATCCTGTGTGAGACAGAAGATCTTCCACTGAAGGCTGTGATTGATAAACTGACCTCCCCACAGGCAAATACTCACAGCGGCAGGGAGGGCTCGGAAGATGCTTTCCAGGCTAGAGGGGAGGGGGCAGGACACTTCCAGTGCTCTTTTGGGCCATGTCTCCAAGACTGTTAAACCTGGGCTCATTAACATTTTGTTCCATGGGGGCCTGGAGCACCATTTGAAACACATTGGAAAAAAGTTTCATTCCATCTTGGCTTCCTGGCTGATGTGTTTTCAGCACCCAGCAAAGTGTTGGGGAGACTGGGGAGAATACTTGCGAACAGCCTGTGTCAACTGGGGGTCATTTTTCCTTTTGCAAGCTGTCTTTGAGTTGAATCCTTTGATAAAGGAACAGCTCTCCCATTCCTTCCTTGTAGTTTGTGACATGTAGGAGATAAAAATTGTGCAGGAAGTAACTGATAGACACATTTAAATAACAGAGACTTATAAAATGGTTAAATGTCCAAACCGCTGCTAAAATTTCTTTAAGAGTTCCACAAACCTGCATTCTTTTGGGTGTTTGTCATGCTGGTTGCAATCACCAGTTGTGATCGATCTTTGGGATAGTAATTTCTAGCTTTCATTTTATTATCTGCTGGATTATCTCATGAATGTTTGCACTGTTTGCTGGAGTGTTGGTGAGGTCTCTGCCTCCCACCCGAGGTGGTGGAACTCCCTTAGCCTGCTGCTCGTTCCCCCTCCAAGGTGGGGCTGGCAAGAAATGGAAGCTACTTGTTTGTCACTGGCAGTGCAAAAGCTTTGTTTTCTGTGTGGGAATAAGGCTGAGGAGCACTCGGGAGAGAAGGGGCTTCCCCCCAAAAGCTGTGCTGGTGTCAGGAGCCTGCACACAGCCGGGGGGCTCCCGGGCCGGGTGCCCCCGTGCGTTCCCTGTGCATTCCCTGTGCATTCCCTGTTCATTCCCTGTTCATTCCCTGTTCACTCCCTGTTCACTCCCTGTGCATTCCCTGTGCATTCCCTGTGCATTCCCTGTTCATTCCCTGTGCATTCCCTGTTCATTCCCTGTTCATTCCCTGTTCACTCCCTGTGCATTCCCTGTGCATTCCCTGTTCTGCTGCTCTGCCGGGTGTGAAACGGTGCCGCTTCCCCGCTGCTGCTGCTGCAAACTGGTCCTACGGGGCAGGCTTGCCAAGCTGGGAATCCAGCAGGAGGAGGAACCAAGTGCAGTGTTTGTGAAACCCCACACTCGTGAACTCTGCGCTAGGCTGCTCGTTGTTATTGTAATGAGCCGTCAGCAAGTTGCATCAAGTTTTGTCAGAAGCTCTTGACTTTTTTTGTTTCAATATTGTGAAAGCAAATAGTAACCAGGCTTGGCTAGATGCAGTCATTCAAAGGAAAGCCAAGCAGCAGGGCCTGTGTGCCAGTGGGCAGGGTGGTGTTACCTTCCCCGGCAGGCCAGGTGCTTGGCTCAGCCTGCTAAAGGAATATCAGGGGGTTTTTACTCGTAATTTCTGCCTCATTGACAGTAACAGGTTACAGCTACACAGAATAGGCTGGTGCTGTGCAGGTCCCCGATTTGCTCAAGCACCCTGAGAGGTGAAGCCCCCTTGTCCAGCCCCTGGAGCTCGGGGCAGGCATCCCAACATCGGAGTGTGGCACCCACCCTGCTGCCCTGGGGCTGGGGGCAGCAGCACTGCCTCTCCTCGGGATTCCTGTCTCCCTGGCTGCAATTGCCAGCACTTCCCTCAATTGCAGTTTGCACATGATGCCCAGGCACTCCGAGGGTGGTGTTTGACCATGTTCAGCGCTGTCATTCAGTCAGCCCTTCCAGAGGGCAGCAGAATGTACACTTTTGCCTTTGTTTCTAAAATGCAGGATGTAGAAGCCAATATCTATGGTTGTTTGAAGGATAACTTGCTGTTTCTTGTTTATGAGATAATTATTGTACAGTCCCTGAGTGAAATTCTTCTAAGGTAAAAGGCCTGTCAATCTTACTAATCATTGCTAGTAATAGTCATTATCACGTGAGCAAGCTGCTTGCCTGCTTTATGAGTTTAGACAAGTCGGTTTTCTAATAGGTGTTTTGGTTTTTTCAGCTGAAAAATGGAGGAAATCGTATTTTCCCTCAGTTTTGAAAGGTGCTGTGCTGGGAGTGTGGTGCAGAGGTGGCAGGTGTAGGGCAGGGAGAGCAGCCCCTGGGTCTTGTGAGGTGGGCTGGGAGCAGGGATCCCACCAGTGCAGGGATCCCACCAGTGCAGGGATCCCACCAGTGCAGGGATCCCACCAGTACAAGGCTGGTGGAGACACTCACACTGGGGCTGGGCACAGGGCAGTCAGCTGCCAAAGGTAGCTGCGACCTGATGTGTTTGAGAGGCATTCCAGAACATTGGCTTTGCCTTGTTGGTTTGGATCAGAGGCTTCCCACTCCGTCCTAGTCCAGGAAAGCACGGACCTCACTGGCTCCTGCTGGTGATGCTGAGCTAAGGAAAGAACTAGAGCAGAATTTGTGCCATTCCTATCAACCTCAGCCCTGGCAGGCTGGGGTACAGAGTGGGATGTCAGGGTCCTCCTGCCCCTTCTGCAGTGTCTTGGGAGATGCTGGTGCCTCCCTGGCATGTTGCTTTCCTGCAGACATCCTTCCAGTAGCCAGCACTGGGATTTGTCCCTGACCACCTCTGCTGCTTTCTCACCATGGTGGGTGTGTGCTGAGGTGACAGCCAGTGAAGCCAGATCCTTCCCCTGCAACAAACACCCAGCTCTGGGGTGAGTGAGCATGGGGGAAATGCTGCATCAGCACATCCAAGGCAGGTCCCTTTTCTGGATGGACATTTCACGTCCTCCAGCTAAAGACAAGTTGTGTGCCAAGGCTGGATCTGACAGACAAAGTGCCCTTTACAAAGCCATTCTGGCCTCTTGCCTTTTTTCCTTTCATTTCACGTACTTTACCTTTCCCTAGAGACATTTAAAAACAACTTTGACAGGCAGGAGGGAAGATCTAGCTGTGGTTGCTCTCCATCAGTTGAGAGAGGCCCCAAAGTCCCCTGATTTCTCTCCCAGCCCTGTGCCTTGTCCAGGGGATGGCCTAGTTTTACTAAGACTCTCAGAGGGGATGAGCACGTTGCCCATGCCACCAGTGTCCTGGTCCCCACCAGAGCCACCAGGCAGCTGGAAAGACAAACAAGAGCTGACTCCACCTTCCAGCAGTATGGAGACAGGAGCCCATGAGATTGACAGCCCAAGAATGTGCACACAAATGAAGCATTTCCTTCAGCCATGACAGTAAAACCACCAGACAACCCATGCAGCATGTGATTTCCCAAAAGCATCAGCCCAGATCCCAGCTCCTTTGTGCCGCACACTGTTTCCCAGGATCAGATCACAGTGGCAACGTGTAAAAGACGCTTTCGAACACTGAAAATTAATCATCTTTTCCTCAACATTGTTTATGGAAACCATGGAGAGCACTCCTGCCCCTCGGTGCTGGCCAGTTGGTTCAGCTCACCGGCCCTCGGCATCACACCCTCCCTGGAGATCGGTGCCATTCCTGGTGGAGCTGGAGGAGACATCCAGGCTGATTCTATGGAGTGAAGCTCCAGCAGTGACCTGGGATCTGTTGACCTGTGAATTCCTCTTGCCCTCTCCCTTGCCCTGTGTCACTGCTGGCACAGCCCCAGGCAGCCGCTGTCCATGTGGGGCTGCAAAGGGCTGCTGAGAGCTCCCACATGCCTGGGAGCCTGGCAGAGTGGGAATGGAGTGAGTTGGGATGAGTGTGGTTTCCCTTCCCCCTCTCTGGCTTTACACTGGTGGAGCAGCACTGCTTTCAACAGAGCAGCTCTGGTTTAAGACAGCTCTGATCTGCTGTATCCACAAACTGATTGAGCTTGGTGGTTTGAATCCTTGGGACTTTCTGGAGTCGGCTGTGCATTTCCTCACTGTAAAGGGAGCCATCAGTTAATGACCATCACAGGCTTTGCCAGTTGAATTCCCCATGGGCTAATGAAACAGCAAATGTCAAAACTTGAATACAAAATCTCTTGTTTTCTGTGTGATTTTACTGCCCTTCCCTCCCTCATTTGTGCCTTGTACTGCTTTAGTGTTTCAGGGAACTGCTGTGGAGTTGATTATTAATGTTTTTGAGGATGGCAGGAACATCCATAGGCACTGTTCTTTGTGTAGTCCTTTGGAGACAAATGCTGCTGCTGTTGACTGCAGTGAGCCTGCTGGGATTTTACCTGCCAAGAAAATTGTCTCAATTTGCAAAGGAGCCTTTTCCACCAAATCAATTTTGAGCTTAGATTGCAAGTTTTTCAGGAACTGTTACCAGCTGGGTTCCATAACCCACACTTAAAGGTAACATTTAGTTGGTACCTAAGGCCGGGTTTGGTACCTGACTTGGTAAGGCCAGATAGAGCCAAGATTTGGTAAGGCCAGATAGAGCCAAGAGCCTGACCTGCAGCCCTGGCTCTGGATGGGCCCTCTGGGGAAGAGGTGGGCCAGAAACAGACCCCACAGACAGGTACAGGGGGTGTGCTTTTCACTCTGCATCCTGAACGACTGGGTTTGGGAATGAAGAACAAAATTCTGATGGTCCTGTGTTTTAACAGGGAGAAGACTACGAGGAAAAGCATTCTACAATGTCAATGGCAAGGTGTACTGTGAAGAAGACTTCCTAGTAAGTAAGATTTCAGGCATTTTAAAAATTATTTCTAAAGCAAATTGTTCCTTTATGTTGGCTTGTTTGCTTTAAGAGATGGTTTGATGATGTGAGGCCTCCTGCCAGTGGTGGAATTGGGAAGCATCTGCCACTGACTCCTTGGTTTGAAGTGGTGGCTGTAAAACCGAGGACATAACTGTCCATAAGCCATCACAAAGTGTAAATTACGAGGATAAACACTGGAGCTGCTCGAGCTTGAGGCTTGAACTGCAGCCACAGAGAGTGGCTTGCCAAGCTGAGCCCGAAGTCAAACATCTGGGGAATACCAATCATAACAGGAGGGAGACGTCTGTGCTGGGAGCACGTCAGGGCTCTGCACAAAGTTGCTTTGTTGAGGCACAGTTTAATCACTGCCCTGCTCACGGGGCTGTGGGGCTGAACTTGTGATTAGCTGGCAACTGTTGGCTGTGGTGGGACAACTCAGCTTCTCTCCGTGCTCACTGAACTTTTGTAAATGCTTTACTTTAATAGAGACTAAGGAAAAGAAAAATGAAGCCTGTTGCTGAGCTGTGTTGTTCCAAAAATAAAATATTCATGCAATTAAGGGTGAGGGTTGTGCAGTGCACCACAAATTATTTGGTAAGTGCAGACCATTTAGAATTAAGATGAGGAGGATGGCATGGCTGGGAACTACAATTAGAGAGCAATGATATATTTTAGCTTAGAGGATGATGAATTGGACAATCAGTATGTTGAATTTATGTCACCTTATTTATTGAAATACTATTAATTTAGAAGCTTAGGTCTTCCAGAATGACTTTCCATTTCTAATGAATATATAATCATGCTTTTTGCAAAGGAATTGTTCAAAGTATATCCCACAACAAAGATGTTACTGGCAGTTCAAAGTGCACAAATGCATTTCACATCAATGCAATCCATAAAAATCATGGAAATCCCTAAAATATAAGCTGTATTTGCCTTTGTGTTACACCTTTACTGTGAGCTGGAGCCTGTCGGAAAGGAAACCAAAATGTGTTTTTTGCAGAAAATAAGTATCTTGTTATAATTGAAACTTGTTACTGTTTTGCTTGCATTCTGGAGAGAAAATTCTTTTTTCTTCCTTGCTTTTTTCAGCTCTTTCTTTGCTGCGTTTCTGCAGAAGCACAGGGAGGGGGAGAGGAGGTGGAGTGTGAGGAGGGGGGGCTCCAACCCTTGAGATTTTTCATTTGAACTGTGTTGGAATGTACTTTCCCCATGATCAAAACCTTTCATCCAGACTTAATGACATGATTGTTGTTATTAGCTTGTAATTTCAGCCTAAACACAAGAATTTTAAATCTAAAAATCTTAATCTTTTGGAGAACATTCCGTTTTCCTGGGGTGGGGGGAGAAAACTCCTTAGCTTGGGCATGTTCTGTAGTGGGTTTCTGAAAGAAGATGCTTGCAGAGATTTGCCCAGGAAAACCGAGATTAAGGACCTGATAGGAATAAACTTTCTGCGCGTTAAGGAACTGTTGGGACATTTAAGGCACAGATGTAAAAGCCCAAACTTCCCACAGGTGTGTTTTAGTAGATTCCCAGTACCAGAGGGATGGGGGAGAAGCAGACAAAAGGACAATGTATAGTCAGCAAAGAAACCAAATTCTGATGTTGTCGCTGCTTGTGGTAATCTTGCTGCTTCTCAGGAAGTAATTGCATTTTCTCTCAGCTTCCCTGAGCAAATGTCATAGCAAGAATCCTAGGAATTGTATGGTATCACTGATGAAATCAAACAACCTTGCCTATTTTAGAGTTCTGTGAACAGGGAAAGCACAAAGCTTTTCTCAAAGTTGAAAGGGAAAAGACTGCAAAATAGTCATTAAAAAGGAAATTATTTTAACTACTTCATCTTCCCAGGTCTTCCTCTTGAACACTGGGAAACCCCAATCCTTTCTAAGAAGAGGCATTTTCAGTCCAAAGCAGAAAATGAAATACCTTTTCTGTCTAACTGAGCATTTCAGTCTCTACCATGACTCCTGTTCTTTAGTGCAGCTCCATTACAGTGCAGCAGGATTCCCTGCTGACACCATAGTAGTGAAATGTTGGGGAAGTTAAGGCAGGGGGATAAGAAAAAGATTATTTCAGTTTGGGAATGTAAACAGATACAGTCTAACTGCATTATAATTGTATTGCTGCTAAGAAAATGTTGCCTACCGTGGGTGCCCTTCCTCTTTCTTGGCATTTGTTTGTCTGGGAATCGATCAGGAGAATTAGATGCTCCTGTTGGTTTGGGAGCGGGGTCACAGCTCCGTGGCTTGGCAGCCCCACAGCCCGTGCCCATTTATTTCAAACATAGCGAGGATTAGAAAGCAGAGCCACGGAGGCAGCAGTGGCTGGAATGAGCCCCTCGTGTGCCTCCCAACAAGAGGCAGCCCGAGGGGAAGGGCTGTCCTGTCAGTGGGGGACAGAGGCGGTGGCACCTGGAGCCCTCCCTGGTTCTTGGAGGAGAGCCCGTCCCCTTTGCAGGGAGGGCTGTCACTCCTTCAGAGCTCTGTCCACCCCCACCACTGCCTCTGCTTATCCCATTCGTTTGCTGCAGGAGCTTCTTCCCCATCATCCCTGGGGTCACACTGGGTATGTCCTGCAGACCAGTCCAGGCAGGACACAGTGATTTTGGGGCTGCAGTGAGTAGCACCTGAACAATGATGGGCAGAAAAGCTGAAATGGCTCTTGATGTGAATGAACGCAGAAAAATTTATTGAAGAATAGATATTGTAGATGGGTTTTTTCCTATTGTAGTTGCTAGAAATATTGAGCATCCTATAGATGTCAGTATTTTATTTCTCCTGCAATACTGCGTTTCGCTGTGCCAGACCAGCTCCTGCTGGAGCAGTCTCCAGAGCTGCAGTCAGTGGCTCAGATGGGATACCTTATTCTTTAACTACCACTCACTCATGACAAATCAGCTCTTCCACTCAATCAGAGGTGGTATGTGGAATTCTCTGCAGTGTCACTTGTGGTCCCTGAAGCTAAGACCTTGAGAAAACACGATCTTTTTCCGATCCTTTCAAATGTTTGGCTCTTGGAGGAGCCCTCCTTGGCTGAAGTGTTCCCCTCAAGGTCCAGCCAGTGCCGGGTGCAGCTGCTCCAGGGGTGTCTTCCATTGGCACTGTGGCTGTGAGCTCCTGTGCAGGTCACGTTTGAGCAGAGCACAATTGTCACTTCAAGCCCAGTGAGCACCTGAGAGCTTTGGCTACCAAGTGCTTCCAAAAAATCAGTCAGTAAAACTGTGGTGTGAGGAGCTGCTGCCATCAAACTTTCCAAATCTGCCCCTTTCTTGGAAAAGTGCTTTTGATTTATGGACACAGGTCATGATGAGCTGGTGCTGGTGCTCCTGGTGAGCACCGTGAGGCTGCTCCAGGACACCCCGCACTGCCCCTGCCAGAGCCGCAGGGTACATCCTTCTACATCCCTCTAGCAAATAGTTTTCCCACATGTTTGCTCTTACTGAGGGCACAGTCTCCACACCAGGTGGCTTATTTGGCTCTTTCTTTGCAGAGAAGAAGTGTCAGAAGTTTTTTGCCCCCACTTGTGCAGTTGTAGGTGAGCAGGGGATGACATGGTGCTGCCTTCTGTGGGGCTGGGAATGGATGACTGGGAATCCCCTGCACCTGGAGGACCTGCAATACCTCTGCCTCCCATGGTTATTTTTGTCAGCCTCCTGCTTCCAGCCCTGATTAGCTCACATTCTCTCAGTGCTTAAACCCTTACTGGCTAATTGAATGAAGCGAATGAATCAGATTAAAAAAAAAAAAATAAATCCATGGATAATTCTACTTCTGCCTAAGCCATTGCCTGATCTGTGCCATTTCCAGTGGGATACTGCATGTGTGAGGAGCAAGAAGAACAAAAACAACCCCCTGAGCTTTACATTGCTTTAGCTTTGAGGAAGATCCACTTACTCCTTTAAATGCCACCCAAAAGTAACAAGTCCAGCAGTACCCAAGTCTTGCCCCAGCCCTGTTAGGAGAGTTATTTCATGAAAGGAAATGAAACAAATGACAGTTTAATCCTTAACTGAAAGCTCTTTGGACACAGATGGCTAACTACCCATAACAGAGACACTGTTCCT
The DNA here is from genome assembly GCA_013400075.1 of Hippolais icterina. Lineage (NCBI taxonomy): Eukaryota > Metazoa > Chordata > Aves > Passeriformes > Sylviidae > Hippolais > Hippolais icterina. The sequence continues at coordinate 396,391 of VWYN01027535.1, read as the reverse complement.
GGTGAAGTGAACAAAAAATAAATGCCTTACTGTACAATAAATAATCCCAGTCATATGTTCATGTTCCATTTTGTTGATAAATTGCTGTATAATCATGGGTGAAGGAAAAATAATTTTAATTTGTCTTTCGTTTTCTATGCTTAAATATCATGTAAAGAAGTTTTTTTTTAAATACTGTTTTGTTTGGCAAAAAACACTTTAAAAATGTCACCAAAGCAGCCTGGATCTTAGATCTATTATCTATCTCTTTTCTTTTTTTCCCTCTTTTTGATAGGCTTTTCCTTTTTCTCTTGAGGCAATGAACATTATTGAGTGGGGGTCCAGTAGAGGTTAAGAAATGATAGAATTTCCCTCGAGGGAGGAGATGAGAGGGAAAATGAACCTTGTGACAGATGTTAGTTACATTGCTTAATGTACTACTGGAAGACGCTCAGATGCTCTGGAAATAACCTATTACAGACACCACAGGCTGCAGTGCATTGCATTAAGGTCATCTGAAACTTCCCCTTTTAAGATTTTCTCTTTCACTGTCTTAAAACTTTGCCAAATTTGATCATTTAGGCTGAACTTCTTCATGCTAGGTTTTTGCCTCTGGCTAACTTTGCTGTCATTAGTTGCTGAAAGTTTCATCTAGAGCTGTTCATCCATTTCAATGAGTAAGACTCGAGGAACTCTGCCCGTAAATCCTCAAAGAAAAAGGCTCTAAAAACTTCATTTGGCACGTGGCAACCATAAAGAGACTGTGCATTGCAAACCTGCAGGAGCCTTTGGGTGTCCCCTGCCTGCCCTCTCCAGGAGGGTGCCCAGCCCCAGAGGTAGGAGGAGGGCAAGCAGCCCACAGCCCCAGCAGAGGCCCGTGCAGCCCTGCAGTCTCTCTCCAGCCTTCCTTCTCCTCTCCATCCAGTCTGGTGGGGTTCTGGATCCCTTTCTCCCCTACACCAGCCACTGGTCCCCTTCCAGGGGATTTCTCTTTGCTGGTCACTGCAATGCAAAAGTTGGGTACAGAGGACATAGAAGGCCTTGTCTTATATCCACAACCATAAAAGTCACAACAATTTCAGAAATGCAGAAGTATCAGGGTGTGCAAGACCAGGAGGCAGGTGGGAAATGGGAATGCTCAGCCTTTCGTGGGGGAAGAGACAGGATGTCGCCTCAGAAGTAGCTGAGTAATGGGCAGCTGGTCAGAGCAGGGCTTGCACCTTCAGCTCCTGTAGCACCAAACACAGCAAGACCCTTACCCCAGCCAGGGCCCCTGGGCATGGCTGCAATGTAAATATTAATACTAATGAGGCTTTTCTTCTCAGTTTGTGCACATGCTGTTTTCCAAGCCTGGCAGTGTGGGAAATGGCCTGTCCCACTTGCTGAGGCCCTCAGAAGATAGTTTTTATTTAGTGTAATGGAAGCTGGTGTCAGCTGGAGTCAGAGGTTTGATTTTCCATCTCAGTGACTATAAATGTTTGGAAGACCCCCTTGGGAGGGAGCCCTGGGACTGGTGCATTAGTCAGAGAGCCCATTTCTGCTAAGTGAGACTTAGAAAAAAAAAACCTCAGTTGAAAAGGTGAATGATTGAAGTTGCAGCTTGTGTCCATTTCCTACCTAATGGGAATCACAGAGCACATAGAGTTCTAGATAACTGGGAGGATGTTGTATTTAGGAGACTTACTCCAGTGAGAGAACAGACAGACATGCGAGTTTATTGATATGTTTAAAGAACGATGACATCAAAGCTTAGAAAGGGATTTGCTGCAATATTGCTGATGTACAGAAGCATAAGGAAGTCTGGGAGTGTTTTCAAGGTGCTGGTTGCTCTAGGTTGGGACAGAAGGTTCTAGAGGCATCATGAATGCCAAGCATTGCTGTGCTCCCAGATGCAGTCAACTAGAGACAAAGGCAAACAGTTTATGGCATGTTCCTAATCGGGGCACGAGGGAGTGCAGTCGTGTTGTTGCTAGTGTATTTCTTGCTCCAGCCCCTCCCTGCCAAAAAAATTTGAAAATTTTCCTTCTTTAGTTTTCCCTTAGTTTGTAGTATGCCAGTGGTCCTGGGTTTATTTTATAAATGAATTTGACAGTAATGATGATTAATGGGGTATTCTGAATTGAAGCATTGGGTCACACCTACAGATGGGCTTAAAATTCAAGTTTCATACTATCTAGGGATATTGGTCAAATATTGGTTTGCCTCTGCACTTTGGACTTGGATGTGAATCAGCGTGAAGAGTGTGTGGAGCTGACAAGTTTGGGTTTCCCTCTTACTGCAACACAATATCAGAGTGCTGTATCCTGGATCAAGAAGTCAAAAGTCCATTGAAGCTGGTGGCAGAAGTCCCATTGTCTTCAGGAAGCATCTGAGTTTTCTCCCAGGGATTCACCCCAGAGGACAGAGTTTTAAAGCTGGGGCCTGTAAACAATGGGAGAAGCTGAGGGTGAAGGCTGTGAGCACCATGTGCAGGACACACCACAGGGCTCACTGGGCAACAAGAAGAAACCAGCTGGAGTCCCAAGACATCTCAGGTTTATAAAAGAGCAGTACACAGGCAGTACCTAGGCCCAGGTGATAATGCAGAGAAACATAATACAATTAAGTTTCAGTCTGTGAGTAAGGTCTGTGTTCACTAGAAGGGTGCTCAGCATTTCCTGAACTGGGTTGCAGATTGTTAAATGAGTCGCAGGAATCACTCTCTGGGACATGGCAAAGGAGACAAGGAAAGGCAAAGACAGTTTTTTTCTGAGATGTATCACTACTGACTATCTTTTGTAACTCTCCCCCATGTTACATTTGCTGGTGGAATGTTGGAAGAGCCTGTTACAAAGTCCACTTGGTTTCATGCCAGATAATCACTTCCCTATTTCCTCTTGAGACGGTGATTCAAATAGTCAGACTATCCATTTTTCTTAATATTACATTGAAAAGTAAATTACAATAACTGAAGCACACTTAAAAGAACTAGAGCTCCTTCTAATTATGTCTAAACTCCTGCCAAACACTTGTAAGCAGACAGCATTAATTTTTTTCTGTGGAGGGTTAGAAAAAGACCCATGTGAGAAAGTGGCATGTTTCCACTTTGGTAATAAACATTAATATTAGCTGCTGTTATATTCTGAATTGAAATCTCTCAAACAAGTGTTTTGAATAAAATCCAGATAGTTCTTTTTCAGGAAGATAGGTTCTTGTGTAAACAGTTTCTTTCAGTGTATGCAGTAGATGGTAGCAGTGACAGTAAACAACCAGCAGCAGAGTATAGCCCTGTGAAGGGCTGTAAGAGTATAGCAGTGTGAAGTGCTTTGCCGTGTGAATCAAGTCAGTAAACGTTGGGCTCCGTCATATGATGCAGAGTTAAAGCCGTTGATTCAGCCTTTTTTCTTGATCACTGTCTCTGTGAAGCTACCACAAGAGTTTGTTTAAGGAAGATCTAGGTAAGAAAATCATTAGTGGCTCCTAATTAATCACACAGCAAGTAGCCTTGGCGAGTGCTCACCCAGGGTCTCTGTAGGTACTGTAATATGTAAATGGCTGGTCTCTTCTCAGAGGCTGTAAAATGCCTGACTGGCAGAGGCAGAATTCAGGATCAGCTGAATTCCTGGCAGTGTTTGGTGCATGGCCAGACCACCTGCCAGCTCTGTGCAGAGCGTGGAGTCCCTCCTGCCCTGTCCTTGTCCTTTAAACATAACAAAGTGGAAAGACAGAAGCAAGAAGGCAAACTGCTGTATAGTGTTTCCTCACAGACAGCAAGACAGAGTGAAGCAACAGGACATATGAAAAGGTTTCAGCAGGATGAAGAGTAAAGTTCTGGACTGTTTTCCTTTAGTTAATCTGTCACCTGCCACGAGGCTCCTTTATCTTTGAGCCTGAGAATGCCCCATTTTGTCCAGTTAATTTTAATCGCTGCATTTAAATATGTGTATAAAAAACAACAACAAAACCCCATCTGCATGGAACCAAATTTGATATTTGCTCCCTCTCTTAATACGATCCCATGAATTTCTTACATTGTTGTGTCCCATGTAGTAAGGGTCCCATGCAGAGAGCAAACAATACAGCAGTGAGAAGACAGATGCTCTGCTAATGGGAAACCAAGGAGCAGAGAGTCTGTGAGGGATTACAGGCAGCCTGGGGTTGGAATACATTATTAGCATAGCACCCAATTCAGAAATTAGTTTTCAGAATTAAATGCCTGAAGCATTTTGGCAAAAACTCCTTATCATCCCGCTCAAAAGCTCTTAAAGCGTAAAAGAGGAGGAATCTCAAGCCTCGGCTGAGCAACGACATTGGGTGACTGCAGTGCTGCAGCAGTGAATTGGAGATTTTACAGCTTCATACCATTACCGGGGCAGCAGCTGCCACACCCACTGAAATGTAACCCACTCGCTCTGCTTGCACAAACCTTCAGCAGGTTTTGAACATCCTCATCAAAGAAGCAAATGGGCCTGAATGAGATTCCAGGCTCTGTTTCCAGGAGGAAGGTTTTGTTTTGTTGAGTGCACAGCAGCAGGGAAGAGCAGCAGCCCCTCCTTGGGCACGGTCAGGCATGTGAGGGAGGAGCAGTGGCATGTCTTTTCAAAGACCTGACATTGCCTAAGGTAGAAAGTTTGGGTCCTGAAGCCTTTTTCAGACACACTATTTTCTGAATGTTTTTCTTTTGAAAATTGTGATGGGAACATCAAACTTTAAAAGACCCTAGTAGACAACCAAGATTTGCTACAGGACTGAGAACAGGCAGGAGAAATTGCTTCTCATAGTACTTAGTGGGATTATCCTCCATGCATAATTGTTCATTATATGCTCAAAATTCATTGTTAATTTCTTTTAGATATATTGCATATTAGACAGAAGAGTTATAAATCCCAAGATTATCACAGGAGGATACTAACAGGCCTAAATATTCAGGACAGAAGGGGTCTTGTTTTCCTCCTATATTGAAACAAAGACTCTTGGAGGGGATCAAAAAGAAAAGTTCAACCAGCCAAGTCTTCTACTTTATTTTTACTCTTCTATTCTAACATAATTAACATATTTCTCAAGGTTTATTTAGTTTCCCAGAATCTTATTTTATATAAGCATCATTGAGGAGCTGAATTACAAAGTCTTGATTTGTGCGTATAAAATGAGATTTTATTGTCCTGGTAGAGAAGACAAGGACAAGGTAAATAAGGGAGAAAACAGTTGAGACCAGACTAAGAAATCAGGAAAAATAATATGCCAGCTCTTCAACTTGCACTTTGTTTTCTTTGCATCCTGGTGTATCCAGCAGTGAACTCCTGAGTCACGAAGGGAGAGTAAAGGGTAACACTTCATTTTCAGCTTTGAATTTCAGAGCTAGTTTTTTAATAGCAACTTCTCTCATTGTTTTTACATATGCTTAAGGAGTATCTGTAATGAATATTAGGGAGAGTTCAAAATTATGCTTCCCACTTGTTGTGGATACAGAGTGTCCATACACTTCTGACTGTTCCCATCCAGACTGAGATTGGTCTGTATTTACATCACTTTACTGCTCTGCCAACAAAACACTTTTTTAAAGAACCTGGCACAGAGGGAACCCTTATAGAGTAAGGCTAGAATTGAGCCCCACACTGCTTAGATCCTGAATGAAATTGTGCCTATGAATACCACGGGAATAGGAACCAGAGCTGAGATTTGGCTTCTCCATGAGGGTCTTGCCTCTCAGCCTGTGTCACTTTACTGCTTCACCTCAGCCTGTTTTTCACAGCTCCACATTGGCAATGGGGGCTGGCGTGCTCAGGAGCTCTTTTTACATCTCTGACTCTGTCAGTAATAAGAAAGGCTCCAAGTCTGTGTAGCAAAACCTCCTCTCTCAGTTACCTGCTCACAAGCTCTAGGGGACCAGTTTTCTCCCTCCCAGCCATGCTGAGAGCCCACCTCGGGAGGCTCTTGGTGTGCTGAGAGACAATAAAGAGGCTGTTCTGCCTTGTCTGCAGTCTGGAGCAAGTCACAACTCCTCTCCCATTGCACACACAAGATCTGTGAAGGTTGTTAATAATCGAGTGCTTCAAAGACAGATGTTGACAATTTTAATTAGTATTTTAAGACTTTTAAATTCTGCTTCTAAAATTCAAAGCTTAGTACAGTAGCCCTGTTTGAGCACTCCAAATTAGGATCAAACAGTGCAAAGAAGCAGTTTACAGTAAGCTCCAGAAATGTTGAGAACATAATTTATTGCTTTTAGCAGCAGTATTGCCATCCTATAGAAAACAGTGCTGCTGGGCTCTGAAGCTGTCACTCTTCCAGTCCAAATAGATTTAAAACACAAGCAGACCTGGATCCAAAACCCTGATCTCACTGAACCAGGCCTTCAGTCTGCCCAGGATTGACCCTGTGACCAGGAGAGAGAAGAGTGCAGTGGTAAAGGACAGCTCCCTGAGCCCATGAAATACTTTGTCACTGCTGTTAGACTTACTGCCATTTTGCAAAGTCTTCTTAAGGGGTAATCCAGTTCTGGATGCGTTTGACTAATAACAATTCTCTTGTTAAAAACAAATCATGGTTTTAATTTAATAGGGTTAGTTATATAAAGAGTTATTTTGTGTCAGCAAAGCCTTTCTTTCTGACAAACAGTATAATTTATGACAATCTAGTTAGCAATAAATGCCATTAATCTGACCACTATGCCATTCTCTTCCTGGGGAATAATGTCCCCTCCTAATCAATAGCTGGGTGAATGCTCCTTTGCATTCCTTATCAAATGACAGCCAGATGGTACTGGTAAATTCATTCCAGCAGGGTTTTAGAATTAGCTGGGTTTGTGCTGTTGTTAATCCTCTGCAGTCTGTGTCACTAGGACCTGCCCACCTGTTTGCAGTAAGCCTGGAGTTCCGAGCCCTAGGAAGCAGTCTAGCCAGAGGGTTACTCAGCCATGGGGCATCCAAGAAACATCCCAAGCACTGAGACCTTTTTTCTGCATCAGTAAGAACAAAAAAGCAAATAATAGTAGTATCTTGCAGAAATAGCCAGCTAGGACTGCCCACCTCTGTATTCGTTCCTCAACACCCTGATCTCTTCTAGGGAAGTTTTAAAGTTTCTTAAGACTGCATGAGCTATATTTCTTAGGGCATAGTAAGTTTTGGACTGTGACAGCTGCTATATCATTTACTGACTTATGAGCCCATCGAAGTGTCTATGAGACCTTTTCCTTCATAATCATTTTGTTGCATAGCAACAATAATTTTGTCTCTAACCTATTGATTCAACATGACATGTAATCCCCTCACTTCAATAAAAAGGAAAACATATGGCAGCTCCAAGCAGGGAACCACAGGCTTTTCACATGAGGGGACGGTTAATCCCCACTAAACCAGGGGGGAATGGAGCAAGATACACACTCTGATGGGGCTCAGAGGATGTGTTAGGTGCCTGAGCCAATTAACCTGTGTTCTAGGAGAAGAGTCTGGTTTACATTCATCCTCCCCTTTCTCATGTTTTCTCATGTTTCTCATGTTTTCTCTTATGTTGTGCAACTAAAGCACATTTCAGGTGAGCTCTGCTAGAAGAGCATCACTGTGCAATGCCCCCAGTAGGTGGGCACCCCTTCCCCAGCAGGACAGTGCACACACAGCTCTCTGCTGAGATGGGGCTGCAGAGGCTGAGGGGAAAGTTCAGCTCCTGCAAACACCGGGTTCAAATGTACACAGCTAGAGTTCCTCAGGAAGGTGTCTCTTGTTTTTAGGCTGTGGTTTGGTAGGTCAGTCTGATAACCTGGATGTTTTTTCTGTACCTCTAAACAAATGGCTAAAAGCAGACCTTGGCATCTGAAACAGGATCTGCTCTAGGGACAGGAGTACAAAGTTAAGGTCAGGGCTGCTGACCCTGAGCAGGGAGCACAGAGCTTTTCATCTCCCCACAGCCATGCCCTTGGCACTGCAGCACGGGCTGTCACCTGCGCTTTGGGCCATCTTTGTACCTCACTGCTGCCCACACTGTGCAGGGAGCCCAAGCTCCTGTGAGCGCATTCCTGGATTCTTCCCTGGCTGGAAGGCTTGGTTATCCACAAGGCAGCTAAAAATCCTCCTTGGGTCTTCATTTTTCTAGCTTGCAAATAGCAGAGTGAAATATAGGTCCAAAGTCTGAGGTCGCTAATTTGAGCAGGATTTGGGAGGTCCTATGTTATTTAAAACAACCACCAAAAGTGTCAATTCAAGCTAATTTACACACATCAAACACATACTTTCCATTTAGATTTTAAAAATTTAAAAAATCAAACTTACAGTAATACTGTGTGCTAGTTTGAAAGCAAAACCAGTGAAGGACTCCAAGTCAGAAACATAATTTAATAAGATGAAAAGAAAATAAAGGAAAGTAGAATAAAATAAAAGTAATAGTACAAAAAAACCCTCCCTGACAGAGTCAGAATACAACCTGACACCCTGTTAGGGTGGTAGTGGCAGCCTAGATGAGATGGTCTTGTCAAAGCAGTGATTCCTGTAGAAATATCTGGTAGCTCTTGTCTCCTCTGGGAGTCCAGTGGATAGAAGCTGCCTGTGCTGTCACAAACCCTGGATTTATCCAGGTGGGAATGCTTGGCTCCTCCCCCTGGGCAGAGCCTCTCACAATGGGATGATCTCATTCTATGAGTCATGCAGTGGGTCCTTGATGGCCCATTAAACAGAGATAGCTCCCATTGGAAGTTATCTATGAGTCATGTGGCAAGGCATTGTTAGGCTCTTTAACAGAAGATGGGGAAAACACTGCCCCACCTTGGCTCCAACGGCTCATGGGAATAGAATACATACCTTGGGCACAATTTTACATTTTAACCTAGGACATACTGTTATATTAGGAATCAGTGGAAATATTGCAGTGGTTCAGAAAGCCCAACTGGTATCTGAACATGCTGCAAGAGCCAAGTGAAGGCTTCTGAGTCACAGTCTCCCAAACCTGTGTCATACACAGCACAGGCTGGAAAATAGCACAGCCTTCACATAAAAGGTGTTTCTATGGCTAGAGGAGTGGCTACTAATGATCTTTTCTTTTCTGTCATTTTAACAGTATTCAGGTTTTCAGCAAACAGCAGACAAGTGCTTTGTTTGTGGACACCTCATAATGGAAATGGTAAGAGACCTAAACTCCTAATGATGGGTAAAGTGAGAAGTGCACTGGGAGACACCTGTTTTTCCCTACTCAGACTGGTATTGTGTCTTCACTGCTGTCAATACAGGTTTTGAGGCAGTAAATAAAAATACCTTCATGCTCTATTACTACTATCAAGTACAGAAAGTTGGGCATCTTTGCTACCTAATAATGTGGAAGGCTATTATTCTGCCATTTGTGAGTTAAAATAGAATTTTAATACTAAAGGGAGAAAGTACAGCACAACGTTGTATGAAAATATGGTAAAAGAACAGTGGGTGTGCTCTGTAAGACAGTAGATAACAAGAGCTCAGTCAAGTGGGTAGAATCTGGGATAGAGCAGAAAGGGACATTATCAATAGTCCTGAGGTTCGTCACCTGCTCTGTGACTTGCTTTGTTTACGCTCTGTTGCTTGCTCCAGGTCATTTTAAATGCATTATTGCCCCTGGGATTTGTAGGGAGCCAGTAGTCAGAGTTACTTTTGTAATAAAAAAAATTGAAGGGCTTTGGGTTGGCCAGATACTACTGGCACCATTTCAGTGGGTGAAAGCAGGAAGAGTTTTGTGTGCTCTTTCTAAGCAGAAGTTCCCAAACAAAACGAAGTGATTTGCACAATGAAGAAGGGCAGATCCTCTGGTGTATCTATTTTCCTGTTGCTTTAAAGTGTGCATGAACCTCAGCGTGCCTAAGAGAAGTAGCTGTTGTGTAGCACACACGGAGGTTCAGTCAGAGCTGGAAAAGAGACTTCACTAATGAGGATTCTGGCTCATATCCTGGCACCACTGGTTGGACAAGGATATTGTTCGTTTTAGCCCAAGAGCAAATTTCTAGTGTTGTGTCATGCTGAGAGGGGGAGGGGTACCCTGACTTGCATGCTTTGAGCTGGCCCTTAATTGCAGAATCCCAGGCAAGAGTCCATAATATCTCGCTGGTGGAGCTCAGTAGCTGGAAGCTTGGCAGGTGCTTGTCTGCCTCTCTCCTATCAGCAAGCGTGCTTTGACAAAACGAAACAGCTCTGGGAGCTCCAGGAATTCAGCACTCCTATTTGGCTAATTCCAACGGGTTCCTGCCTGAGAGCACGGCCCGGCCCTGCTGTGTGCTGGCCTGGGGCAGAGCTGGGCCTGTGCAGGAGCTCAGGAGCTGTGCAGGGGCTGTGCAGAGCTGTGCAGGAGCTGTTCAGGGCTGTGCGGGACCTGTGCAGGGCTATGCAGGGGCTGTGCAGAGCTGTGCAGGGCTGTGGAGAAGCTGCAGGACATCTGCAGGGGCTGTGCAGGGCTGTGCAGGACCTGTGCAGGACCTGTGCAGAGCTGGGTGAGGGGCTGCCCTCAGTGCCTGTGGCTGCACAGCTGTGCCAGGCTGGCAGCACAACGTGCTCCTGCAGCAGCACCAACCCCAGCACAGAGACCAGTTGGCTCTGGCTCAGAACAGCCTTACCAGTCAAACAGTCTGATACCACTCACTGAACTACAGGGCTTCATCAGAGAGGGAAAAAAAAGTTAAATTAAATTGGCCTTTTTTGTGTGTGTACTTCTTTCCTCTTGGATCTTCATTCATAGAATCACCTATGGGGCCATCAGAGCTTAGTCTGAGGAGATTTTTCATCTCAAGCTTCCCAGCAGCTCCAAGCTGAGCACTGTGCTAGCAGCTGAAATTTTGAAATTACCTTCCAAAGATACTTCTTACACCCAAAATGTATGGAATTAGTCTTATAACCTGTTCAGAGCTGCCTGAAAGTGATAACTGTGTCTCACTCTTCCCAGGGGCTTGTTCATGGGCTTACAGCATCCTCCTCAATGTCCCAGTGCCATACTGAGTGTTACATACGAGGATGTCAGGAGCGGGGGATCTGTTCTGTAGTAGTGCAGCCAAGGCTGCATCAGACCTTTCCTTGAAAACTTTAAAATGCAGTAGGGAATGTTAGCATGGGAAAAGCCTGGGCAGGTGCATGGATCAGTATCCAAACACATGGTTAGTGATAGAATTTTATCAGAAACTGATGGGCCCCTATGACACAGTGATAACCAGTCAGTAACTCTGGGAGATGAGGATCCTCAGTTAATAAAGAGGCGCCTCTTGATTTGCTTGTTTTGTTATTTAACTTTCTGAGTAATGACCAGTTTGGATTCTGTCTGTCACAGCCTGATAAGTTTGGTAAAGTAACTCTGTATCCCAGTAACTTGTATTTGGGATTTCTCCAGAAGTGGTCTGTGAAGCCATTTTTCATTTCCATTGGCAGTACTGGCCCTCCAGAGCTAAAGCTGATGGGCTTGGCCTGATTTTCAGTTCTTGCTCTTCATTGGGAGCATGTTGAAACCCACTAAAATGAGCAAGTTGATTGTTTTAAGAGGACCTTTGCTGACAGATCTGCAGAGTGGTTATTTCATCCTGAAGTGCTTTTCTCACTGTCATTATTAAGAATGAGAGAGACACAATGATTTATGGAGAGAGAATATTTCATGTAATCATGCATCCACTTATTTTGTTGTTTGCCTCATAAGATCTTACAGGCCCTTGGAAAGTCCTACCATCCTGGCTGCTTCCGCTGTGTGGTGTGTAACGAGTGTTTGGATGGAGTCCCCTTCACTGTAGACGTGGAAAACAATATTTACTGTGTCAAAGATTACCATACGTGAGTACACAAATCCACTGCACGCTCAGAGAGACGATAGTAGTTAAATAATTGATGTCGTTACAAGCCTTGTGATAGATAAAAAGGTCACTCCTGTTGGCTCAGATGTCCCTCAGCTGCTTCTTTCATGTGTTGCATTTGTAAAGTATTTTAAGGCTTGTTAAGTAGCATGTCATGGGCTCACTATGGCATACAGTGGCCAAGTGAGGCTGAAAATCAAATTGTGTCAGAGGCTGTGTTTCTTGGAGGCTGTTCCTCTACTTCTTTCAGGACTACCAACATTGATTGTACCAGGCCACTTCTGCAGGTGTTGGTAGGTTCTGCTGGCTGTTTCAAGAGCAGAGGTTCTGGCAGCTCTTGACACAGGTGTTAGTTTTGTTAACTTACAGAAGGCATGTAGTTAACAGTTAGTGTTACAACAATTTGAGCCTTACCTGACAAAAGGTAATGTTTAAGAGATTGCTTTTGGACTCCTTCCTGATTCTGCTCAAAGGCAATGGGATCCTGCTCTTCTCTCCAGTTAACCAATAACTCAGTTACAAATCACCCTGAATTCAACCCTGTTGGTGCCAATCTGACTGTGTTACAAGGACACAGTGAGTGTTGGCCCAGTGACTGTCATGAAATGCAGCTGGGGACCATAAGCCCATTTGTGTAGTTAGCTGGTAGATTCTGGCCATGATCAGCCCCTTTCCTGTTTAGCATGGTTATGTCTTTCTGATGTCAGGGAATGACAGTCCCTAAGTCAGGAGCTGCTTTGTAGTCAAGTGTCAAGGCTCTGGAAGAATCTGAATAGCTTTATAAATAAAGGAAGGAAAGAAAAATGGCATATACAGGAAGAGGGGTGGATTCACTATGCCTCAAGGTCAGGAAGACCTAAGCAATAAAGTTGGGGTAGATCAGCCTTTCCCAAATCTCCTTTTCATTGAATATCATCAAACAATTAGAGGCGTTTCAAATACTATGGATCTCCGTTTTACTAAAAGCAAAACATGGTTATAATGGCTCTCTTGGTTCTACTTTTTGAAGACACTTTAAATGTGATTGGAACACTTTCTTCTTGCACCTAGGGTTTTTGCACCAAAATGTGCTTCCTGTAACCAGCCAATCCTCCCAGCACAGGTAGGTGTTAACATGCACTGACTCTTAGGGAAAACAGCTGTTGGCGTATGGGCACTTTCTAAAAACATTAAAGGCTTTTCCTTCCTCTCCCAGAATCTGTACTATGTTAGATACTAAATTAGACACAGTTCAGCAGTAAAGTTACTCTCAAACATTCCCAGAGGTTGTAATAGTCATACTCCTTCTACAGCATAGTACTTTATTGCTGTAGGGTGCTTTCCAGGTCTTCACTGATCTGTTAGAAACCTCAATTAAATGAAAACACTGACTGGGCTCTAAGAACAACTCAAGGAGTAAAGCCCTTAAAAAGGCATGTGATGGCTACACTGGCCCAGTGAGAAGGCCACACAGTCTGTTGTCCTGAGGTGGCAATGGAATCAAAGTTCTGAAAGGAGTTGAAAAGGCAACAACAAAAATGGAACCAAATGAAACCTGCTTGCAAGCTCAGCCTGTGCTGACGGTGTTGTTGGCACATTAGCCCAGAGTCGGGCTCCCTCGTGCTCTGGTGGGTGCAGGACACACCTTTGCTTTGACTCAGCTTTTGCTGAGGTCATTGACCAGCTCATTTGTAAACAAGGCCCTTAGCATCTCCCTGCTTTTCCTCCGGTCATGTTTTTACAGAGCCAGAGCTTCCCTCCTGTAAGGTGCTTGCCCCAGTAAAGCCTGATGCCAGAGCCTCTCACATGTCCACCTCCATCACTCTGCACATTACTCTCATTTGTCAAGAGTATTTCTGTTAATTGGCCAAGTCTTTCATAACTAAAAAACCCTATAAAGGCTGAACCATAACTGATTGTCCTGATGGGTTGTGAGGAGAAAACCTCTGTAAATGTCACTGAATTTGGGTCTTAAAAATAATTAGTTTTTCTTTTCAAGAAAGAAAAAGAAATAAAAGGCAATCAGTGCTGACTCACCTGATGACTAGCAGGACACACTCCATATTCTTTCCCAGGGAGATTTCTTAGGTTAGTTCAAGTCTAGCAGTGCAGGTGCTAACTTGCCCACAGGTTCTCTCAGACAAAGTCCATGTCATACCTGGTGCTCTAACCACACCTGGAACTGGAAACAATGCAAGGCAACCAATTTAATGAGCTCTGTCTTCAGAGTGGATCAGGAAAAGAGCCTGTGAGTTTACTAGAAAGGTATGGGCTGCTCTGCAGGGCCTGGGACTCAGGCAGGAATTGCACAACTCTGCTACACCCACCCTCACACTGAGGTTTGGCCTGTGCATGTAATTACCTGCCAGACTGGTATGTCAGTCCCTGTGGGGACACACAGTGACATGTGCATGTGCAAAGGAGCTGTGCAGCAGATGGTTTGAGAGGAATACAAATCCTGGAAATCAGAACAGGATGTATACAAGGAAAAATTACCCCAAGAGTAGGTTTTTGACTGGTAATTTGTTCAGATCCTGGGTGCCCTTGGAAGGCTACTTGATTTCAAGACTGATTTGTTCCTTGAGAATGAGGTTTTGGCTACACTTCCCAAATGACCTCTGCAGCTTAGATGTGCCAGACACTCACACTGCTGCTGCACAGCTAAGGAGTGGTGCAGTACCATGTCCCAGGGTTGAGACCTTCAGGGCTCACAGAGCTCTGCTGCATGGGGGAAGAGGGGATATTCCCCAGGGAAACAGCTCTCCAAAGCAACAAGCTGGGCACTGCGTAAAGACTGAAAAAATGTTTCTTAGACACCTCTGTCACTTTCTCTCTGCTCCCCTCCAGGGCTCCGAGGAGACCATCCGTGTGGTGTCCATGGACAAGGACTACCACGTGGAGTGCTACCACTGCGAGGTGAGCCCCGGGCCCTGCCCACCCGCCCCGCAGCAGGCCGTGCCCTTGGCGAGGACCGGCTCTGCCTGGAGGGGAATCTGCTCTGCCTCGGGGGGATCTGATCTGCCTCAGGGGACCTGCTCTGCCTCGGGGGGATCTTAATCTGCCTCAGGGGACCTGCTCTGCNTTGCTGGTTCTTGCACACCTGGGCAGGTAGGGCTCTGCCCCACGGCTCCTGGAGGAAGACAAAGGAGTGAATGCCGCCTGGGCTGGAAGTGGTGCTGCCATCACTAGTACCAAATTAGTTTTGGAGGGGTTTTTTCCCCAATATATTAACTTTAAAGCTGGGCTAGGTTTGTTGGGTAGAATTTTCTCAATGCTTCTGGATGCGGAGTGAGCAAAGAGTAGGTGCCAGCTCTCTTTTTCCTCCTCTCTAGTACAGTCTGTAGGGCTCTGATCTGAGGAGACTTGAATTTACATTGGCTGTGCAGGGAAGAAGTCTCATTGGAAGGCCTTTCTAGGGGATCTGGTTTTTCCATGCTGAATGAATTTTTATTCTTTACTAGGAATTGACAAGGATACCATTGATTTTCTGTCACTTTTTGGGGAGTAGTTTCTTATTGTGCAGAACATTTAAACATTTATTGCCACAGATTAGGTTGTGGAATTAGTGCTCTTGCTTCAGAGAGGAGATCTGAGTTCATCCTTAGTCCTGCATCCAGGAACATGAGAACAGAAACAAACTCACTAAGCTGGAACAACCAAAAACTTCCCTTTTGCTGTAGGTTTGGCACTCTGACTTAGCACACAAATCTTACCTGTTAGCACCAGGGACAACAATACAGCAGTGCTGCCTTCATGCACCATTGTGCAAAGGTTTTACAAAGAATTTTCTGACTGAGAGAGAAAATAATAAAATTCAGGGCATTTTGAAATGCTGTGTACCTAAATGTAACGAAGGCCCAATCCACTCAGCTATCTCCTTTCAACAGACACCTGATACTCCATCCATTTCTATTAATTTTTCAAGAGAAATAGGCACAGGAAATCGCAGTATTTTGGAGAACTGAACTTCCCTCCTCCTTCCCCCAGCTATTGCTTTGTGCAGGCTTCACCTAAGATGACAGCTCCTTCCCCTGCTCTCAGGCTATTGACTTTATGCTGGAATGTCCCACTGGGGGTTTATTTTCCGTTCTGTTTCATTATTCATTTCCCCATTCTCCTTCCCATTTGAGGCAAATCAAGCTGCCTCCACGTCTGCCGAGAAAGGCAGAGTGCATTTATGTACAGAAATCAGGAGTCAGCCATGTGTCAGCAGGGGTGGGTTACTGCCTGATGCTTTCAAATCAGGCTCTCTGTACAATGCTGTCCCCAAACGCTGCTGCAAAAGTGAGTGCCAGTATTTTGAGGTACCCACGTGATGACTTTAGCAAAGGCTGCCATGACTTAGGCAGCCACTTCTCATCTGCTGTTGATGTCATCCTCACTTGGTGGCCACGCACCAGTGGTCAGGTTGGAAACTTTGCAGCTTTTCTGTGTCATCTCTTTCATGTGCAACCACTTGACTTCTGTGGAGGAGTTCAAGACTTTTTGCAGATCACTGGAGCCCCATTCTGAAACTAGAATCCTCTGAGAAGGCAGGCTTTCTCCTTGCAGAAAGGGAATTCAGTTTTGGAGAAGGAAAAAGATATGAACACTTGGCACATCTGTAGGGCATCTGAAATTGGTAAATTCTAATTTTAAATCTTGTAGAAATTTAAAATCATTATATAATATGTAGCAACACACAGAAAATTACCTTGGCAGATACTTTGATTAAGATCTCTCTAACACTCCAGTTGTAAAGCTTATTTTAAAACCCATTTTCAGTCTTATTTCACTATTGTAAAATTTAAGGATTTAGACTTGAGCTGTGAAAGCTGAAAAATTATACTTCATGTTCAGTTAAAACTGTGCATTTGTTTTCAGTACTAAATCCACCTATATGCCCAGTTCGTTCGGTTGTTTTTTTTTTTTCTTTCTATTAAGTGCACAGTTATATACTCAGAATCTCTCGTTTCTCAGAACTGATCACAGTTAAAATTTCTAAGTATTTAACATACTTGGAACATTAAATCTGAGCACCAAACTTCAGTGGTTTCCAAATGCCCTTGGAATTACAGTGATGGCAGATGGAAATCAGGATGGTCTCTATTGCAGTGTACATAAGAGTCAGCAGGCAAGAGCACTGTTAGTTGCTTTTTTGTTTGTCTCTTTCTGTAGTTAAATATCAGTCCCAGAGGTACCAGCATTTCCACTAAAGATGGACCACTGCCCTTGAAGTCTTTAAGTTCTTTTAATTCCAAATTAGAGAAAGTGTAGACCTGCTCCAGAAGTAAAATATGTCACCTCTCACTCCCTTTCCCCTCCCCTCTCATTCTCTACTTATGCTCTCCCACATCTTGCTCACTGCCTTGCTGTAGAATTAGCTCCTTCTCTGTTTGAGCCTCTTCTAGGTTGTATTTGTCAGGGTTGGCCCCTGGCCTGCTTTTTTTTTAATTTGCATCACCATTTATTAGATGGAGAAGAGACTAGAGTGGGAAACAGTGGTGAAAAAAAAGGCTGGGTACTATATAGCCGTTCCTGTTGGATTTCAGTCATATCAGTATGAGATGGTCAGGGTGTACCTTGCAGAAGCTGTGGAGGCTGCTGGCTTTGGAGGCAGGGAGGGAGCTCTTGGGGCCATGCAGGACAGACCAGCAGCGCTGGGAGAGGTCTGCCTGAGTCACTCACTGATCTGGGATGTCTCTCTCTCTTCTAGGACTGTGGCTTGCAGCTCAATGATGAGGAAGGCCATCGTTGTTACCCCCTAGAGGGCCACTTGCTCTGCCACAGCTGTCATATCAGGCGCCTTAATATCAAACTGCCATCACATCCACCTCCAAGCTACCCTATGCATGTCACAGAACTCTGAAAGACATTTCCATGATCAATAAGCCGTTTGAAAGCGAAGACAAAAATGTAAAAATTACTTTCGTGTTCCTTTCAAGATGAGGTTACAGTAATAACCATCTAAACCAGCTATTTATTTTTTGAATCAGAGGTGAGGGGTCCTTTTCTGATCTTGTACATATGCATTCTTTTATCTAGACATTTTCACTGAGACACCGTCTACTTGAACAAATAATTCACCACTTAACTGTAACTGTAAATGGCAGCATTTCTAAAAACAATGATACAAAGGGCTGTTCTGCACTCCCTACTCACTTCCTTCAGTGCAGATTTCACCCAAGTAAGGCGTGTAGAATTACTTTCCAAAAGTTAGCACCTTATCATATTGCAGCAAGCATGATAAGATAAATGCTAGCATTTTAACTAGTTTTGCTGAATTCTGGTCTTAGAGAATACAGAAGTAGGGAATAGGCAGGAAGCAGGTGTTTTAGTCAGGGCAGTTTTCAGCGAGGTTAAAGAAGGGTGCTCTGTGAAGAAGTGTCAAGCCAGCTCTCCATCCTACAGGGTCCCACAGTCATCCAAAGACTAATTATTTAGCTTGTTCAAGAAATATGGCAAGCATTTGATGTAAAACCCACGGTACAGAGGATTGTATCCAAAAGATTGCCACGTGCAGGGTCAGCAGTTGCAGCCCTCTGTAACTCCTGGCTGTGTAGCCATGGCTTCAAAATGCATTCCTATCAACTGAACCATTTGGCACTTACTAAAGAATTAATCTTTCAAACTTGTTTTTTATTCAGTAGGGTTCTGTGCAAAGGTATACTTGTCTTTATACTGCTTGTTTTATCCAAGACTTCATTTGTTATCAACTGCTTCATGATTGTATGTTGAGACATTATTAAAGAGAGGCACAGTGGTTTGGTATTACCTTTTCAGCTTTGTGTTCTTTTCGAGATTACTTTTGAACTGATTATGGTGATTGTCTTCACTGGAAAACAACGTGCAGTATGGCAGGAATAGTAATTTAGAAGTCAGACCACGAAACATCACTGTTTACAACAAGTATTAGCTGTACATAGAACGTACACACTTTCATGTTTTGCATAAGCTTTTACAGTACCCTCAGACCTCTGGGGAGAAATATATATCTTCCATATAGGAAGTTAGATGAATCTTTTTTTATGGTTTGTTTTCTACCATGTGCTGATGTTTTACATGCAAATCACACATCTGTATGTCAAAAAAATTCCTTGCATTCTCATGAGAATTGACCCAGCCTTCCTGAAGCTGCAATTTATCATTGCTGTCTTTAACTGTATTCAGAGTTACAATAAAATAAAATTGTTCAGCTCCAGATGAAGTAGAAATACCAGACCAGATTCTTGGCATGTGTAAATTGAGACATTTCCATGCCAGTTCTCAACACTTGAGACTCTGCCCGATCCATTCGGAAATGATCCCTTGTTAAATTCAGCATACAGACTGATGGAATGACTTATCTGGCAACACCAATGCAGTTTAGTTTCTTATGCTCCATTGACTTTTTGAAAGCCATTTGTGGTGCTCTTGAAAAGCACAAAGAGCATCCAATGGCCACTAATTCCTAAGTGGAATAATTAACTCCCTTAACAGAACTTTTTGATAGTCTGGAATTTCGTGGGGGGCAGGGGAACAGGAAAAATTCCTGAGAACTTTTTTTTTCTGTTAGTAAGGAACAAAAGGGATGCTTCTTGAACTTCTGCCAGACTTCCACTGGCCTAGATTAACCTGTCCTACTGAAGGCTCCTGGGCAAAGTCATTTGGTAATTAATATATATCAGTTTATAATCACCATATTTAATGTGACTGCCAGGATTTGAAGGAACTACAGTGCAATTAGTGCCCCATTTTTGCACTGTGGCCCAAGAGGCCTGGCCTGCAAGCGAGAGGCCAGGAGTGCACGTGCACTTCTGCATTTACAGACATTCCCTCTGTGTCCATAGTCAGCAGTCCAGCTTCAGGAAGAAGCAGAACTACATGTGCCAGCAGACATTGGAGAAAGGGGGAAAAATGTCTTAAACTATGACTAAGTCAATTCTTCAGGTTTTTACAAACGTGGAAGGTGACAGAGCTTCAGGATAAACTTCTAGCATCAGCTGCAATGGAACGCTTTTTCCATTGCAGGCAGGTGCTTTGGACCACATTTAGCTTCGAGGCATTTTCACTTGCATGTCTTTACAATATATATTAAGGAACCCAGATCAAGAAAAGATCATTAAAATACATAGAGAAGGTTTGGGTCTGCTCCTGGGAACAAATAGCAGTTACTTGCTGAACTGGAAAAATGGTTTGCTCTACCAGTAAAGAAGCAAAACCTTCACACTGACAGTAGACAGAGCTGGAGGTGACTTGCTCTTGCATTCAGCCCAGTACTCTGCCAGCAGCTTCCTGGACACTCCATCAGGGGCAGGTTTAAGTTTCCAACATACTTTCCAAGGGCCAGCACACTTTCAAACATGTACATACCATACCATTTATTTCGGGTTTTTTTCCCAAAACAATCGTCCTGTAGAACAGAATTATTTAATTTCATTTCACATGCTGATTTTTCAGTCTCTTGTAGTTCTGTGCAGTTCTGATCTGTTAAGTGTCATCATGGTAAAAATTCTGAAAGGTAATATGTCAATATAGAATAAGCAATTTGTTTAAAACCAGAAAGCAGCAGTTGTTGTTTTAGTATTTTCTATAGACAGATACATTCCATTACTGTATTACAAAACACAGCTTTGCTTTTCCAGCATTTACTATAAAAACTGGGGCTTGAGTGAGATTTGCCAGGTTTGGTTGGGTTTTTTTTCCAAATCAAAGAGAAAAATAAAATCAAACCTAAAATAACAATGTGCTGTACTCTTTAGTGCTAGTGACAGTTTCTGCACATTTTACCTCCTGCCTGGGGAATTATGTAAATGAGAAATCTTATTTTAATGATTTTCTTACAGAATATTCTTATGTTAAATCAGTTCAACACAGATGAAAATTTCCTAAGTTCATCTTATGGTGCAATTGTTCTTCAGAAGCCTTTACTGTACTTTGAGAATATTTCCATAAAGTTACATCAATAACAACCTGTTCTCATTTGCATCAGGGCTGCACCTTCCCATGTAGCAAGGGAATCTTCCCAAGCCCCTCCAGCACAGGCTGCTGTGGGCGGTGCAGGGTCCCTCATCCACGGGAGGACATGTTCCAAAGAAAGGACCAAAATACTCACTTGAAAACAAAAGAATGCACTCAGAGAATTGAGCTTACAGAGAGGGTTTGTTGGGGTTTCTTTCCTTTTCCTTTTACTTGAGTGCACATGTGTGTATATATTTTGTAAGGTGGAGCTTCAAAAGGAAAACATGGTTAGAGGAACTCTTTAAGACCAGAAATTCCAGAGTAGTAAAGTAAACCAAAGCTCTAAAGGAAACAAAAGCTGCTTTCTTGTGTTTCAAGAAAAGTTTAAAAGTTTGTGATTCATCCTGTAACTAATGCCGTAACTAGAGTATATAATTTGACTTAAATTAAGTTTTCATTTGAGAAATATTTTCATTTTCTTTAAAAGAATATAGTTTTCTTCCAAGAACTTGGACCAACGTTGATTTTTATTTTGTAGGAAATAAATGAATTCCCAGTTTGTATATCATGTAACTAGTTTACATGCTGAAAATATACATTAGTTAACTATTTTTGTATATATATATCCTTGTAAAACCTTTCAATGTGCTTCTGTCTTTTAGTCTTTAGAATTACTTGTGGTTTTGTGTTTCAGTGTTTGATTCCCTTGATTGTTGAAGAAAATAATTGGGAAATGTAGATTTATTTATCTAAAGAAGAAGCTACTTGCTATCATCTTAAGTTATTTAATATTAAAGTCAGAAGTTTCATTTAACCTTAGATGCTATAATCTGCTTTTTTCAATAAAGACATTTTGTAGTTATCTCTGGTTTTGTAGTCTGTTGCATGTAAGTACTTTATTTTTATTTAATCTAGGTGGGCACTAAAACAGTTTTCAGGAACCCTTGTATTGCCTACAGAAACGCCTAACTGATATTAATTGATTGCAGCTGCATTCATGAAAGATTTTGGTCCTCTAGTGCAAGTGTTACTAATTAAGGTCTAAAATATGCCCACAGCTAACGTTCTGCAGCTGCACTTAGAAAAGAATTTAGCCACTCTGGCCCTTTTTAATTAAGCTTTAACTAGTCTGGCTAGTTCACATGTCAGACAGTCAGTATTGAGGAACACTTCCTTTTCAAAACTCTCATTATGTTTTGGAGTGTTCTGCAAAAGAAGTATTTGCCTGGACAGCTTGAAGCACTTGGACCTTGGTTTGGGGAATTTTCTCTATATTCTTGCTAAGTCACAGTAATCCAGAAACTGGCCAGAGCTCTGACAGGATCAAAGAGGTGCATGTTTACGTGTTGTACCTTTCTGAAGTTTTTTGCCACTTTCCTGTCTCCAGTTTCGTGGCACAGATGGGAGCTTGGTCTCCTTTACCTTCCTCACACCGTGGTTCTACAGGAGCAGCTGTGTCTGTCAGGCAGAACATGCACTGGTGTCTTGTCTCCAGCTGGCCAGGGGAGAGAGGACAACAGCCAGTTCCTTCCTTGTTTCCTCATAGTCAGTGTCCTCCTTCCTTTCCATCAGGGTGGGCAGTCTGCTCTCCTGGTGAATGTTCTTCCCTGCAGTGACTGGCAGACATCAAACACTCACAAGCTGCTCTCTGGGTGTGCAGCCACCCTCCCATCAGAGGGGCCTCTGCAGCTCTGCCACCCTGGCTTGGCAAAGCCCAGATGACTTCACAGCTGGAAAAGAAACTTCCTGAGGTTTTCCCACAATGGCTATTTTGGCAAATTTTTCTTCTGCACAGTCAGAATGGAAAGAGTTACAGACGCCACAATTGTCTTAGGGACACAGTCTGTGCTTTGGTGCTTTGAAACAGATGTACCATGCTTCTGTAGGGTCTTCACATACATGCTATTTTCTCACTCATTATTTTCAAAAATTCATTCAAAGTGAGCAATCCATGCCCTCCTTGAAGAAAAAAAAAAAAAAAGGCACAAAGACTGGCCAACTCGAAGGATTTTAACAGGGCCTTACTACATGGGTGACACAAATGTACTTATAAAAATCTAGGACATCTTAATGTAGCAAGAATTTACACCAACTCATAATCTGAAAAGACTGAAAAGAACAGAGTACTTAAAAATCTTAACTGTTCCACGTGGGCCTCCATGCAGAAAGCACATACTGGAAAAATGAACATTCATTCATGGCAGGGTGGGTGTGAGTCAGGCCCTGGCTCCCAGGGGAGCACCACCGAAGGCTGCACTGTGCTGGGTCCCTGGCACTGTGCGGGGTCCCTGGCATAGCAGCCAGGGCCACAGCCTGTGTGTTCTGACACTGTTGAGTCCCATGGCTGCTCAACCTGGCATGTAGATGATTTGGGAGGGTCTGGCCAGCCCTGCTCTTCCTTACCAGCCTTACCAGCCATCCCCAGGACTGCACCCCTCACTTTGCAGTTACTGCACAGAACCAGGATTCTGCTAGGTCATCCCAGGACTGAGCCAGAGAAATTTGGATAGTAATGGAAGCTTATTAAGTGTGACAGCTATAGCTGGTCTGTAGCTGCACAGATAATTTGCCTTAACAGCCTGGCTCATGAGAAGTTCGAGGTAAACAAGCCCCTAGGTGTGAAAGTGACTGAATTCAAGTGCAGACACGGGGACCCCAGCCAATCCCTGTGACTCATGGACGCACACATGTCTTTGATCAGGTGAGCTGGGCGGTGCTAAGGTCACAGCCAATCGTGTTTGTAAGCACGGGAAATGCAAAGCCCCTATGTAGGGGGCTGCCCCTCAATAAACCTTGGCTGTTGCTGCATGATCTTGGTATGTGTTTGTCCCGTTCCTGTCTCTAGTGACAATTAGGAATATGTGAACTAGGCTGGTGAGGCTGTCTTCAGTCCCTACAGTTCATAGACTCAGAATAAATGAGGCTGGACAAGATGTCATTTGATGCAACACCTCACCATCAACACACACACACGCATGCACAAAGCAAAATATGTGTGTGTACATAAATCATAGAATTGTTTAGGTTGGCAAAGACCTCTAAGATCATTGAGTCCAACCATTAACCCAACACAGCCGAGGCCACCACTAACCCACGTCCCCGAATGCCACAACCACACATCTTTTATAGCCACCCAGGGATAGTTATGCCAGTGCTTAACAACCTGTTCTGTGAAGACATTTTCCCTATTATCCTACCTAAACCTCATTTGGCACAACTTGAAGCCATTTCCTCTTGTCCTGTCCCTGTTCCCTGGGAGCAGAGCCCAACATTCCCTGGCTGCCTCCTCCTGTCAGGGAGTTGTGCAGAGCCACAAGGTCTCCCCCGAGCCTCCTTTTCTCCAGGCTGAGCCCCTTGCCCAGCTCCTTCAGCCTCTCCTGGGACTCCAGGCCGTTCCTCAGCTCCATTCCCTTCCCTGAACAAGCTCCAGCCCCTCCAGGGCTCTCCTGTAGTGAGGGGCCCACAACTGAACACAACACTCAGAGTGTGGTGTCAGCAGTGCCAAGTACAGGGTGACAATCACTGCCTTGGTCCTGATGCACACCTGGGCTCTCCTGGGCTCATGTTTAGCCATTGTCACCAGCAGCCCCAGGGCCTTTCCCTCTCTGCAGATTTCCTGTCCCTCTGCCCCAGCCTGCTGCTCTGCAAGGGGGTGGTTGTGACTCAAGGGCAGGACCCAGCATTTTACCTTGTTGATCCTCACATTAATGGCCTCAGCCCATCCATCCAACCTGTCCTGATCTATCCCACAGCAGAGCCTTCTACTCTCCGGTAGGTCAACACTCCCACCCAACTTGATGCCACCACTATATTTAGCTGAATTTGCTAAAACTATGATTCCAGATAGTGCAACAGGCCTCATGCTTGGGGCAACTCACAGATAAGGAAATTTGAAGGAGGAACTACTAAGCAAGGTCTGGAAATAGTGAGCAAGAGCTACTGGACATGGAGTAGGAGACACCAGTCTTCACTGGGTGTCTAAGCTAGACATGAAAATGTCACCCTCTAAACAGGGCATTGGTTTCTGGAATAAATTGCAGGTTGCTCCTCCGTCACCACTTCTGGGTTCATCAGCAGCTGATTTATGTATTTTAAAAGCTATGGGGTTCACCATAACTTCTGATAAAACTCCAAAAATTTCTTCCTGTTCAAAATTCATTTGAGATCCTATCATAGTGCTTGGTACAATTCCCACCATCTCTTAACACTTTGAGACAACAAACCCAAGTTCCCATGTTGTTTAAGAATACGTATTAAGAACTAGCTCATGTCTACAGTACCTGCACTGTCCCTGTGCTGTTGGTTTCTGTCCCATCTGAAGACAATACACAAAAATCACTGTGCTCACACAAAGAGCATAGGAGAAGGACAAACTGAAAACTATACAAAAAGTAAGAAACCATGAGGAGATCTGGTTTACCAGAAGTGATAAAGATCCAGCGACACATTTAAGAACAAATTCTTAAAGGTTTGCATCACAGCTGAAAAAATAACTCCTCAAACCGCCTCATTTGTATGTACATGTCAGGGAAGCCATTGCCTTGAAGAACAAGGTCTGCTTTGGTTAGTCACAGTAATTCAAATGGACTATCCAAAAGCCTCCATGTTCATTAAAAATTTGGAACATTTAAATATTTCAGGAATATTAAAGCAAACTGATCAGTTAATTACTGGCTGCTTTGGTGAGGCAAATGAAAGCCAGAGATGCCCTCAGTGCCTCCAGCACAGGAAGGGAACGGTGACACATACAGTTGCCAAACGGTGTCAGCTGGCCTGGCACTGCTGACCATGGCACTGTGCTGGCCCTGCTGACTGGGACTCCTCAAAGGCATCAGGACAGGAGAGGAAGTCACTGTGTCAAGCTGTGTCTTTTACCATCTGAGACCTGCAGCTGAAAACTTCGTGATTGAAATGCAACAAGCATATCAGAGGGAAATAAAGCAGTGATAAATTCTGCTCTGTGAGGGTCAGGTGTTGTGGGGTTCTGGTCTCACCTCGGTGTCTTGACTTGAAGTTCTCAAAGCTCACACACTATGGATGGATATACAATGGAGTAGGGCAGAAAATTAAAATGGCCTGCAGTAGCAGGGTGCAGTGCCAAGGAGAGAATAACAAGAGTTATCTGCAGTTACCTGCAAGCCACATGTTTAACTGCACTTACCTGTATCAGTGGACATGGCTCCCAGAAAATTTTTTTCACAGAGCTTCTTTGGTGAGGGTAAAAAAGGGGCTGGTGTCCTGCATCAGCATTGCTGCCTGTCTCCCAAAAGGATGGTGATGACACTCCTCCACACATGGCTGTTCCTGGGCTCACCTGGGAGTTCATCCTCTTTATCACTTCTTCCTGTATCAGAAAAAAATAGGGGGAAAAAAGCACCACAGCTTTCTGCACCATTTACTTTCCCCTCTTTATCTGGGCATTTCCCAGCAAGGGAGAAGAGGAAGCTGGCTGGGCACAAGGCTGGGGTTCTCAGCACAGTGTCACTGTCACATACGAATCCTTTTCTAAAACTGGCAAGTCTTGGTCCCACAAGCATTATGGTCACTTTAGACACATTCTCAACCTTCTAGTGGCATCTTATCTTATCGAATAATTCATTTGCTACCTACATTCCTCACCCATAAAAGCTACAGCTGCAGTTTATTTGGCTCGTTCTTTTATCATCCCAATATACTACAGTTAATGGTAAAAATTACAGACATGCAACTGTATTTGGATCTGCCTTTACTTGGCTGTAAACGTTGTTTCATTTTCTATTTAAAAGAAAATATTTGTAATTTTTTTTTAAAATTACTTTCTCCTTATAATCATCTGCTAGCTGCTCACCTATCCAGCACACATTTTCAAATCTCTAGATAAAAACTTATTTTTTAAACCCAGAAAACCCTATTTTTAAAATTGATAAATGTACTGCCAGTTAATATATAACCGGTCAGTCATTTTCCAGAAGCCCCATCAGAATGGAGAAAAATTAATAAAAATGTCTGTATGGAAGAGTCCATGAATGCCCCTGAAAAGGAGCAGAAGTCCTTAAAAATGTGCAGTTCAAACAGAATCAGAAAAGGAGAAAAGTGGAGCAAGACAAAGTTCTTTTAATGTTTTTTGGATAAGGCCTTGAGCAACCTGATGTGGTGGGAGGTGTCCCTGCACATGGCAGGGGTGGTTGGGACTTGATTTAAGGCCTATTCCAACCTCTAAAATTCTGTGATTCTTATTTTTTTCTGCAACATATGGAAGAAAACCTGCTAAACCAATGGTTCTGACAGCCACCAGAAAATGCTTTGATAAAGCATGATGAATTTCAGGGTATAATTTAGCTGATTTTTTTTTCTGCATTAATCACAATATCTTCAGAAGTGAAATGTTTTCCTTTGCTGATGAGCCAAAAGATAGTGTGAAGTTAGGCAGCTACTGCACTGCAGTCAGTAATTTCCATATCACTTTTCCCAAAAATTTTATGGCTTTATTGACACCTATGTCCAAGGATCTCCTGCAGCAGGAATTTGCTTGCAAGCTTAGCAGGCACAGTCAGGGAGGACAAAGGAATAGGTACCAAAGGCTGCTGTTTTCCTTGAGCTAGATCTTCAATTGCAGCCTTGTGTCTGAACATGCAGCCCCAAAGAGAGCAGCACTCTGTGGAGAGGTTTCTGAGAGACTCAGCAGTGCTCCTATGTGAAACAGGAGAGAGGAGGTGAGTCTGGCATGCCAGCAGCTCCTGTTTGTGAAGAACAGCAAAACTCTCTTGATGTGGTGCATGAGTAGTCTCTGCATGCTTTGTCCAAAATCTCAGCAGTTTATCACTGCATGTTTTCCTTTGTATCTGCTTGTGAAGAGGGCAAAGGTTTTGTTTGTCCTTACAGCACTTCCCACCTCAAAAAAGCCACAATCCCATACATAAGAACTCGCTGTAAATACTGTACTCAATATATACAACTAAAAAATCCACGTGTAAAGGTGTAAATGGGATGAAGGGCTGTTGCATGCAAAGTTCTGCTTTTAGAGGGAAATTGGTCACTGATTCACTGACTGAAATCAGATTCACTGACAAAGGGTTACAGAGTATTTTACATGTTTCCTGATATTACTCCTTAGGGGCAGATGATAACACCACCTACATGTACATAAGCACATTTCCTCTCAGTGTGTAATAGTAGTTACTCCTCACTCCCTCATGTACCAAATATCCTGTTTTAACCAGGAGGGAATTCTCCCTGTCCGAGCTGCAGATCCACACCCAAGGACAGGTAGCAGAGGCAATGCCCACAGTGGCCATGGCAGCGCACAGCCCGGGGCCAGGCATGGCCAAAGATGGGGACCAGATTGTTGTGCTGCTTTGGAGGTGGCTTCTGGATGCTGCCCCACAGCCTTCCCCAGCAAAGCACAGGTCTGCAAGCACAGCAAGATGAACCCACCTGGGGTTTGCTGTGTTTGGGTCTCAGGTGGAAGGGAAAAGCTACAGCATGTAGAACTAAAGTAAAGGTGGACAAAAGGTGGGAGAGCCAGAGGTGGGTTGAGGAGCAGCTGGTCATTGCTCAGCCTCCTGCAAGATGCCAAGTGCACCAACTTTGAAGGACATGGGAATGTCACCACAGGACCTTTTCCAGCAGAAATACCAAAGTTATTTCAAAGCAGATACCCTCGAGGAGTGTCCTCTGCCCTCCCCAGTGCTTCCCGGTGTGCCCAGCAGAGCCAGCTACCAAAGTGAGCACTAGAAAGGCAAAAACAGCAGCTCCAGTTCCTCTCCTCCTCTGCCAAAATGGCTGGAAGCTGAGGGCCAGCACAAGAACTCACTGAGCCCCCCACGCTGTGTAAGGAACCTCCAGAGCTCTGCTGTGTTCCTGCCTGAGGAGATCAGTAATGGTTATCTGGGACACCGTGGAGGAGACCCTCCTGCTGTGCCTGTTGCTGTGAACTGCAGTGAACACCACTAAGTCCAACTGCAGCAAGGGCAGGTTTAACTGTGTAGCTATCTCAATTTTTTTTTTTTTTTTTTTTTCATTTTTGGATAGTAGAAGATTCTGGAAGTCACTAAAAATAAGTTTGTTTTGGTTTTTAAGCCTGATTCAAACATATTTGTATCGTCTTTCAAGATAACACCTCCCCCTTGCGCCTACTTGACAATAGATTTGTCAGTCATTAAGAATGCTCTGTATGCACAGAAATATCTCGGGTTACTTTTCCCATAATCAAAAGAAAACAAATCCCAGAGCAGCCCTGGCAGGCCACTTCCGGCCAGCGCTGCTGCCCCCCCGGGACACATCAGGTTCAGCTGCTGCCTTCAGAGGGCAAACAAGGGAGTTTGCTTCCAACATAAAATTAGACACTGAAACAAACTGACCTCCCCGTCCCCTCCCCCCACCCCAAGAAAAAAAAACCCAACCCAACAACACTCAAGCTCTAGCCCAGCTACTTCTCCATTAAGGATATTCCAAGACATTATTTAGACGTACAGGAGTGCTTGGGCTGGATAAGGCAGCACGGAGGTTCTGTCCTTGCTCTGCTCCCCTGGCTGGTGCTCCCTGGCCGGAGCTGGGCGCTCCCTGTGAGCGGTGCTGGCCCAGCTCAGCCGAGCTCAGCTTCCAGGGTGCCCTCTCCCACTGCCTGCTGGTGCTCACCGGCTTGCTCCTAAAAGGTCCTTCCTGATTGGCATTTAGAAGGAACTGCAAAGTTTTGTACCTCATTATCCTCCTTTAAATCCCTCCCTAATACCTTCAATCTGCTGTTATGGTTAAATGAATTTTGCCAGTTAGAGATGGTAACATGCTGTGACTACGCCTTGTATCTATCTATCCCGCTAAAATTTGGACAGTAAGTTGCTGAGGGAAAAAAACCCTGCTTTTAATTACAAGGAAGACAATCTTGCAACTCAACAAGTTTGCAAGTAAACACCAGCAAATCTTTCAGTATTGCCAAAATCTTGGCCTAATGTAATAATGTAATAGCAGTTCTGCTATAGGAAGAATTTTTATATCTAGCACTGAAAGCTGTCTTTATTAAAACGAAAAAAAAAATTAAATCTATCACAGCCATTCTTACCATTTCTGCAGTGGGTTTACATTGCTAGATGTAAATTAAAGAGATTCCATAAACAGTTTGCAATAATTTACTCAATTAGCCATTTGCTTTCCCTGTCCATTTTATGTAACATTGGTGAGAAAATTGCTGGCTGCTATCTAGAATTGTTGACGAAAGCTTCTGGAATGCTTTGCATTCTTGTGATTGGGATCTTAGCAGAGACCACTGTCGGCACTCTTGGGTCTACAAGGTCAGATGAGTCACTGCAGCGTCTCCTTTTCACGTCTGATCAACTGTGCAAAATCCTGGGGACAAATACTCCTGCGCATTACTCTTATGTCCTGGGGATCTTCATTCAAAACCATTCAGAGAAAACAAGCATGAAACAAGGCTGCGAAGTGACATCATTTAAGAATTTCAGCAGAGTTACAAAAAACATCTGGGGGCCTAAACCAACCTTTTGCTACCCACATACAGTACTCAGCACAATGGAGACCTAGTGTATTATTGTGCCCCTAGACTTAGTGGCGTAATAAACAATTTCAGCAGACCTGCTAATTCATTAGATGTCTCACCTTATGCGTTTACAGCAGCTTTGAACATCCCAAGATCGTTAATCCTCATCTAGGCCTCTTTCCTTAAAAATATGTATCATCACACTGCATGTGCTACCATGGAAACACAAAATAAATGTTCTGTATCATCATGTTTTTTGGTGTGGAGTTGAACAAATTTCACCCCAGAGAGCTCTGGAAAAGAAGAAAATTACAGTAGCTTCAATCACAACAAAATATTCAGAAGGTGAAGCTCAAACACATAAAGGATTCCAGTTGTGAAAGGTTTTTCACTGCTGTTTGCTGAGAAGCAATAACCAGAGGCACCACTGAGCATTGTCAAACCCCTGCTGCATCAGCCTTTATGTATGTAGGATTCCACAAACCACTACACTGGGATTTTATATTCATGTTTAAGCCAAAACCTAGTTCTTGTTCTTTGCTAATGAGAGGGGAAGGGCATGGGCAGGGAAATGTACAAAGACTAGAGTGTGGCAGAGAAAAAGAGCAAGGAGAGAAGACAGTGCCCAAGGAAAACAACTGCCTGTCTTTCATTTGGAGACAAATTTCTTCTCAGGGCTGGGTTTCATGAAAAACAGCCAAGCATGGCTCCTGGGGAAATGTGTTGGCCTTGGCAAAGCCACTCAGCCTGGGGGAACAGCCAGGTCTTGGGACAACTTAATCCTCTCAAAGCTCTTCATCCATGAGCAAAGCTGGGTGCAACTCCCCATCCCTCAGGACACTTGAGGATCACCAGAAGTCAAGGACAGACCCACTGCCCTGTGTCCCCTGGAAGAGTGGACACCCCGCTCCTGATCATCCTCGTGTCCCATGGGGAGCACTGTGTGGCCTCCAAGTAGCAGGAGCATTTGGAGAGATCTGGACTAGATATTACACATGCAGACTCTCCCTTTAATGTTCATATCCAGGCCTCTAAGCAAAAACCAGCAATGCCACACAACTGCAGCAATCACAGCCCAGTCACCAGCATCACTTTTATGGTGGACTGCATGGCTACCTCAGCTCTACATAGATATAAGTGTCTGCAGCCAGTGACAAGCTTATACAATTAAAATGCCTTCATTCCTTGATTTCTTAACTTTCAAAAAGATGATATTGAAGTAGAGGTGTGAAAACACAGAAGCTTTCCATTTGAGAATAGCCCACTTCCCAACTTCTAAAATACTTGTGTACAGGACACTGCAGAATGCCATACAGCCACCTAGTGCTGGAAAAAATTCACTTCCCCACATCTGGGACTGTCCTCTGCAGTCCCACAAGTACAGCTGAGACCAAGTGTCTGGCAAGGAGGAACAAAAGCCAAGTCTCTGCAAAAGTCATGATTGCACTTCCAGTTATGGACAGCAGCAAGTCTGAGAACAAAACAGCCGATGAAATGGGCACAGGAAACACACTTTTATCCCGATAAAGACAAGGAAAGACATCCCACAAATGCCATGACTGTGGCTTCTGTTTTCTGTGGCACGTCTCCTCAGCGCTCTGGGTTCAGCTGAGTAGCAAGCAGATCTGCTTATTTTCAAGGGTACCCAAGCTGCCCACCCCACTGCGGGCCCTCCCAACTTTGTCTCACCAAACATGTTGCTCTCTTCCTAACAGGGAACTACCAAGATTTTCTTCAGTCAAAACCATTTAATTTCACAGCAATTCCTTGCCATGATAGGACTGAGACCTCCTGTCCTCATATCTAATCATGGCTATAAAATGAAAGCACAGCATGCTGCTTCCAAGTCACTTTGCTCCTACATTCACCTGCTCCTGTGGGGTGGCACAGGCAGTCATGTGGAGCTGTGCAGTGGAACAGATCAAGGAACCAATCTGGTTTAAAACTCTTCCAGCAGAGAGAAAAAGAAAGACAGGAAAAAAGAGTTTGTATTCAGCCAGATCCACTACCTGGGTCCTGTTCACCGCATGGGGAAACAGACACTAGTGCCAGCAGGAGACTGAGGCAGCACTGGCACCTGCTATATTCAGCAAACTGCAGTCCCAGTCATCATCTCTGCCCAACCATGGCCAGAAACAGCCAGCAGAAATCTGCTATGCCTGCACTAGGGCATAACCCTGACCAAAATCAGGTTAGTTAGTTAAACCTTTCTTTGCAGCCTGTGCTTTTCCATAGCTTCTAGACTAGTTGCCTGGAAGATGGTAGAGCTAACCCCACTCAGGATGCACGCCATTTGAATGCCAGTTTGTAATATTCGACTTTATTGGGGGTTTTCCCCTTAGAATTTGAAAATATTCTGCCATGCAGCTAGCTAACCAGGTTTTAGAGGGATACGGTTTCTCATTCTCTTGCTTATAAGGGAAACTTGAAGCAAATTAAAATTATACTGGCCTCGTACTAAAGGTCAGCGTTGTGGGGAAAGATGACTTGTTCGGAATTCAGTCAGGAAGTTTAACACAAATAATCCAGCTTGAAGTTCTGTGAGAACAAGTCCCAGCCAACCAAGAAAAAAAAAAAAAAAAGAAAAAAAAAAAGAGGAGTGTTGATAGAAATAATTTAAGTATTAAATCTCTTTTTCCAAGCATTTTTTCCACTGATAAGCCCAGAGGCTTTTAAAGCTGCCATATGAAAAATTATTTAGCTAGGTGTGAAAGAGATATATATTGGTGCCTTCCCAGATAAACCTAGGCTTTTATGAGGAGTTTTGCGCAGGAATGAGCAGGAACAAGCATGAGAAGGAACAAAGTGTTTTGTTATGCATTACTGTGGAGATAGATTGCACTGTACAGAGTGTCACAAATACTTGTGGCAAAGCTTTAGGCTTCCTCAACCTATTTTAGCAAAATGTTCACGCCATGAAAAAGAGAGAAGAGCTAATAAAACCCATCAGTTATTTGCAAATAACTACTTCTTTTTTAGTAAAGAAATGCCTTGCATTTGTACAGATGCCTTCTGTATCTGTAAAGCTACATTAGCCTCTATAAGGCTACATCATAAATTACATTTGAAACTGTTCAGGACATACCTTAAAGTCTTTCTGGGCTTTTTCTATTCCAATCCCACTAGAAACAGGTGTTTAATTAGTAATTAGAATTAGTAAAAAATAGTAGATGCTCTACCTTCAAGTCACTACCAGCCTTGAAATGATGCCTTCAAAAAGAATTAGAAAGCATTTATGTTTTAGAGAATACATTTGTGTTGTAATAAAACATGTTGTTTACATGTATGTAAATACCTATGTCCATGTGGTTTTTTAAACAAAGTCCACAGGGATGCAGTGGGTTAGGAGATCCCTCCCATAAGTGCAGAAAAGAGAAGAACATGAGTAGTTGATTCCTCACAGATCTATACCTCTCTGGTAGGTCTGACTGAAGCCAAAGGGGCTAGAAGGCATCTGCATCCAAAAATCTAAATCCAGACTCCGCCAATCTGGTTTTGTTTTTCTGGCTGACCAAAAGCTGTTACCAAGGAATGAGCCTTTTCATCCCCTCTGCCATTTCAGAGCATTCAGTTACACCATAAGTGGCTGCTCAAGTCAAACTCGTTGTACCTGAGACTGAGAAACATTAAAACCAAATGAGCCGTGGTCTTCTGGTGACAGTCACATCACCCAGTGAGCATCAGGAGTGTCACAGTCAGGGGGAAAGCTGTCCTGCAGGCAGGAACCACAGGAACAAACCAAGAAATCTGTCTTGTTCTTAAAAGAACTTCCGTTCATTTCCAGAGCTGCTGAGCTGGAACAATAATCAGTTCACTTTGAAAGTACACTGGGAAGCTTTAAATTCACTTTCTATACCTGAGCCTAACAGGACAACAGACAATCTGTCAAAACCTAATAATAAAATAGCTTTCATGTTTTATAGACAAACACTTGGATAATTTTGCAGTTAAGAGTTACTGTGACCCACATTTGACCAGCAAATATGGACTTGCTGAACATGAATTAGCACAATTCGCATTCCAGACTTTCCAAAGATGTCTCTACTGTGGCACCTGCACGCCCAGTCCCATCCCTTGCGATGCCGCACGATCGTGACTCGCTGCTGCCCTCTTTATCCCAGCAGCAGCTCCACTGCAGGATAAACACAGCAGCGCCAGGAATCTTTCTCCCATTCGGTGACTCAGTCTTCACCGGCTGAATATTTGTTCTCTCTTCTCAGCAAGAATAACTCGGAGAAAGTTACGCTTCACTCAGAAGAAAACCCCCATGCCTGTGGTCCGGGTTGGGGAAATCACAACAGAAAGCAGAACTGACCCACTGAGTGCTCCCTCACAAACAATACGAGGTTTTGCCACCCAAGGTGTCGGAATCAGACCCTAACACGTGGCTGTTCCCTTTCAGCTCTAATAAAGCATCAATAAATGGATGACATATCTACAGCCTGTCCCTTTCCCTGTGTCTCTGGGAGACAGGTGCAGCCTCAAGAAAGGTTCACAAAATGGATTCAGATGTGACAGATTCATAAATTCCCAGGCAGCTATCTGGAAAAGCTTGCTGCTGCCAAAGATGTGCTCTTTGGAACACCACTGGATGTCTTCTGTGTTTACAGTAATGGTTTCACTTCGTTCAGTTCCTCAAGAGAAAGGATCAGAAGGACATCAAAGAAATATTAGATCTTAGGGTGTTTAAATGGAAGTGTTAGCACCAGTGCTCTTGCTCCAGCTGGTTAGCAGGGAGAGACACCTGCAAGTCTCTCCCAGAGCAACCGTGGTGTTTTCTAATGCATGTGGAACACTTATTTCAATGGGAACCCTTTCACAAATTCCTCAAAATCTCAATTTCCTAGATAAGGTTTTATAATAATTCATAACTGCAACAAATCCAGCACTGCCTTGAATGGGAGAGATGTTTTTAAAAAATGGCTTTTGGAAGGTTAGTTTTCCTGTACCGTATAAAAATATGAATTTAATCCATGGTCACTTTATTTTTTGTTGACTTTCTTGAGACTTTTTTTTCAGCTTGTCTTGTTTCTCAAACCAGCAAAAATGAAAAAAATTCCCTGAAGTGTCATTTTTAATGCTGAACATTAAAGGCAAATGTTCCTTTTGGCCAAACCCACAAAAGTTCCTTCAACTCTGCTCTTCACTTGTAGTTAAAAGTCAGACAGTCTATTAGTTACTCTGTCTAACTAATGTAAGCTAGACAGAGTAACTGAAGTCTACAATGTACTGAAAAATAAGAAACAGCAACGCCAACCCAAAGAATAAAATTCCTCTCAAATCTTCATTTATATATGTCATTCCAGCAAAGCCCTTTGGCATGACTGTAGCACAGCAGCAACCCCCCTTTTATGCCCTGCTTTTCCAACAAACCTGTTAAGCTTCAGGCAAATTTACTAATGAGAAAGCCTGTATGTTTTCTTGCTCTTTGCTTGTGTATAATATCTATGAAACAGAGAATTAAGTTATCAAAGATGTCTTAAATGACACCTTATTGCTGAAACAGTGACAACTCAAGACAGCAGAATATTTTGGGTTTCCTCTAGAACTCTCTTCCTCCAGCAAAGGATATCAAGTCCTAAAGTACCAGCTTAACTTTAAGTCTATGAATATGCCATAAGGAAGCAGAACAATCACTGTTTCCAAGCACCAACTCCTGACAGTCATCTCCTGAGCAGCAGAGAGCTCTCAGGGGTGGTGATGGTGTTCAGGAGGTTTGGAGTTTGCCACTTATAACTTGCCACATCTGAAACAGCCCCACCGTGGTTTGAAACAAGCAGAGTCCTGAATAAATGCCTTATTAAGGATTCCCTTTGTATTTGTCAAACTCTCTTTCTCCACCAGAGGAAGGTGAGTGTGACAGCAGTGACACACAGCAGCTACCCCAGAACGTTTTCTTGCTTCCATGGGCCTGGGAGAGTCTCCCATCAGCAACTCCCTGCTCAATGTCACATCTACCTTTAAAGCCACTCAGGGATTTAAAATCTCCAGAGCAGCAGTGACGGCATACAAGGGAGAAATAGTAAACCTCCTGGTCCCGGACTACTCTTGCAGTTTTTAGGGTACTTTTTGCCATCTTGGAGGACTAAAATAGATCAGAAGGTCTCTTTTCCCATCCCTCCCCCTCCTCCACTCGTTACTGATGAAATCTTTCCATGGTTGTGAATGTTTCATAGGGCTCATGAGGAGTAGTAAATTAATAAGTAAATAAAACCTAGAGAACACTCCCCTCTTCCACATTCATTTTTTTGCCATAGCCACAAACTCTGAAATGATACAAGGATGGCAAAAGTAATTCAGATGTTTACATGGAGGCTTATATAGCTACAGCTTAAATACCTGAAAGTATGGCCCGTGACTATATTGACTGTAGGCCCAAGAAGTCAGTTGCATGTAAAAAGATTTGAATTGCTAAATCAGACTCCAAATGAAGTTTTAAGAGTTTCAAGAGGTTTTTGCTCAGGTACATGCCTCCTGTATTTTCCAGCTACTTTGTTTGTTACCATTTTGCCATGCACACTCCAGCCAAACCAGTAGTAACACAGGTACCCCTCTGCAGGAGAGAGGGACCAAGATAACCTGACACAGGTGTGGTGTGAAGGAAGCTTGTTATGCCTCTCCCAGCACACTGCCTGCCCCAGGAGGAGCTCAGCCCTGTGAGCTGCCTGTGGCAGTAACATGCCAGGGCTGCGCAGCCCTGAGGGCCAGATGAGCTGGCAGCAGCACTGCTGCCTGCAGGCCTGGTTTTGCCTGAGTTCCCTGCTGACAGCTGTCAACATGGCTCATTTGCAGGGCCCACCCCAGTCCCAGTCCTTCTCTTCCCTTCCTTTTGGACCCTTGCACATTGTCCCTCCTGTGGGCAACCAGGGAGCACCACAGCTGGCCTCACCAGCAAGGTCAGCAATGCTGAGCCTTGTTTCCATCCTAAAGAGCTTCTCTGTCCCTACACAAACCTTCACTGACCTGAACTATGCATCTGTGTTTTCTTGCTTTGCTTGTAGCACAGCAATGTGATAATATTGCCAAAACAGCGAAGGCTTGTATTGTGACTTTTTGGAAATGCAACATTTCTGGCAATCCAGCAGAATACTCTGGGGAAAAGTCTCCCACATCTCCTGGTTGTCTCTAGGGGTGCAGACACAGACTATATGAGCACATCACAGTCGCCTGTGCAGGAATCACTGGTGTGCCTCATCACCAGATAAATCAGTTCCCCGTGACTGAGTGGAAAATCCTGGAGACAAAATGGAAAGGTACAGTCAGTCATTTCCAAATACACGCATACATCTCCCATACTGGTTTTTGTTTCTGCATGGTCAACCTTCTGAAGTCTTACTCTAGAAATTGAAACTAATTCAGATGTTTTTATGAAGTTTAAAAAAACATATTGTTATAGAGAGGAGTTTCACAAAGGTCACAAGGATGTCCCATTCATGGATCAAAGCATCCCTTGGCAAGTATTTGACAATGGGTAAACAATTTCTGAGGAGAAGCCTAGCTGCTAATCCCAACTATATGAATAGATTCTTGAAGGATCTAGTCTTCCTGATTTCCCACTTTGAAAACTTGATGGAATCCAGGCAGCAATAAAGCTGTTGGCCTGGGACTCACCCAGGTAACACTAAGCATATACCTCTCACAAGCAAAGCAAAACACAGGTAACAAGGCCATTAGCAGCAGAGAACTGCATGGTTTGTAGTTACAGTGGCATTCATCCCAAGGAGCTGAACAACAGCGTCCAACCGTGATCACATAGTTACACTGGGAAAGAATGAGTGGGCAGTATTCATACACAGGACCGAGAAAGCACTGCAGCTCCACAAATAAATATATCAAGTGGATATTCCAAAAGGAATTAAATAGATGAAATAGCTTCATTCTTAAGAACTGCTATAAAGTTTTATATGAAGAGCACCAAGAAATCTTTATTTTAGTTAAAACCTCTCACAATGTTGCAGGACATTTTGCCCAGTCCTGCACACATACTGAAAAGAATTCTCTGCAGACTTTTTATGGCTACAAGCAGGCCAACACCAAACCTCAGTGCTGAAGAATCAAGAAAATGACAACGAAGATGAGAACTGCATTTTGAAACTTGAGCCTCCCTCCAATTCTGTGCAGAACAAATTTCCAAAGTTGGAATTTCCAAAAGGAATAGGGCTCAAAGTGCAAAGAGACATTTGTTTCTAAGCCTGCTATCAGAAAGTTAGGAAGGGAGACAGTGTGGGTTCCTGTCAGCTAAACAGAGAGCAGCTCCCTCATGCACTGTCTGAGGAGTGGGGACAGGGACAATACTTAATACATCTGCTACTGCCTTCTCTTGTTCCCTGTTTGAGCAATTTGTTTAAGCCCCAGTAACCCATCTGTGGAGCTGGAACAGCAACATCTATCTCCCAGTGCTATCCCAAGAAATAATTTGTTGATTTCTGTATGCTGATTGACTCTGTGGTGATGGACACCAGGTAAGATTTAGAAACAGATGTCTGTAGAAAGGGAGAAAATACAACTCAGGATGGGCAAACATGAAATATTTACTACTTATGTAAATCCAACTCTGTCTCACATAGAATTTCTACTTAAGAAATATAACTGAAGGAGGGTTTCTGAATGAATTGAACTACAAAACAAGGTCTTTGTGGCTTTTCCTGGCAGAATTCCAGCCAAGGACTGTGCTTTCCATGGCAGTATCCCCATCAGTGCTTGTGAGACGACCGAGAGGATATTTTGCACTGGACATTTATTTCCTCCTTAAGAACAATGATGAGGTTAAAAGGGAACCATTCAAGTGGACATAAGGACTGCACTTCAGCAAGCAAGCAAGCTTGGTGTGAAGATTAACCAAGATCAAGATTTCCTTTCCCTCTAGCAGAGACCCTCACAAACCACATGTGAGAATCACACAGCTGATACTTAAGGAGGAAAGATTTCTGGTATAGATCAATAAAGTTATAATATTATCAGCAAATGTTAGAAGTGAGACTCTCATGAAGTTTCTGTATCTGACAAAGCCTTGATCTGAGCTTCCACAGTGGTGCTGGCCTTAGACACCAGCACATCACTACTGCTCTGTTCCTAAATGGAGGATTCAGAGTGGTGTCTTGCTGAAGTCAAGTGACAGCACAATAACCTGTAAGCTGGCTCTTCAACACCAGAAAAAAAGCAGTGTTGCCCCACTTAAAACCTTAATCAAGACTTGAAACTGGCTGTGTGACATGTGCATTTACTCGAGTTCCAAGGGAGGTGCAATTTAAGAGCATTACAAGTCATTCATCTCAATGAACTAAATAAAAAAGACTGTGCCTGGGACAAGCACTTCTGAGCTCAGATGTGGCAGGTTTTAGTTATGATTAGTTACTGCTACACTCTTTTTATCATCCCACACCACTTTATAGCTGAGTTAAGGATAGCTGACAACATCTAGCAAGACACAATTGACAAATATTACAAAAGTTTCTGCGGTTCACAATTTGGTGCTATTATTTCACATCTATTCTCCTTACTGCTTTTCTTGCCTCAATTCCAGCTCCTTTCATGGCTTCAGATTCACTCTTTTGGAAACCAGTCTGGTCAGTAATTCTAATCTCACTTATTTCCCAAAAATGACAGCAAAGCAGAACAAAATCTCTTTCTTAACGTTTCCAGTGGTGAAGACTGTGAGGAATACAAGGCTTACAGGAGAGAAATGTACTGGTCCAGAGAGGGATGACCAAGGTGACTCCAGCCAGAAGGTCCCAAAGAGCAGCTGAGTGCTGTTAACTCCACAGAAATCACACTCAAAGAACAAGTCACTCCAGACCTAATGCATAGCATGACTCAATCCTAACTGGAACAGATCAAGGATGAGGGGAGTCTCCTGTGGTAACCGGAACGATCTGTATCTAGCACTCATTTTTTCTTTTTTCTTAGAACCCACACTGCGTAAGGAAAAAAACATGGATGTTTTGGCACCATTCCTCTCAACGAACAAAAATGGCCATCAAAAACACCATAGAGCATGCTGGGGACTTCACTGGGTTGTAGGATTTCCAAATTCAAGCTTTCTCTTGCCATATTGCAGAGACCTGGACTGAAACTCTGCCTTATCTCAGACATAGTGGGCACTTGTTTTCCTATGTCTCAAGCGCAAGCAATCTTTCTTCTCCCAACATTTCCTCCTCCATCTCCTGGTCCCACAGATGCTCCAGTAAAGTGTTGCATTTGGATTACATTTTTTTCAGTCCCAAATAGCCTGACAATCTCTAATCTTAGAATTTCTCTCCTCTCCTTATTCCCTGTGGTCACATCACTTTGAATTGTGCTGTGTGAAAAGTTATTGTCTTGGATACAAAAGCACAGACAGAATATTTATAATACTTAGGAGACCAGCAAATTTCTGTGTTGCTGGTCATGGAGAATCACTAGATAAAATCCACATGTACAAGCAAAACTAGGACAAAAATCTTTAAGTTAGGAAGAACCTTTTACTATGTATATTAAAATTAACTAACAGTGACTTTTGGATCAGTGAATTCCTTGCAAAGGTACTCTTTGCATGAGGGACAGTGCCTGACAGAACCACTATGTATTTAGTGTAATTTATAGTTTTATTTAGGAGAAAAAAATCACACTGTGTTTGAAAAGCTGATAAACACACACCCACACTCACCCGTGCTTTCAAAAATATACTTCTTAAGATGATATTATCTTGCATCAAAAGTAAATTTCAAATTTCATGTTTATGTGGTCATTTCTCAGGTATTGGTATAACCAAGAAGAAACCATGAAACCACCAACAGACAAATATTAGTAGAGAAAAAATATTACATTTGGCAAACAGATAAGTGTAACAAACAGTTACATTTACTGCAGGAGGTTTGAACGCAGGTTTCCCACACGGCAAAATCTAAAACCACCTTGCATTCCAAGTGCAGCTGTTCTGCTACTAAGTAGGAAATAGACTTTTTAAACTAAAATCCTGTTAGAATGCAGGGAAAGTTTTGGCAAGACAGATTGTTTTCCACCATTAGATGAAATTTTGAAAGCTGTTTCCTAGTGGAACATTTCACTGCAAATATTTTGGACACTTTCATGTGACTTGAAAGTCAACTGAGATCCATGCTTGCATCTCTTATAGTTACAATATAAATAGCAGATTTCTGAAGATAAAAATAGCTCTTCTTCCCAAGGCAAAACCTGGTTTTCAGAGGGAAAAATATTAAAATATTTCACAGGAGTAGATGCATCTATTTCTTTTCTTTTCTTTAAAGAAGTCCTTCCTGTAGTTACAGTTACACAGTGGCTTAATTTCATGTCCAAGATATAATTTAAATCAAAACTCATCTTCTAGAACATTAAAAAAGGCCAATGTCCATGTTTGGGTGTCTGGTAAAAGTACAATATCCCCTGAGTACTTATGGTTAGGACCTTATTATCCTTGAATACTTGAATACCTGAGCAGGGCAGCACATTCCTTTCCTTGGACACAAACTGATGCTTCTGACAAAGCTGAAGTCACCACATGTGTCTGCTGCATTACCATGTGCTGTCACACATCAGTGCTTCTTGCCCAGCAGTGCATTGTTTGCAGTGCTTGTACAGAGACTCCCTCTGCCCCTTCAAAGCTCATCAGCTTCTGCTGCCACAGGGATGAGATTCATCTCCAAGGGAAGAGCCAGCAACTGCTTTGAAAAATGGGAAATCAACAGCAGGAGCAGATAATTGTCATGAAAAGCTCTATCATTCTCATTACAAAAAACCCCAACCAAACAAAAAAGCAAAGCCATGACTTGAACATATTGTGTTTGTACAGCCTTGGGATGTGGGGCGAATAAGCTGCTCTTCCAGGGCTGGGAACCTTCATGTGCAAGGGGGAAAGACGCAGCTGATTCCTTCCTGATGTTCAAGGCACACACAGGATTCTTCTCTCAGTAGTGAACTTTAACCATTAAAGTCCACCTGATTGGTGATTTTAGGAGTCACTGAGTGGTTAGTGACTCTTAAATTGAAAACACGCTTGGAGCTTTCTACAAAGCAATAGGAAGTCTTTGAAAACATCAAACATAGCCCTCAGTCAGTGCAATAAGAATACAGTAATCTTTCCCAAAAATTGACTGAATTTATCAAAGACTTTCTTAGGATCACAAATAAACATCTTTTTGCAAGTCCGAACATGGAACAACTGCCTTTTCTACCAGCTGAGCCCTATTCTAAAATCAGGGGGGGAAATCAGATAAAACCTAGGCTGATCCAGAGAAAACAAAAAGGGTTTTTTTTCCCCAGTAATGATTTAATTCCTCTCACATCTTGGAGTATTTTTAATAGCCTTTCCAGTACAGGTTTTAGGGGGTTTGTTTCAGATCTCAGGACATGCAACTCTAGCACAGCACTCTCTGAGCAAAAGCTGCATTCAGATTACTAAGAGATATCAGACAGGGACATTTCCTTTAGTGTTTTGGGGCATGGGCAGCTCAGTCTCTCCCCTTAGAAGAGAATACCCACATTCAGGGCAATACCAGATAGGGGGAAAACATGCCAACTTCCTAAGGTTTTCCAAGCAACCCATCAAAACAGATAAACAATACACAGAGAATGAGCCACACACAGGTGGTTTGCTGCGTTCAGCTGTACTGGGCATTCCCAAACTGCATGGGGAGACTCAGCTGTGTGGTGAGGGGTGTCAAGGTTACACCTAAAGAGTTCATGGGAAATGGGGGATGTTTCGGGTGCCTCCAGCCAGTGGCTGTGCCATGGAGAGCAGAGTGGGACAATTGAGCCAGGACTTGGCTGAGATGGGGGAGGTGACAAAGAACAGAAACTGGAGATGATGCCCAGTCTGATACCAAGGGATCACATCACGGGGGGGTAGATGCCACTTATCCCATCCTGCACTATGTCCAATGGAAGCACTGGGGCCAGTCTTCAAACCAGACCAAGTATCTGTGTCTTTCTTCAACACAAAAACTTCTTCATCTAGAAAAAGAAACAGGGAAAGACTTCACAGTTCTCTCCGAAGATCAGACCAAGGACTGCATCACAGCCCAAACCATCCATTTTTGGAAGAACACCACAAGTTTATTCCAATTTGTATAGATATTATGAGGGCCACATGCTGCCAAATCAGTGCTGCAGAGGAGTCCTGTTCCTGGGCTACATGAGTCAGGCTGCCGAGAACAGCACACCAAACCCACCCACTCCTGGCCATGGAATCCATCTGCTCAGATGGGAAGAGATGTTTCTATGACACCACATTCTTCTGGCACGCTGCTCAAGGAATTAAAAACAACACTAGGAGTGGGACGTTTCTCTGTGGTTTACAAAACAAGGAGGAAAAAAACCCCAATCCCAAAGAAATCGATGACTAATATGATATATTCAAAAAGGAAAATCACACAAAAATCTCTATCCATTGCAAGGTTTATATATATCAAAAGAGTAAACAAGAGCTGCAGCATTCAAAGTAGATCACAGACTGTGGAAAGTCAGCTTCAGTTCCCAGTATCCTGATGGACATTAAACATTTCTAGCCCTACAGAAACATTACTGACAATCTGCAGCTAACCTTCTCTTTTTCACAGAGATTAGTTCAAACTAAAAACTGTATGATGTCCAATATTCATCTTTATAACCACTGCAGATTATGAAGGGCTTTGAATTCTGAGACTACTTGGGATCAAAGTAGTCTCTTGAAGGAGCTTGGAGGGAAACATCAGAGCAGTTCCTGCCTCCTCTTCCTCCTCCATGTATGCTTTCCCCAATACCAGAGCTAATCATCACTGGAAAGCAGATTTTAAAGGAAGTGCTCACACACTGGGGATCCCAACACCTGGTGTGGCCATGGGGGACACCCTGGGAATTCAGTTCAATCTGATATTTATGGCAGTGTTTGTCCTTATGCTAAATTACAATTCAGAGGGTAGAATTGCAGTCACAAATCTGGGAGCTTCTTGGGAAGACAATGATGGCATCATTCCCATTTGGTGCTAGACGTGACTTCAGTATTCAGAATATGTGTCCAATGAAACAAACAGAACACTCACTCAAAACCCACCACAGACATACAGATGTGAGTCACTACATCCTAATGCACTAAAAAAAAAAATCCTAAACATCAACCATAACTATCTAAGTACCCCAAATCCAACTCAACAACCCACAAAAAGAGAAAGCATGTTGATTAAAG
This sequence comes from Hippolais icterina, assembly GCA_013400075.1. Classification (NCBI taxonomy): domain Eukaryota; kingdom Metazoa; phylum Chordata; class Aves; order Passeriformes; family Sylviidae; genus Hippolais; species Hippolais icterina. The sequence continues at coordinate 352,129 of VWYN01027535.1, read as the reverse complement.
TATGTGCTGTTACTTATCCAGAGTGGAACATGATATAAAAAGATTCATGTCAGCCTACCAGGTAACATTACTCATGCCTGCATGACTGAAACAAAAAGCTATTTGTAGACATGAAAGATTTACCTGGAAATCAACGTGATAGTTCCCATAACTCATAGCTATCTTGCTGGATTTGGGATGTGAGACAGCTCAGAGGGCAAGAAGAAAATGACAAAAGAGATTGTGTTACTTTGCAGCTCCAGCTGGATGGTAACAGGCTTTTTCAAACAGTAACAGAGAAAAGGAGCCTTACGTGCACCTTACAGTATTTATGAACAGCTAGGCCCAGATAAACTTCTTTATGCAAACAGGCACTTGAATATGTAAATCAGCACTTACACAAACAGATCTCCATGTGTACAAATATTTTCCCATGAAAACTGCTCCTTTCTTGAGCCAAATCTGCTCCCATTCAAACCTATGGCAGAATTTCTTTTGACTTCAGCGGAAGCAAGAATAGAAACCCAACCTCTACAAAAACATTCGCAAGTTTGTTTGGGGTTTATGTTTGGGTTTGTTTTGTTTGGGGTTTGTGTTTGGGTTTGTTTTGTTTGTGCTGTTTTCTTTCAAACAGACCTACATAGAGAATCGAAGATCATTCAGCAATTGGAATAGATTTATGGGAATTTATTTCTACAAACTTCTCTCAACACAAGGCCAGAATAGCTTTCACAAGTGCTTATTTCCTGTAGCCTCCACACATACTTACGTTGCTGATGCACCCAAAGGCCCCAGAAGGTTTGTCTACAGAGTCAGAAAATGAAGAGCCCTTTGTTTTTGGGATTCATTCACATTTTCATTCCAGAGAATACACTATTGTATTTTAACCATAAAAACCATCAGGTATTCTACTTCCGTAAGGGGTTTGACAGAATTCTGGTGTGTCAAACACACCAAAGCCCAAGAAGATAAAACCTGTCCATTAATCACAGCTACCTTTGCCAAAGCTTTGCACGGCAATACCAATTTGTTTATACATTCCTTTTCTTATGGCCCTTCTTTACTTTTCCAATCTACAAACATAGTTTATCGGTGCCTAAAAAGTACCCAGGAAAAGTGATCCATAAAACATAAAAAAGCAGCAGGTTTCCCATGGCTACCCAAGCTATTAAATGTTAGATCAGGTCTGTAGGCAGTGAAATCATAGCACCATTATCATTGCCTTGTGGGAGCAATAATTCTGGGTGGTCTGTAACACTACAGCTCCCAGCCCCTGAGATAGTATGACCATGTTGTCAAGTAGAGCCTCTCTAGGAGTGTAACTAGGCTGAAGCTTTTTGACCTCATAGATAAATAGGTTTTGTTGAAAGCTGTTCTATTATTTTTCAGATTAGCTTGGACTTGCATTTGGTTAATTCTCTGCCATGAGACTGGAAGAAAGCGAGGCCTTGAGATATCAAGTACATGTTTATCCAGCTGCAGTAGCTTGATTCTCAAAGTATAACTGTCAACATCTCAGCTCCCTCATGCAAATCAAAATTTGTAAACAATCCTAATAATTCTTCCTCCCTGTTGTTCGTTGTAGTTTTGCATTCCTGACTGAGCAGCCACAGTACTCAAAGCACGGAGAGCAGCGCAGTCAGTCCAGGCTGACTGCGGTGGAAAAAAAATGTACCAAAACCATGGGCTCCCAGAACAGACTGTTCAATGCTAATTTTAAACCTTGAAAAAACAGTGCCAGTCTGACATCAGTGTGGTATTTTTTCATATTTTCTAAATAATCAAGAGAAACTGTGTTGTTTGGGGTTTGTTTTTTTTTTTTAACATTTGATTCAACTTCCATTCCCTTGTGTAAATAGCCATAGAACATTTTTTTAAACTATGTAAACAGACTTGCACTTTGCAGGCATTTTTCTACCACCATAATTCATAAAATCAAATTTCTTTATCTAATTTATCCAGAGTTTGTTTTTCCCAGCTATACTATGCTGGAGCAGAGGGTCAGTAAGTCTCCTTACAAAGGATATCCCTTCAGATCTCTATATGGTGAGCAAGCTGAACGTTACCATTTTCCCTTTCATTAAAAACCCCAAAACTTGGAGGGCATGATGCACCATCACTGAAGACATTTCAATCCAGCCACAGTAAAAAGCTCTTCCTAGCATTTATTTAGTTTCGGCAAAGACCTGATATTGCAAGTATTTATGCACAGGCTTAATGGGGAATAGCTTTAAAGCCTAATGATCTGCCAAGACTAGTCTTGCACACAAACATTTCTAGCACAAGGGATTAATAGCCTCAAAATGAGAGAGAGAGCTCTCTTTAAATGTAACTTTTTAAAGATCTTGTTAAGATGTTAAGACAAATAGTCCTTTGAGCAGCAAAATAAAATACTATTTCTCATAGATTTTATGTCCTAAGATTGAAGTCCTCAGAGGATTCTCTAATGAATACAGTTCTTCCCTCAGAAAAAGTTAAAGTTCTTTCCTCTTTCTCCACAGCTATTTTCATATCACGTTTAAGAACAACCAAATTTGGTTAGAAGTTGGCCCAAAATTCCGAAGTTATAAGGGGACTGATAAAATAATGTCAAAAATCCTGTCTCTGGCACGATTTCCTTAGGAAAAACCTTATTAATGCCATGGAAGTCTAAAAAAAAGCCCCAACATAACGCCTGTGTCAGAGCTTATCAAACTCACAGTTGTAAAGGAGGTGTCTAGTCTGTGTAAATGGAACTGACAGGTGAAAACCTGAAATTTAGATTCCTATTCTCATTTCCGCCACCTTTTTCTGACATTTGATGATGAGACAGTTTCATTAATTTAACTCCTTCCCCTCTCCCATGATCATATCCTAGAGGTTTCCACATTTTTTCTGGAGAAAACACACGTTTTGTTTTGTCCATCTGCCAGCAATGTCTGTTACTACCTCTAGAGCTCTCGGGGTTCTGAAGCCTCAGGTGGCTCCCCATAGCTCATTCCATCACAGACACAATGACATCTTAGGGCCACAGCTGCTCTGCACGCCGCTGTTCCCCAAATTTGCCATCTGACTAAAACTGCACAATCTTAACAGTAAATACCATATTCACAAAGGTGCCAGAATTGGCACAAAGGGCTACTGGGGGTCACATTTCCTCTTTTCCTGGTAAACAGCAAAGGACCTACTGTGCACCAGGCAGTGGAACTTGGTCCAGATTCTCTAGATATGTGAAGCTGAGAAATTAGAACAAGGTCTTCTGGGAAGCAGAGGCGGGATATTGCCTCCTTCTTCTGGACTCAACGGGCTGTCCTTCAGCGTTCAGTGACAGTAAGGGTGGAACTTGATATCTATATGAAAAAGAATCATCTCAAGCTCCCAGGTAAAATCACTGAGGTCTGCATGACTGCAACAAGGACAGTACACATGGCTGGTGCTGCCTCTGGGGCCTGACCCCATAGCATTTGCAGAATATGAAGCCCCATGCAGCAGTTTCTCACAGACTCCACGGAGGAGGAAAGTTACAACTTCTCCAGTTCCAGTTCTTCCTGAAAACAACCTGAAGCTGATCTGTTTACTCAGACATGCAATAGTCCATCCAATCTTCCAAACAGTATTTTTATCTCTCATTCTTGTCCTTGAATTCCTTTACTGTTGATATAAATATGAAAAGGAATTTAAATTATTTCTACTGTGTGAAGTTTTCAGATGACTATTTACTGTTGCAATTTCATACACTGCTATCAGGCCAAATTTCCTGGCAGTATTTGTCACTATTAATCTGAAAAAACTTGCTCTTGGCACACCATTTAAGTAATTGTGAGATTTCATCAGTGGTGCTCAGAAACTGTCTGTGGCTGTACTCTGTAAATGCAGGGTTATACATATAGCTTTAAAAGAAGCATTTACAAAGGGCAGGGGCTTGACACACAGATCAAGCACAACTCCATTTTCAGACACACTTTGGCAAGCATCAGGTTGTGTCTTTATAGTTTGTCCCTCACATCTCCTGAGCAGCAATATCTTCAAAGAATTCCATCCAGGCAGCCAGCCGTGACACCACTTCCTGACGCCATGTCAGCCCTCCATAACCAAGCTGGGCTTTTCTGAGTCATCTTCTGAAAAATGATAGATCTCTGTCAGAGTAAAAATTATTTCTAGGACATTCCCACCAACAGATGTCAATCTGGTGGTGCTTCCCTGCACAGGGAGGGCAGGCAGTGTGTCAGTGCACATGAGGCTCAGGCAGCTGCTCTGAACTGGACCATGCTAGTGAAACACTTCCTGAAAATGCCTTATTCCCCTCCTCATCCACCTTCCTGCCCTTGGGAAAGCTGGATATTGCCCAAATGCTCAGCTTCTGCCTCACCTGACTCAGAGCATGTGACCGGCCCCCAGCAGGGTTAATGAAATGAGGGGAGAACAGCAGCAGCCTCATAAATCTTCATGAGCATGAATGTGTGTCCTGGTCTGAATCCCATTATTGACTGATTTAAAAAAAAAAAAAAAAAAATTCTCAGTGACACCTGGACACCAGCCAATGTTCATTTTCTATCCCCAAACGGCTGATTCCTTAGTCAACCAAATTTTCATATATTAAAAACAAGGGTGTAGATCTTTTGGGAAACTCATCCCAACTTCCAGAAATTATTCTTAGAATCACAGGGCGGTTTGGAAGGGACCTTTAAAGGTAAAGTCCAAAGCTCCTTCAATAAGCAGGAACATCTTCAACAAGTTCAGGCATCTCAAAGCCCTGTCCAGCTTGACCTTGAATGGTTCCAGGAATGGGGCATCCACTCCCTCCCCAAGCAACTGTTCTGCTGTTTCATCACCTTCCTCATGAAATATTTCTGCCTTTTATCTAGGCTGAAGTGACCCTATTTTAATTTAAAACAATTACTCCTTTTTCAATCTCTACAGATCCTCTTAAATGTCTGTTCACATCTTTCTCATAAGTCCCCTTCAAGTATTGCAAGGTCACAATAAGGTCTTCCCAGAGTCCTCTCTAAGCTTACATACAAGGCAGGATTTTCTTTTTAAAATGTTTTTATTGTACTTATTAATGTAGCTACATAAAACTTGAGTTTCTATTTTGTTAATAAAATCTTGATGGTTGTTTTCAATAGGAAATAAAAATTACTTTCCGGGTTCCTACAAATGTTTTGGGTGAAAATCTGGGAGTTCTGTGTTACAGGAAAAACCTAATGCAACAGTGTCGGTGGTACAGCACTACATGTATTACATTATAGTAATACAGTAATTAGTTTAAATAATTATTTCTTTTAGGTTCTAAGGTAGGCATACAGTTACTCTGGAAAAAACTCCTGTGGTTTTAGAAGTTCAAGAATTTTAATGCAAAATATAATGTAAACATTAAGTCTTGTTGAGATATACTTGGGAGTATATGTATTTGTTTATATTAGTACTAATTTTTATTTTAAATAGCTGTGAAGGCCATTGAGTTGTGATAGAACCTGATATGGCATTTTTAATGCATTCCTTCTAAGAAGTAATAGGGTGTTCAATAACAGCAAGAGATCTTTTAGATTGGGGTATTCCAAACAATAATTTTTGCTTCTAAAGTTAAATTCTTCTGAAGATGATTTATTCTTCTGCAAAGTTTTACTAATGCTCGTTTGTCTGGGGAAAATCTATTAAGAAATTATTACAGAATTCAAGAATTCTGAGAAGATTTTTCTATTTAAGAAATGGTAAATCACCGAAACTTATTTCAAAGTACATTTGTAGTGTCAGAAGCAGCCAGAGGTCCCTTAACATCAGCGTTTCCTCTGTGGAGACACGAATCCTCTGCCTCCAACCTGTGTCAGGTTCTGAGTGTTTTAACCATTCCAGCCCCCGGGCCGGTCCCCAGCTGCAGCAGGGAGCGCCAGGCACGGCTCCGCACTCCGTGCCAGCCCCAGCACAGAGCGGGCCATGCTGCTCTGCCCCGAGACAAAGCCCCAGCCCCGGCCACAGGGCTGCGGGCAGTGATGCAACCAAACCCACACCATTTTCTGCAGCAAAGGAACAACCAGTGGTGCCACTCAGTTCTGACTCCTTAGGCAACCAGGCACCTTTCACCAACCAAATCAAGGGGGGCGGATTCAAGTTACTCCCCAGCAAGGCTTGAACTGCTCTGATCCGCAGCAGCGAGGGCACTGATCTGCTCCTGCCTCCCGCTGCGGGCCCGGGAGGGAGGATGCCTGAGCTAACCTACCGGGCAGCACTTGTGCAGCCTGCCCAAGGAACCAGCACATCCCAGGGCAACAGACAAACGGGAACCTCTATTTCCTGAACAAAGCTGCAAGAAAGGGGAGATTTTGTTCACTTTTGTGGCTTAATGTGAAGTTTCAAACTGGCCTCAACTCTGAGCTATTTAGAAAACAGTTCTCTGGGTTTCAAATAATAATTCATACAGAAGAGAGAAGATTCATAGAGAAGAATGGAAAACATTTTGAGTGTCATCACCTTTTTCTCTCCATCACTGCCTGTGCAGAATTGAACAATGGTACAGTAGAACTGTAGATTTTTTTTAACCTAGGTTCTTGCCAAAAAACCGCACTGCAATGCTCCTGTTATACTAAAAGTACATAAATGCCAAGAAACAAAGAAAAGCTGTATGACTGTTTGTCCCTCAAAAAAGAAGGAATGCTTCTTTTGTCCTCCAAAGTTTTGCCCTTATTCCTTCTTTTTTCTTTCTTTATAACTTTTGCCTCGCTGTGATGTCTGAGATTTCTTTTTAATCTTTCAATTACTCCCCAATATCCATTGTCCCAACCCTCTACACTTCTGCTTTACATGCAGCCCATGTCCTGCAAGCATGTGAGGAGGCCAAATACCAGGCGTCTTGGCACAAGCTAGTACTTTACACCTATTCACAAAGAGAAAACATTCCTCTTTTCTTAAGGAAGAAGAAAAAATAAAAAGGAGAGGGAGCAGAGCTCCACCAAGTACTCATAGCAAAGAGATGAAGTAATGTTTACACCCACCATTTCTAAAATATGTCTGGTCCTTTAATAACAACCTGTCAAAGCTGAAAATTAAGAGCAACCACCAATACAGTAGATCCATTATTTTTCCATTATTGTTATGCATACTGTAGCTATTTCCTTAGCCCTGGTAGCTGTCCCTTTGTGCTGGCTGCTTCCCATCCGCAGAAGAAGAGGGTTTCCTCAGGAAAGACCCAGCCGCTGGAGGAGGAGGCTGCAGCCAGGCTGGTCCCATGAGCACAACCAGTGGTGTGGTACAGCAGCATCTGAGAGGTTCTCAAAGTCCTCCACGAGTTTAGTCCCAGACCCAAAGCCTCAGCTGCAGGAAGAGAGCATAGGAGTCATCAGAGAGCACTGGAGCAGTCTTGGAGAAAAAGTCTCCAGCAGGGGAGGGAAGGTGAGTGAGAGTGGCTCTGGGCCAGCCAGGAATGGGGAATGCCAAGCACAGAGCAGGAGCAGCATTTGCTTCAAGAAAGGCCCAGCTGGTAAACGAGGTAGGAGCTGGGACCCTGCACCCAGGACTGTGGAGGAGGAGAACTCCTCCCCTGTCCCCCTGGGCAGCGGGCAACCCTGCAGGCCAGGCAGCACACAGCAGCTCTGCCAGGCTTCAGCCTGGCACACAGCAGGGAATTTGTTCTTCCTCTACCCTACTCTGCCAACAAAGTTACCACAAACAGCCAGCCAAAGAGCATTGCCCCAAAGTTTGAGGGTTTTTACCATCAAAGTACCCCTTTATTGCAGAATTCCTTCTTATGAAAGAATTAGTTACCTGCTATCTGGCCCTGAGCTTTATTTTAGGGGACAGTAAGCACGATGTTATTTCCCAAGATTTAACGAACTATTCTTGGACTTACACAAAATTCTCATTACCGTCTTAATATTTTCTTATTCTTCTTAAAATTGGGTACTTTGTACACATGAACCTGGTTAAGGCCTCCCATGGGCACAGGAAACATCAGCTCATTGACTTGCACAACTGAGGATAACTTGCTCTGGACATCATGAAAAGCAACCTAAGAGGTATAAAATTTCTCAGCTAGGAAACCCACAGTAGAATTATTTACCATGTCCCTTTTCAGCTCTGAATTTTCAGCCCACTAAATCGACAAAAATTGTACTATCTGATATAGTTTCCTTCTCTTAGGTGATAAGACAGATCAAGCCTCTTGTCTGTAGAATTTACAGTGTAACAAATAATTAGGTGGCTTCTGTTTGTTTTTTAACATCGCCAAAACACTCACTACTACTACTACCTTCTGACAAAAAGCACCATTTTTGAACATAGATCAGTACAATTAATTTCTTTAATGACCAAATCAATACCACATCAGAATAATTCCACTCACATGTTTCCACAAGTCCATCCTCCCAAGCAAACGCATTCGTTCTCACAGACACTCGGACCAACTGGACAGCAATTTTTTCTTGACAAAGTGGGGGGAAGATCCCCAACGCATACCTGGGAGCAGCAAGACCTCTGGCCAGGGAGGCAAGGCGGGGGCCAGGGGCAAAGCAAGGCAGGCAGGGACCTCCCAAACAAGCAACACAGTCCCACAGGCTCTGAGCAGGCAGAGCAGGTCCAGTGGCATTACCTGGGGTCAGCCACAGTCCTGCACTCACCAGACAAGTCTGCAGTGATGAGGCAGGGCCAAGCTTGGGCCAGGAAGCCAAGCCAAGGTCAGGGTCAGCCAGGCACACACTCAGGCAAGGAACTGAGCTTAAGTGGTACTCCTAAAGGGAGAGAGACCCCAAGAAGCCTTCTCTCAGCTTTTTTTCACACCAGCCTGACCCACAGTTACACAGCTGCCCCATATCAGAGCTGGCCTTGATCCCAGCCAGGGAATGGGGAAGAGGTTGCTGACCCTGCCACACTCAGCACCAGAAATGCATCTCCTGGAGCCCAGAGTCCCACCGCCCTCTCATCCTTCTCTCCTGTTCCCATCATCACCTCAACTGTGCTCCTCAAATGAACTCTGCTTCTCAAATTTTTAAGCAGGACAGCCTTTGCATTTGTATTGCATACCTGACAATACAAAAAATCAGCTGGTTGATTTTTTGAAAGCAATGTGATTGGTGCAACAAATATGAACATGAAAGAATTTGGACCACTGACATTCATGGGCCTCTTGGGTAAATATAAATAGGATTAGCTACTAACGTTTAAAAAAAATAAAGACAGCATTAATATTTAAATAGGAAAGATATAGTCTTAATATTAACCTCACTTAAAAAACCAAGCAAACAAACAACAAGAAAACCCAACCCCCAAAACCTACATTTTTTACACTAGTTCACGTAAGCAAAGTTCAGTTGAATTCTCCTGTATAATTGTCATTTGCAAGGGCCGTTGCTCCACAAATACATGGCAGTATCTGAGAAAGCTGATGGTTACACACTTGACTTTTACAAATAGCATAACCATACTCTCAAACATCTTCTAAAAGAAAAGCAACGTGGAGAACAAGCCAGGGCTTATTCTTGGGTCAGGCTAACTCGGCAGAGGGAGGTGTCTCCTCCAGGCTGGCACTGGCTGAGCACAGCTGTGAGAGAGCAAAGCAGCTCTCAGGTGATGCGAACCAGCCAGACCCAGGGCACAGGCACCAGCCTCGTATCTCCATTTGCCTTTGGCAGCAAATTGAAATTTGAAACATGCTACTTGGAAGATATTTCTGCCTACTCCTATTTTCTAGTATTGAAGGAGTTTTTTTGTTCAAAGAACATGGACTTTGTTCAAACCTGACATTTCTGTGAAGCTCTACATTGTTGTGGTCTTGAAAAGAAAAAGTTTTAAAAGTTAAAAGAAGAGATTTCTTGCCAACTGGGATTTATTATTACGTTTTCAAAAATATTGTCTGAAAGAGTGCTGATAGTCTTGAGGCTATGAGAACTGCACAGTTACTATAAATTATACAAATTACTGTATAAGGAGTACACTGTGCCACAACAGTGAACAGTTTTCATAGTCAGACTGACATCTCTAGATCTATTTCAGATTATTCCTTCTTTAAACATTTTGTATTGCTGTTCTTTCCTTAACAGCTCTGTATTATTAAACTGAAACTCAGTTGAGCACAATAAAGGAGTGAATCAAAATGTGGAGTGGATGTCATGTGTCACAGTCAACAACTTATTAGCTGGCAGTCAAAAAACCTCTCCTGGCACAGCCCTTCCTCAGGATAAACTGGGGAGTCTTTTAAGTTCCCTCATTGGTACATCTTGCAATCAGAGCTTTCCTGCAAGCAGTGCAGAGGATGAGTGGCACGAGAGACTGTGCTGCCCCTTCTGCTCTGAACCCACTTCTCTCATTGACATTTCCTCCTTCTGCCTGGATGAGGCTTCCTGGGCCAAGACTTGCTCTTTTCTGTACTGTTCATGCTGGTCGCAGACATTGCCCCACTTGCAATGCACATTTTATGTTGTTTAACTAGAGCCTCTCTTTCAGTTACAGTGTGGGGGTTTTGATTGTGCATGAGATCTGCAGAGCCCACCAAGATTTTACGGACAAAATGTATTGAATTACTTAAGACAATTTCCACAGAGTTCCAGCAGCAGTGATACATGTTTTTTCTCACACTAAGCTTTCATAATTACAGCCAGCGAGATAAGGATCACAGAGAGCCTTCCAGCTGTTTCCACCCAGTGAGGTGTCAGGTTCAGCACAGCTCTGGAGCTGCTGCACAAGTACACACACTCCTGAAACTTTGAAGCACTCGCTCATGAAAACCTCCTTCCAATACAAGCCTCATCCCTGCAGTTTGCATGTACTGTGAAAAAAATATCTAAGAATGCATGCAGTCGATCCTGAGTAAAAAAATACTGTTTGTCTGCTTTTAAGCAAACCTACCTTGTATCAGTTTACAAGCAAAACAACCTCTACTAGCAAGCGGTTTTGTTCATGCAGTTATGTCTGCAGCCTGACCTTTGATTGCATAGGGCCTGACTTGAAGAGAACAATAAAAGCCTTCTACAGTCACCATTGTAGGGGGAAGAACTCCAATTCAGTGGAATAATATAGGAGTTTGCATTCCTTAATCATATGATTCAATATACAAAGGACACTGTATTTTAAAATGCTACAGAAATGTACAGAGCAAAACCAGAAAGCTAAATTGGTCATATCTGAAATCCTTTATGTTGATGTACAGTTACCTCCCAGCTGACAAACATCTACCATCACTGTTAGCCATATCAGGAGATGGCTGACTAAAGAAAATCAGAAAATAAGCATCACACTAACCCAGAGGTGAAGACTTACAAGAACAAAAAGTTAGTATTTAGTCTTTGCCATTTTACTACTGAGAAAGATTTCTAGTATGAACATGAATTCTAGTATGTCAGCAGAATGCACAGATTACTGCACCTTGTTATACTTTAAAGAGTATCTATCAGCTGGGGAAGGAGTGGGGGGTTTTTAGGTTTTCATTTTTTAGAAAGAGAGTAATTTCATTTTAGTACAACAGTCTCTGAAAGACAATGAATATATGATTGTTAATAAAAAGCTTTGGTTCAAGGATAAGAGCAAAGATGATCTTATGAGAACAAAGGTATAGCAAGTCCATAAACCACACCCTGCTGCTGCTAAAAGCTGAAGGCTGGGTGGCATTTGTCATATTTCTCAGATCTATTTTCCTATATGTTTTGTAAAAGGAACCCCTTGTAAAAGCATTAATAACATAGCCAAATGTATACCTGCTTTGTAACAGTAAAAACCCTGGTTTTTACAATGGTGTGCCTTTTTCCTCCCAAAAGTGTAAATCAAAATGATTTTTGGAAGAACTTGGCCTTGTGTTTCCAAGTACTGTATATACAAATACAGTTTAAAAAGTCCATAGGTCCCTGCCAGACATTAAGTATATATTGTCAACAGATGGCTTTGATAAAACCAGCCCCAGTCTCTACACACACACTTACTCACTCAGTACTAGCCTGGCTCCTAATACATTTTCATCTTTAAAGTCTGAAGGCCCTTTGGTGTGCAGTTTGTACTCAGGGGAGCACATGGCTGCATGAGGCATTCAAAGCCCCAGTGGCAGTGACCCCACATTCCAGCTGGCTCCGTAACCACCCCATGGGTCTGCCCTTGCACACAGAACACCTGAGCATCACCATCACCAAGGTCACTGGGACAGGTCCCCTGGGCTCTGCCAGCCTCACAGGGTGTGATTTCTAAGCAGTCTGTGTGCATTCATCTTTCCATTAGAGCTGCGAGTGCAGCACTCACCCCTAGGAAAACACCCACCCTGATACCCCTGCTCTCTGTAAATCTCTTTAACAAGGACCACCGCACTCCCTGGGCCAGCAGGAGGAGAGCCCCGGGGTGTCCTGAGGGAGGAAGGTCTGTAAGATGAGTTTTCCAGAGTGACTCTCATCAAGCAAGAAAAAGCTACAGAGCAGCCTCGATACAGCAATCAGTGAAAACACCCTCTTGTTAGAGAGCTCAAGGCTGACCTTAGTTCACTTAGAAACATGATCATGAAAGGTGTGCACGTTGGTATTGCTGTTTCCTCAAGCATTTTTGAAGATGCAGTCTGTTTACTCTTTCAATGGAAAGATAAGCTTCTTTAGAGCTCCCTCTGTTGAAAAGCCGAAGTAAAACCCCTAAATTTTAATTCTCACAGCAATTTCTACAAGGACTGACCATTTTTATACAGGAGAGGAAATCAGGTTATAAGATATAAAAAGAGTTAAATTAAATTATCTGAGGTGTTAGTAACCATAGGAGAATATATAGGTTTTGTGTCATAAAGAGAGAGAGAGAGAGAGAGAGAGAGAGAGAGAAAGAGATTTGAAGCTCTCAGCATTGGTTTGTTTGAGTTTTATTTCCCATTTTCAAAAACACTTTTGTCAGTGGCAGACTCTGACCATATTGGGATAAATTCAGCTTTAGTGTTCTGTTCATTAATAGTGGGTTGCAGTAGGGGTGCCTATGACCCTATGTTTGACATGGGTGGCTAATTGAAAGTAACAATTTGAGTGAAACGTTATCAAAGTCCGGAGAACACTACAGTATACACGGGTGTACTGAAATGATTGAGTAAGCTAAATCCAAAGGACATGAAAAAGCCCACGTTGTGATAGTAATTGATGTGACATTTTAAAAGGACCACAAGGTACCTGATTTTGTGCTTAAGGCGAGAGAACAGAGGTACCACCTTGACTGTGAAAGTAGTTAGAGCATACCTGGCAGTAGTGCATAAAAACCAACTGGATTGCAGGAGATTTACTACATAACAGACATTGATACGGTATTTTTAATTGTGAAATTTTTAAAAAGTAGTAATTTTATGTGGATTTATGCCATACATAGAGATTAATCATTTTACTCAGTCAAACCTACCTTCTGTGTTGGTATTTTTAAGCTTCACAAGCACATAAGGAAACCCAATTCAGCTGTGCTCAGCTCTTGTTTCTCCCTCTGCTCACCAGGCAGGCTTCCCTACCAAGCCAAGAGGTGAACCTACCCCATCCCAAATACTGCCTTCTACCCCTTTTCTCTCCAGAAAATATGGAAGACCTAAGAGCATCAGCACCTTTCCCACAAGTGGAACCAGGTTCAGGTATCCTTTAATTTACAGCTGCAAACTGAAGGCACAGCTCCTACTGCATCCCCCAACCAGGCACGCACACCAACTGCATATCACCATGTATCCATACAAATTTTCAGGTTAGCTCTTCCAGCTGAATTTAATGTTGGTGGAGTTGTTATAACAGTTATCACCCAGAGTTATAACACTAAAAGGAGGATACAATCACTCACTACTACCTCATCACCACAATAAAAGGAAAATGAAGGCAGGCAGAAAAGCTGTGTGATACCAAAGGTGGCACTGGAACATGCATGCTGTAGCACCTGTTCCCACAGCACACAGGGGCACTGCACCTCAGATCGGAGTCCTGCAGCACGGTTCCAAGGGGCTGTGTGGGCTGAGTGTTCTCAAGCACACTTCATCCTATGGCAGGTTCACCATTCACAGATCACTTTTTCTTCCATTTTCCACTGCATGCTCAGGGTTCAAATTCTCCTTAGTTGTTCACCCACAGTTGTTCACTCAAACACCACATTTTCCATTCTCTGATGAGAGACCAGTAGGCACAACCCACTGTCCCTCTGGGAAACACCAGGGGAACACCAAGAACTGGGGAAATGGGCTGCTGGGATCACACAGGACCTGTCCAAAAGAAAAAGTGAAGGTCAAACTAGGAGTAGTCTCTGTTTCTCCAAAATGGATGACTGTGGACATTACAGTGACTCTGCTAGCTCCCTGAGCAACCTGTGGTGGCTGGTGGCCCCTCAGCAGCAGTGTTTAGTCACTGCCACCCAACAGGCCAGGAAGAGCAAACAGAAACCCGCATTGCCCCCACAGGGCCAAATTTGACAGGAAAAGCAGCATTAACATTTCTGGTATCCCCAGGTTAACACAAGCATGTTTTTAACAGGGAAATAATTACCACATCAGAGCACACAGTGCAATTAGCATAAAGGTGCAGCTTGATTTTAAACATATATATAGCAAGAGCCACACTTCCAAAACCCACCCCACTTGATTAAGTGATAGGGATATTGCAAGGGTGTAAGCAAGGCAGCCAGATCTTTACTCTGAAAGCAGTTCATGCATCAGGTCCCACCACTGTTGTGAAATTTTGATGCTGCTGCATCACTGTGGCTGATGTGTTTCAGGGCACCTCCATAACTTAGGTGAAAGACACAGGAAATTAGGTGAATGCAAACATTGTGGAGAGGGTTGAGATTTTTTCTCTTTGCCTTGAAAGAGACACAAATAGCTGAAGGCTCGAGGTCACTGGAGCCCCCCAGCAAATCTTTGTAATAACAGACAGCAATCTCCAGGTCTGCAGGTGATAAGCTATCATTTTTCAGAAATATTTTCTATGCCTCCTGCTGAGCTTTTCTGGCATTCAAGGGACAGATCAATATTTGGTATTTTCACTGCGCTTGAGGTGCTATTGTTCTTTGTATCTGAAAACAGAGTAACTGGTCAGATGTTTATAAAGGTAGCCAGGGCAGCATCAGAAGGAATGCAAACCAGAAAAAACTAAAATATATTAAGTGAAAAAAATTATCAAACTCAAGGTTAGTACAAAGGCTTCTACCAAAACAAAGAAATGCTTTATTTCATGAGCAACATGTAGAGGAACTATGAAGTGCCCACAGTTATGAGTTACTTATTCCCTTAGTGAAATTATATCTAAAAATTGGAAGTGAACCCAAACCAAAGACCATAATAAGGGGTTGCTTTATGTCTTCAAGGCAGTATTATTAGAATGGTATTTTTGTAGATTAAAGAACAGGTGTATTAGGCTTGCACATTTCCCATGTTATAGCTAATAGCCTTTAGGGATTTCACTCACTTTTGAACGAATGAAGCCTATTGCAGGTTACATTTCTGTTTTCATGTGACATGTTTAGTAGAGAGAAGGACCAACAATGTTGGTCTGCTTATCAGTTAGTATCATACTTCATGCTACATTTTATTCAATTGCTCTCAGCAAATGCAAAGTGAAAAGCTGCATTGTTGGAAAAGAACTCCACCACCAAAAAACAAAGATAAGCAAGGGGGTATGCATATCCCAAGCCAGTCACTAAACTGTGCTGTACTGTCTGGGCTTTGCAGACAAAAATGACACAAAAAAGGTTTGTGTTTCTTTACCAATGTGCAGTCGCTACAGCAACAATGCTGCCACCTTGTTGGGCAGCAGCCATCACTCAGATTCTCTGTTTCACATGGCTACAATAGCAAACTGGTCTTGGCTCTGGTCAGCAGTTGCTTAAGATGTTTTAGAGATGTGGCAGGACTACATATAACCATATATAAAAATGGTTACAGCCACAGCTCTGAGGACTGTAGCATGTATGTAAATTACAGCTCAGCCTTCAGCCTCAGCACCCATTCTAGCTCAGTCTCCTCTTTCCTAGGCATCCTATTCATTATAGTACAGCAGGAATGAGGTTAAAACATCAAGTCTGAAGAGTACAGACTACAGTAGATGGCTAACAGAGAAATTAATATATCCATTTTTAGGTATGGCAATATTCCATCATTTTTTGTGTCTACTTTCAGCTCTATAGCATGTGGAAACACAAGGGAAAAACACACTATAAAAGAATTCAATGTTTGTTATAGGCTGCAGGAGAGCAGTAACTCAGTCTGGTGAGACCACAGGCCCCTAAGGCCAGGGTCTCTAGGGCTTCCCAGCCTCAACCCTGCACCTGATGCTGCTCTTCTCTAAAGACGTCAGTGAACTGTCCAGAGTAAGTCTCCTCAGTTATGCAGCCTAGAGCTGCATTTTGTGGCACAGACCTCTCTGGAGGAAGCCAGTGTTTATTCTCTTGAAGTCTCTTGTGCATTAAAGGTGATCAACAAGGAGATGCACATCACTGTACAAACATCAGTCCACGGCTCTTCCCTGGACATCGAGGAGGTTCATATCTTCAGCAATGTGCTGATATACACAGACAACACAGGCTGAGCCACCTGGCTGGGGGAAAACACTTCACAGGCCTCTTATGGACCCAGAGAAGAGCCCGAGCCAAAGGACCACAGTGGTCCCTGGCCAGTGCTTGGGAATCAGCAGTGAAAGAGCTGATCCAAGCTGTCCCAGCACCAAGCAGCAGTGGCTGTGTGTCACAGGGCCAAGGCAGGCACAGCACATGCACTAAACTGGTTCTCTTGGTCTTAGCCCAGTTAAGAGGCCATAGAGATGGGTCAGCCTCACACAGAGCAGGTTCTCCCTCTCATCCTACTGTTTGAGTGAGGACTGGAGCCAAAGTCCTCATCCCAAGAAGAAACAGTTTGGTATCACAGATGGGACAAGCAGGAAGCTTTTCTCACCAGTGAGAAGCAAACAGCAATGGTGCAGCTGCAGCAGTAACAGCCACTGCAACCAACCTGGCTGGAGTTCAATCCTTTTAACCACTTCAGCAATGGCTCCACAAATACAATGGTCAATGGAGACTCATCATTAATTAGCTGTATTTTTAATGGCATTGCACAGGGTTGGCTCTTGACATTAGGTTTTTTAGTATCTTTACCTATAAACCAGAAAAATATTCAAATTGTTTGGATATTAAATCCACAGATGACACAACTGTTTGAGAATGGCAAATAATAATAAGAGTAGGGCTCCAAGACAAACCAGTTACTTGACAGAGGGCTGTGTGCACTGTAAGTAGTCAGATGTAAGTCTGCGCCTTTGGCCTGAAAACTGCAGGCCACAACTCCCTCCTTGATGGGGTGGTTTGCAGGGGAAGCAGCATACCATGAAACACCATGGCCAAAATGGTTCACCCAACCCTCAGGGTTCCTCAGGTGGGAACCCTGGCTACAGCAGAGATGGCATATTCCTGCTGCATATTCTGTTGGTATACACCCTGAAAAAAAAATACCATTTTCTGATAACCTTAATTCAAGCAGGAAATACAAAAAAGGACAGAAGATTCAGAGTTATGAGGCAATGTCAAGTCCCAATACAAGAGAGCAGGTGTGAGGCTGAGGGAGGCTGGTCTGCTTAGTTTAGTCTTGTCTGATTTAAATGTGGTCTTTCAATGTTAATAAGATTGTGGGTTTTGCATCATATCTGTGCTGTACTCCTGTTGTCCAAAATAAGCTAGGAAATTGCATATATTTCTCCATTTTACATGCAACTTTTTAGGACTTGTGGTGGAAGAGGGAAAATTGATGCCTCTTCTCTGAAGCAGCAAACATTTTATAGTCAGGGTACTCATGCTCTTTATGGTATTATAGACCTCTGATGCACAGGGTTTAGCAAAAAATTTTAAATTTGATCATATTGCTAAGGGACAAGACAATAATTGTTTTGTCTTCTTGTATACTGTAGTGCATAGGTTTTTTTCCAGTTAATCTGGGAATGTCACTTAACAAGTTTCATGTTAATGTAAGGACCTAAGACCAGAACGAAGCTCTCTCCAGGTCTCTTTTACTGGGACATGACAGTTCACAGCTTTTGATCTTTTATGTAAGATTAACAGTTTGAATTTTATTATAGGGTGTGTTTTGTAACCTGCAGTTTGTAGATGAGTGTGAAGTGGGTGTTCTGAAGACCATTCTAGAATTAAAAAAAACCCCAAACACATGGTGGCAGTGGACAAGGCTTGATGAAAACATGATTTCTGCTGATCTTATGGTCCTGCTTACATGAGCAGAACAGTATTGTGGCATTCACTGTGATTGCAAATCCTTCAGGTTTTGAGTAAGCTGTGCAATTTTGATCCTATTGCTTCTGTAGCCAGTCAGGTCAGGACAAAACAGTTTCTTTAATGCACAACAGGGAGTGTGATCAGCTAACCCTAGTGAAACCCCTGAAGACGGTATATGTTGGGTAATAAGGATACAGGCAAAGAACTTAATTCTCATAAAGGGAGTTCCCTTTGCAGTGCTGTGAGGAACACAAAGAAATCCTGTTTTGACTAGCTAATTGAGCAAACATTCCATCCTGCCCTAAAATATGCTTGCTATGCTTTTTCAGATTTTTTTTTCAGAAGCATATCGCTCCTTAGCGTGGTCATGTCTCCACCAGTCCAAGGAGCAACTGTCTGATCCAGCCCCTGGAGCTCACCTGCTGCTCCCCCACTGCTGTCAGGATGGATTTCTTTAAAGAGAGTGTCGGCTGCAGCAAACCACTTCATGCAGTGGGGAAAGAAGACTTGAATATTTGCAACTAGATTGGTTGTGCCGCCCACTCTCCCAGGCTGCTCCCTCCATGCCATTTATGGCAGCTGCCAGCCCTGCCTCACTTGCCCACCTCTCCCAGAGGCGCTGGCTGAGCCATTTTCCACTGGGTGCTGCTCTGGCTTTCTCCAGACAAAATCCAAGCCTCTCCCACCGCTGGCAAAACTCCTTAGAAGTCTTCCCTCATCTCTCTGGTGCTCTGACTTCTCCCCCTCTCCTTGCTGTGCTTTTCCATCACACACAAGGCCCTTTCACCATCCCCTTGGTCTGGCCCCTGAGCCTGCTGTCCCCTTTCCGTGCCACCCTGTGCCTGCATTCTTGGCCCCCTCCCCACAGCGCTGCATCCCCATAAACGAGCCAGGCCTGGACTACGTTGCCAGGCTCTCTGTTTTCTCTACTGTACTCTTGACATGTTTTCAGCCTGATGCAAAGCTTATTCAACTAACAGAATGAGCTGCTTTGACTTTAAATGAAGAATTTAGACTAAGTGTGCACAGCAGCACAGAAATAACAGCCATGTGGTGCAGAGATACCCAAGCCAGCTTTAAACTAATTAAGTTGGATCCCATAAGCATCTAATCATACAGGGAGCTCAGTAATTTACCCTAATGAACTGTAAGCTTGTCAATGGAGAAAGCCTATGTTTGCTTTAGTCCAGTTCCAATTGGACATCACATGCCCATTGCCTTTTAAGAAACATCTACTACTGTTTAAAAGCAAATCAGCACACGTCAAGATGATTTCTCCTTTCATATTAGTGCAACTATACAGACCAAATGCCCCAAGCATTCAATACCTCATGGTCAGTTCTCTCCTCCCTCATCTGTCTTCTGCAGGCTGAACAAACATTGCATGTACCTACAAAGACAACATTTTACAAAAGGACAGGAAATATGGAGTACAAGAGAATATGTGATTTATCTATCAATTAATTGGGGGGGGGGGGGGAGTAACAAATCTTTTGTTTCACAGTACACACAGAGAGTGTTCTACCTTTTGATGTAAAATGTTAAGTGTTGGTATAATTATATCCTTTCAAAACGGGCAAATAAGACACAGGACTCCCCAGTATAAAGCACCAGTTTTCCCTTGGAAGCCAGAGATGATAACAACTGTAGTCTTAAACAAGAAGCTTAAACAAGGTCCCTGTCATGCCTCAAGAAACCCAAAGTGGAGCTTGTAAGCAACTATTTGGGGTGAGACACCATCCTTTGGAACTGCTCCTTTCCTCCAGAGGAGATCTGCCACAGATTGCTGCTGGTTTTGGAGTTATTGCTCCTCAGTGACCACAAACTCTCTAATCAATGATAGACAAAACTTAAGAGAAGCAAAAAATGGAGCATGCTGAGGAAATGCCTCCTAAAACCCTAAGATTCCTCCAAATTTATGCTTCTCTGTTCTTGCTGTGTGACAGAAAGTGACTCCTACACAGGACCATGGCAGCCTGGGCCAGCAGCTGTATAACAGCAAGTCAGTGACACCTCAGAGACACAATCACATCCTCAATGTGCCCCCTGCATCATCAGCACTGGCACAGGCCAGGGCAGGCAGAGTTTCCCAATGGCAGAGGCCAAAGTGAGCTTTGTACCCTGCACGTCTCCTCAGAGGGATTAGTGGCCTGTTCATCCCAGTGGATTTAATGTCAATATCAGGTGTACAGTGAAGAGAAATGCCCTGCTTATTTGTAGGATATGCACTACTTGCTTCAATATTTCCAGTCTCCCCAAGCAAATACCTGCACTATAAATTTGGGGCTTTATTGTGTTTTGAACATTCTTCTAATGTCTTTTCTGGTACCAGCAACAGATAATAGATCCAACGTCTTAAATAAAACACAGGTTTATGTAAGAATTTTCTTGCTGAATTTCTTTTTTAACTATAAAAACTCCAATCTTATTTTCTAAGTTGAAAAGATTAAGGTTTCAATTAACATTTTCTAGAGAGAACTGTTCAAATATTTCAGCAAGCTTACCGTACAGTTAAATCCTACATTTTGTCAGAGTTGTATACAAAGGGTGTATATACTCTTTACAAAATTGAGATTGTTGCATCTGTTTTTCAAATCCCCACAAAGGCATTTACACTTTTTAAAATAACAAAATATAAGCAAAAATACAATTTGTTTTCTATAATCCTGGATCAGTCTCAAGATCTTTTAATAAAGTTAATGATTATCTGTCTCCATAATTAACATTTTAGGTGATGTCCCTCATTCCACCTAATGTTAATATTTTACTTTTTAGGGAGAAGCTTAATAGTGCCAAAATAAAATTCTGACTTGCTAAAAAAATTGGGTTTTTTCTCCAGTCACACAAACATAAGGTATTAGAGATAAGTTTCAAACAGCAAATGACAATTACATCAAATATAGATAGTAAAAAACCTACATTAAGTACAGATAATTTAAAAAAAGAGAAGTATATAACAAGATTTTTTTAAAGGAAAAAAAATCTTTCTCAGAGAGATGAACTATATTTTGCTTATAGTCAAAATACTATAAATACATATATTTATATGTATTTATAAATATATAATATAAATATAAACACAACAAAATAGTTGGGCAGTGCAAGGTGTGTTGTAGACTTAGCAGGCTCTAACAGACATATTTCCGACTCCAAGTGTATCCTGGCAAGCACAGTTCTTGACCAGGGCACTGATTTGCCCAGTTGAGTCATTATGCGCACAAAGAATTGCATTTAAACTAGTGGACTCTATACTAAACAAAAGTGCCATCCCTGTGGGTGAGATCGCAGGATCAAGAACATGAAAACCGAGTTTTAATGTTGTCGATGTTGGTTTCTTTCTACAATGACAGGCTTAGCAAAATTAGATTAAGTTACACAGCACAGCCTGACAAGAAATCTAATTGGGAAAATCAGAAATACAAAATTTGCTTCAAAAAGGATATGAGTAATCTCTATTGCCAGCATTAGAAGAGTGACATCTATTGTTCTCGTAAGCTTTCATTTATACCAGTGACGTTACTGGTCTGTTTTGAGTCTAGACTTAATGCTGGGGCTTAAGTGTACTTTGAACTATATCGACACTTGAAGGGAGATAAACACCTGATTGAGAGAGAAAAGGCAAGATGATGAAAGCAGCAATCGCACAGCTTGACTCCAGACTGAGCTCAGACTGCGGGGGGGAAAAATAAAATCCAGCCGATTCCTCCAAAATACAATGCCATAGTGGTTCTCCCCACCTCTGGATTGTAATTTTGCTCACTACCTGGAACTGTGTCAGCCTTACAGACCTCTCATAACCTCAGCGTGGGAGTGACAAGAGGTTGTTCGGCGCCGTCAGGCAGAACGATGCCATGGCTGCACATGGGGTTCAGCCCCGTGCCGCTTGTCCCACAGCACACCCTGCAGCCGGGCCTGCCCAGCCGCGCTCCTTTCTCCCGCAGCCATGCACGCTCCTCGGGTTCAAACAAACACCAGGACTCTACCGCAAGGCTGGGCTGCCCAGAGCCACCCACACCTCCCTACATCGGGCATGCAAGTTGCCTCCCCACTCCCCCAGTAAGCGTGGCCAATGTCTCCCTCATCCTCTGTCCCTCTCAAGTCAATGCTACACATTAACACAGAGCTAAGCCTGGACAGAGGACGCAGAATACAATACCGAACCTTAGCAGTTGTCAGCTGAAAGCTGCTTTTTCTTTTGCATTTCTAAAGATTTATACAGAGTTCAAAATTAGAATTTTTTTCAGGGTGATATTCTCAAACACATCTTTCAGAGTTTTCTGAAATTCTGTTAAAAAAGTCCCAGGATTTTTACTTTCTACTCCAGTGTAAGTTTGCAGCCCCTCCAGGGACAGACTTTCACAGTAGAACCGTGGCAGAGCCCATCTCTACCTATGGTCCCGCTACACACAGGTTTGTTTCATAGACTCACCAGTGAAAAGTAAGATGAAACTGCTCTGTGCTGTTTCAAGACTGAAGCAGGAGTTTTCCAGTGGGCATCTCTAGACTTTGCAGGATGGAGTAATTATGCAAATCATCTTGAAAGACCCAATGTTTGATCCACAAAATATTTTGCTTCTGGTAACTCTGTCTTAATGAAAAAGAATAGAAATGTAGCTGATTTCTACAGTCAGGAGACCCAACTAAATTTTTTAAAAATAATTTTCTCCAAATTCTAGACCAATAATCCCACTCTTCCTTCCCCAAATTCCCTTTTCAGTTTGGGTTAATTTCTAACCTGACATTGTGGAAGTCCAGGACACCAGGATCTACTACAAACAAAGCCTTCAGATTGCTGTACTGAGTTAATTTCAAGTGTCTCTCAGCAGTTTTTTTTCCCCCACAAATCACTTCAATTTTCCTTCACACTGACACCAGTGACAGCACTTTGTCTTCCAGCTATTCCTTCAGTTCTGTGTATTATTTAGACCAAAGACTATAATTTATTGTGAGGAAGATTCTTGAAATAGATATAGCAGGTGCTGAACAAAGAGAGTATAGAGTTATTCTATTGTAGAGTTAACGGTCAACAACTTTAGAAACCATCCCAAACTTGCACAGAGAAATTTCAGTTCTAAATATATAGGTAAAGTGCATCTATACAAGGATTTAGTGCACAGCCACCAGGTCCATGTTTTCCAAGCCCTGCTTCCTTGAAAAGGCAGTAGATTCTCACATCCGAGACGGCATTAAATTACTGCTGGAAATCCTCCTGCAGCAGCAGGGAGCGCGGCAGGCCCCGGAGCAGGAGGGAGCCCATTCCGCACCCAGCATTACCACCTAGTGGACACGGGCTGCTCTCCTGCGGCTCCACTCCAGCCTTGCCACCTGCATCCACACGGGAAAACCTCGCATCGCCCTTGGCCGATGTATTCGTCAACGAGTAAACTGCCATGTCTCTGTTTGGATCATGCTTACTTGTTCTGAGTACCCTACCACTGCAGCCACACATCCAAGGAATCACAAAAAGACACATTAAAAATTCAAGCATGGGATAAATGAAAACTTCCGAAGTTATTCAGTCTCAGCTTGACACTCCCTGTCATTTTTCAACCTTTTCTTAGTGCTTTCTACTTTATTAGAACACTTAACATTTCTGAACTCTGAAAAATACCAAGCTACCCTTCAAGACTCTTTGCTTTATAAATATATAAAGGACACTATTAACATGTTTTGGTTCTAAAGAAATGAGTGGCTTGTTAAATTTAAAACCACATGAAACCTAAAGAGAAGAGAGAAGTCCAGAGTAAAGCATCTGGGACTGGACTGCAAAGCTATTTAGGTACCAGACTCCTGCTGATTTAGGAACGAACATACCTTGTAGACTAAAGCTGATTTATGATTCCCTCAGGGAACTCTGCATTTCATCACTGAATTTTCTGTTACCATAACAGTTTGTCAACATCCTTATTTGCCGCTTTGCAGCTCTCCTTGAGTTGTTAATCTTCATTCTGCAAAGTCCACTAAAAGAGACTCTTTTTCTTCCATTTCCTTTCATACTGTTAGACTGCTTTGAATACCTTGAATTTCTGCTGCATTCCAATTCCTATCAGTCTCCTGCAATGCCTGTAGGTTTATGGTGTTGTATATATTAAAACATTGCACAAATTTAACCAAAACAATTTACAAATCCAGATTATTCTGATTTGGAGATAGCCTATTTTTCCTGCATTTCTATAATCCAGAAGCCTATGTTCGGATGGACTCAATTAGAATCCCTCACAACTTCAGTGGGATTTAAACATTTCTGTCCACTAAAGAGATCCCAAAGATCCCTAACTTTCTGCTACACAAGCACTACTCCTTTTTGCAATGTCTTTTTCTTATGACTGTATTTTATTGTAAAAGTGCTTCATGCAGTGAAATACGGCAAAATTCCAGTGTTTTAACTGGACAGATAAATCTCAGAAAGAATGACCTGCCACTTCTAAATCCAAATGCTTAAAGAAGCACATCAGGGCATGTTTCCCACTAAAGCCAAGTCTAGCAAGGGACTCATCAGGGACTAAGGTGAGAGGTCAGGTCTGGGTGCAGAGGTAGATGGACATGGCTGTTACAAGGGGCACACAGAAGCACTTGGGCTATTTGAGGAGCCTTCAGTCCTTTTTCTCTCTGAATGCTACACATTTGTGACTTAAAAGCAATTTTAATTAGATTCTACCAAGCAAAAAACTAAGAGCTGGGCAACCCAGTAAGCTCCATGGAATACAAAAAATGAGACAATGTTCAAAAGCAAACCATGTGATTTCCTTCCCATGTCATTCTCTACTGTTGGCTTAATGGCACTGCACCCCCAGGGTCATTGTGTGTCCTGAAACTGAATCTTCACAGACTGCACTGTGAAGTCATCCTGACTACATGCAGAACAGCAGCACTTCCCACCACCTCACATGCGGGTTTCCATTACTCCCCACTGGATCCCTCAGTAAGGAGTGTGTGAAGCAGCATGTGAAGTTCTGGCTTTAAGCCATGTGCCCCAGGAGAGAACAGCTCTGCTCAGCCACAGCACAGGCAGGGCAAAGGAACCCTTTTTCCAACTGGTGCACATTAGTCAAACCCAATGCTCTTTCTTACATCCCTTTGAGACTCAAACTTTCTTCAGTTTGAAAATATATCTCCTCCCATTGGTTTTACTTTGCCCCAAAAAGTTTGGGTAACTTTATTTTACAGGATACTTTCCTTTGTTTTAGTAGAATAATTGCTTGTTTACATAACCAACTGCAAGACAAAAATAACAAAAAACCAGTAAAAATACATTTCTCTAATCAAATATTATTATCTGTATCATGGTACTAAGCAAGGGGCTGAGCACACCTCTTTCTGTTAAGGCCATACCAAATCCTGCTTATTTGATTTAACATGATGGGATTGAAAACAGCCAGTTGCTGCTTGCACCATGCCCAACGAGGTACCTAACCACTGGTGTGCCCTTCTGCATTTGAGCAACAGAACCCTCAGTTCCAGAGGAACAACTGCATGTGTAATTGAGTGGAGCAGAAAGTGCTTCCAGCCTTTGTGGAACAAAACAAAATTCTTTCTCTGGCCCCAGTCCTGCAGCTTTGCCTGGAAACATCCTTTTAGAGGCGGTTTCATGATCAAAAAGACACAGAAACCTCTTGAGCACTTGTTCATTTTCTTCACCAGTGAAGACACATGAGGAGATCAGGCTTTGTGGAACTACATAATCACCTATGGATCATATAATAAAGAAATCTGCTTGGTTTCCTGTGACTGTCCTCCAATTAGCTCCTACTACATCAGGCAGAAAGGGGATTTACTGTTAGAAGAAAAGGGTATTTTGTGAGGCACCTTACTTCTTGATGTACAGATACCAGGCTGCCAAAGCCAACCCTGCATCTACACAACCTAGACACTGAAGTTCACAAGGAGGCCAGTGAGCCCATTCCAATTAGTGCTGCAACTTCAATCTCTCAGAGAAGTAAACTCTGCCCAATTAGCAGCACTATACTAATAAAACTGCATCATAAACTGAAGGGGCTATATTAATTTATTGTACTGGTTTATCTACAGCAGTACAACCTGTGAGCATGCAAGGCTTTGGTGTGTATATAAAGAAAATACATTTCCTCTTGCAACAGTGAGGGAAGACTTAATTCCCTTAAAGTCAGCAGAATGACAGTGGGGGTGACTGAGGCCCAGTGCCTCTGATAATGAATATTCGTGTAGCTGAATCCCCTTGCAGGCCAATTAATTACCTCCATACCCTGCTGGTGCATTCCAAATTTTATTTTTATTTCAAAATCAAAGTTAAATAACTAGAAAAATCACATGGCTGAGCCAAACTGTGGACTTTATGGGTTTTAATTTTTGAGATTAAAGTGAAGTACAAAGACACACCCAGTCAGCAAAGTCTGGAGACAATAAGATGTAAAGCAATCCTCCTTCTGACCTCACATTAACACAGAAATCACCCTACAGCATGCAAGTGTCAGCCAACAACGGCACCTACTTATTTCCTGTCAGCTTGTCCCTTTGATCTAACCTGATCCTTCTTCACTTTATTAAAAACGTTCTAATCTTTTGTCTTTGATCTCCCTGTAGGATTCTTCAAAGAGCTTCAAATTAGCAAACATGCAAACAACAAAAAAATGTACTCTGTATCTGCAAGAAACAATGATGTGGGGAGCCGTTTCCTTCCTCAACACACAAGTTTAGCAAGGGGCAGCATTTTAAAGCCAAAAGATGCTATAGTTATCTGTTGTTTATTGGCATTAGGGTGGATGACAGAGCCCAAGCTTTTTTACTGGGGGTGGTTTGCTCTGAAGGTGTAACAAGGCAGCCCAGCAGGGGTAGCAAAAAAGCCATGTGCATACTTCATTCAGCATGCCAGATGAAAGGATTATGTCACATTCAAGAGCAACAAAGAGCTCTGTTTAAGTTTGTACCAGGCTGGAACTGTGGGGCAGCTGTTAAAGACCACCAAGGTTTTAAATAAAACCGGACACTTCTAAGTTTTCTCCAGCTTTCCTTGCGGTAAATCCGCCCAATATGAAGAGAATGTCAGTATCTCCCACGAGGAAGATCTCCAAGGCTTTAAAAGGGAAAAGAAGGTGAATGTATTTTTATATATGTAAAACCCGTATGTCTATTTTAAATATCTAGGTATGCTTTTTACTTAATAAAAGAATTAAGGATATACCATATTATTTTTGTTCCATCTTAAACTTATTTAACAGCAAAATGTTTTCAGCAAGGAAGAGCACTACTATAGGATCTCTTTTACATCAAACAGTTATCTTCTAAGTCATCATTCATCTTCTAAAACTTTAATTTAGCTCCAAAGGTACACATTTCAAACAAAATTGGTGCTTTTTATTATTGAATACTGCTCACCTCTGAAAAGACTTATAAGGCCAGATTAGAAAGACCATATAGGCTACACTGTAAGTTCCTTGCATGTGCATATGCCTCTTACTGCAGACTCCTGTTTTTAACTCTTATTCTGTAGGAAGGTAGATCTGTAACCAGGTTGAAATAGCCCAAAATACCTTTGCCACATAACCCCAAACTCCTCATGACTGCAGTTAACCATCTGAGGCACAGACCACTGTCTACTGAAGCCAATGAGACATTTTCACAGTTCCATGAAATCCTAGGAATGTATTCTGAGACAGTAAGTCTTCCCAGTAAAGTCTCAATCCAGTGGAAATATAACTAAGCAGGATCTGACCCAAGCTGTACATACAGAACAGTAATTCTTATACCATGCTCATAGCTCTAAGATTAGAGTAGATGAAGTCCTTGTACTCACTTTAATTTCACTTCTTTGTCATCCTAAAATCCACTGTGGTTACACGTGGCAGGTGCATGAGCTGAGAATTGAACGACTTAGGCAATAGACCATTATCATTCACTGCGAATAGAACATTATCACTTCCACGGTTGATTTTTTCCCTCTTCATCAAAAGTCAAATATTGCAAAACCAGCACATTCACTCAGCTCAAAATTACGTAATTCATGTTTAAGAGTCCATTGAAGATCAACACTGATAATTATTTATTGAGAACTTCAGTGAGGCTCTAGATGATCAGAGAATGATTAGGATTGGAAAAGACCTTTAAGATCAAGTCCAACCATTTACCTTACACTGCCAGGTCCACCACTACACCATGTCCGTCCACGTGTTTTTTGAGCACTTCCAGGAACAGTGATTTTGTAACTTCCCTGGGCAACCCGTTCCAATACTTGTTAATTCTTTCAGTGAATAAATTTTTCCTGGTATCCAATCTGAATCTCCCCTGGTGCAATTGGAGGCCATTTCTTCCTGTCCTGCTCCAAGG
Source organism: Hippolais icterina (assembly GCA_013400075.1). Taxonomy (NCBI): domain Eukaryota; kingdom Metazoa; phylum Chordata; class Aves; order Passeriformes; family Sylviidae; genus Hippolais; species Hippolais icterina. The sequence goes on along the minus strand of VWYN01027535.1, from coordinate 323,710 downwards.
GAGTAAGGTGTTTGCCCCTCTTGTTCTGTCCTTATGCCCTGTACTGGCTCTTGGAATACTGATTTTCTTAACCAGCTCAGGAAACATTGCTGCTAAAGCACAGACTATCCAGCCACAAAGTTATGCCAACTGCTCTCTTGTTGTTGTGTTGATGTCTATAATGGGTTTTCAAAATAAAGGAAAAAAAATTAGATAAAGTATCAAGACCACAACGAAACTGAATAGATTTGTTAAGATAGCTGAAAAAAAAGATACTGCATGTCTTGAAAAGCCTGGAGAAACAGTTCTAAAATGAACAGCTCTGCTAGCACAACAAAGCCCTTTAGTTAATCCAGCAGTTTCCAAATAAATTGAAATGAACTGTAAATTGAAAACTTTATGAAAAATCAGAGTCAAGGCCTGAACTTGCCAAACTGATTGGTTACCCACTTTACTGACTTAGAATGGCAAAACTGGTGTTTTTATTAAGTCCAAAGCCACACAAATATTCAACAAAAAACTGTTACTCCAGATTTAACTTTTTTTTCATAGTTCATTGACACTCAAAACAACAAACAACATGCTCTGCTTTTATCCTGTGTGGGGGATCTTTCCAGCAGATCTTGTCTCTTGTGGCCATTGCTAATGATGAAAGGCAGAGCTCAGCCTTTCTAGGAATTACAACATACTTGAGAGTGGTCCAGATGCCGGGTTGCAGGCCAACTCCTTAACATCCAGCTCTTCCCTCAGCTGCATCCTGCATGCAGCCAGCTTCCAGACTCCACAAGGATTATCCATTCCCCAGCTCCTTTCATTCCCCTAGCCAGGGACAGCCCTGCTCAGCACAGACAGCCACAATGAGTGCCCTCTCCACATAGCACTTACTGGTCCACAGATCTGGGCTCAAAATATTGCCTTAGAGGAAAGACCACGTAAATATCAAAAAACAGTTTCAAGAAATCTTGAAAGCGTGTCTACTTGTGAAAACACCATCAAGTGACTGACTATGACAACCTGAGTCCAAATTCTTTTGTGAGTATGTTTTTTGGTATTTCAAGTACATCCAGCAGGTTTGGGAAATCTTGTTTTAACAGAACATCAGGATTTTATAATTTTCTTCTCTCAGAAAAATCCATCTAAGAAGGAACACAAAGCTAAAATTGAAGACGTAAAAAATTATCTGGATGTTACCAGCCCTCTGGAAATGTTTAGCTTTAGGACTACTTTTTATCTGATCTATTTTTACAATCCCTTTGCCACAAAACTATCAAAATCTTGAAGTTTTCTTTCAGACAGGGTAGAGCAATTCAGTTACTGGCATTAAAGCTTGACTGAGTTTGAGCTAGAAGCCAAAAGCAAGCTCTTCTCTGCTGAATTTTCATTAATAATTTAAGTTGCTTAACCATTCTCTCTAGAAGCCAAACAAAAAAAATAACAGCAGGAATTGCCAAAGCAGAATAATTTCAAGAGCATCTAAACATAAACCCTATACCTGAAATAGGTAAAGATAAAGAACAAATGAGGCAAAGCTATCTATCTTCTTTTAACTTGACTGATCCATACAGGCTCATGACCTGAGCACTGCAGCACTATCATTGCAGATCTGTAAGTGCTCTTTATTCCTCCATAACAGCAGCAGGTTCAACTGAAGTTCTTAATATAGTTTGGAAACTATACATATAAGTTAAATAAAATTTGGAATTTATTTTTCTTATCTTCCTTCAAGGTTTCAGCCTAAGCTCATGAAGTCTGCAGGAACTTCGCATGTAGAGCAGGATAATTTGGAAATTAGAACAGTCCCAGCAGATCAGACACTGTGACTTGGCCAAAAGGGATCACACATTGATTATTTCTGCCAAATCCTCTTTAAACAAAAGGACTGGAAGACACCTTCTCAGGCATAGCTCTTTCAAGACAGTCTTTTTAGATCAGTCTTTTTTAGAACTCAAACATATTCCTCCGTTAAACTCAAACCACACAATCTATATTAAGTACACGTCCAGTGGGAATACAATATGAATTTAGCATGATTTTCTTTAAGTATTAAACTTTTCCCATGAATACAGTAATTACTTTCTCAAGAACTCCTAAAACACATTCATAGATGAATCTTGACATTGAGATACTATTATGATTAGACAGTAAAATTATCATTGCAAGAGTAAAATATCAATCCATCAACTTAACTTACATTGACTGAAGCATCTCCACACAGTATTTCCTCAGAGGCTTTCACGAGGAACAGGTCTTCAAGGTAATTGATGGGGTTGAGGATTAGGGATTGTGCGCCATTTTTAGGGGTATGACAAGCTTCTGCTTAATTTGGGCACATATTTACCTTTCATTCTCTCTTGTATATGGCAACAGTTTTATCAGACTTCAGCCATGCCCATGACAATTCCCCAGATATACTTGACTGGGTTGGAATTTCTCACCACCAGACCACAATTTATGCAGAAATCACTTTTATTTTTGCAGGAATGTGGTGGCTTGATCTTAAACGAAGTATTTAAACCCTTTCAGTGGAGCTCAAGAAACTGTGGAGTCACAAAGTAGCCGTGTTATTCCACAGGATATGTCAGGGTGCAGGTCAGAAAACAGTGCTGAGTCCCTGTAAGGGAATAGCAGAAGACCCAAAGGCCACAAAAACTCCCAGTTACTGACAGCAGGTTCCACATATGGGTTTTACACTATCTCATCTTCAAAATGCAGCCACAAACCTCCTCCCCTGCACATTACCTGTGGCCTCCTCAACCACTGCAGGGAAAACTAGCTCTTTTCTAAAGCCCCTTTACGGCTTTCGCCCCGTGTTTGCCCGCTGCGCCCGGCGCAGTGTAAGGCCGAGGGCGGCAGCCGCGGCGGATCCCTCACGGCAGCGGCGCGGGCGGGCCGAGCGCTGAAGGCCGCGCCACCAGGGGGCGCCCCGCGCGCGGCCATGGCCCGCCAGGGCGCCGGGCGGGTCTGGGCCGGGGACACACGGGAGAGCGGCGAGCGGCGCCGAGCACCTGAGCACGGCGGGACGACAGCGTTAGAGCCGCCTGTGAGAACAGGACGCTTCCCTCTAACGGGTTCTCTTCTCGTGACCATGCTTCATATGCAAATATTGCTCCATCGCTCCAATCCTAGGCCCTGCAGGCAGACGGTGAAGCACCGTGGAGGTGCCACACAAGGGAGGTTCAGCCCACAGCACCCAGTGAGGCCACAGCAAAGATGGGCACTAAGGGGTCCCAGCTCACACAGTGTAGTCAGCGTTGGGGTATGAGAACCAAAGCTTCCTTTCAATGCTTGTGTCTTACCTTTATTAAAGGTGTTACAGAACAATAGCCGGAGCATGCCAGTTTGCTACCAAAGAGGTTAACAGCAGTAGAGAACAAAAGAGGATAAACAACTTATTGACAAGCAGGTTTCTCTATTTTTTTCATTGTTGTTGTCAGACAGTGATGCTGATTAAACAGTGAGAAATTGCCCCTGGAGGATACCAAAACCACATTTTTTCTCCAAGTGATCCCAAGCTTTTGCTTCACAAACTCTGGAAAACTGGAAAAGTTAAGATACCACTGTCTCTTCAGGAACTTTCTTCCTTTTTGGATAGCTGTCCACATAGCATACAGACAAAACAGGAAATCTTTTACCAAACATCAGCAAACTTGCATTTTCACAGTAGCATTGCGGAAAAAAGAGTCTGTATCTTGCTCAAAAGGGATGAAATGTAACCGAACAACCTACACCTGTAGGTCTAATTCTTTAAATACATTCTAGTTTCCAGCCCGCAGTAGAACCAGTCCAAAAAGACAAACATCAGCTTACTTGGCTTCAGAGGACTTAACACAGTGAGTGAGGCAAATGTTACTAGGGCTGCACTTTAAAGATAGAGTGAAGAAGTTTTACTCATCCATCATACCTTTTATTTTCTAGTATCAGTAGGTGACCGTCTTTAAGGAAGTTGAGGGATAAGAATTGAGGAATATACCTGCTGCACTTTACAGATTAACAGCCACAGAAATAGAAAGCAACTATACAATCTCAGGGTTTCACAAAACTAGTTTCATTTGTAACACTTGACGCAACAAAATTAACTGCAACAAGTGAAGAGAGCTACATCTGTAAAGTGCTATTTTTGTTAAAAGTGGCTAAAAAAAGCACAACTACAACAGATTTGGGTACTCGGTGGAGAGATTGTCGATGTCCTCCAAGTATTTCATTTCAAGCTCTGTGTTTTTTGATGAAATTGATGAGCCCATTTGTTGAGCTATCATGAGATGTCACTGGAGCATCTGACTCCAGTTCAGGCTCAATTTTCTTGGCAAGTTGTTTTCCGAGCTCAACTCTGCATTTATAAAAGCAGGAAAAGAAAAAAAAAAAGGCAATATTAGTGCTAACAACTTACAGTATTTACTAAAGCCATTGATACTAAAAATAGATACCAGTAAAAAGTAACTTCCCAGTGAACACTGATGTTTTATCCCTCAAAAATTACTGTTGAAGTATTCAACTTAGTGCCATTCATGAAAAACTGGAGCTCTCATAGCTCTTTAGCTGAGCAGACAGCTCAAATTACAGGATGCCTACGTGAACATTTTGTTTTAGAAGTCAAGCAATCTTTTCACCTTGGTATTCCACTTGTGTTATGCAGCCTGCTCCAGTGCAGACTGCACTCAGCTGGCTCCTGTGTTGAACATGACAGTGCTCAGAACACTCATTTGTTTCACTCGAACAATGATCAGCTCAGCTGCAGCCTGGAAGCACCCCCAGCACCTATCCAGGAGTTACAGCCTCACCGTCTGAGAACCTCTGATATTCCAACAGCTGCAAGAAATGAGGCTGGTTCCACAGCATCCCCACATCCCAGTTTTGGATGCCATTCTGGAAATTCATGTGTGGCAGTAAAAGCTGTACTTACTCCTATCACACTCCTGATTTCAGAGTTTATAGCAGACATCAGTACTAGACAGTCTTCTATTTTCAGGTTCTACTACAGTATTTAGTTATAGATTAAATGCTGTGGTAGCCCAGCACCAAAGAACACATACAAAGACTAAGGTAACTTAGTGTAAACTGACACTCTACACCTGTAGAGCAAATGTGCTCTTGAAAACAACCCCTCACAGCATAGGCAGGCTGCACCTGAAAAATCTTATTTCCTAATCCCTCTACCTAAGCCTACATACAGTATGCTTACAGTTCATGTTACTACAGATTAAAGGACCTGATCAGCTCCTGATTAAATTTTTAAGTGACAAAGTGACAGACTCCTCCAAGCTGCTACTGCACATGTGGAGCTCCAGCACAGACCTCAGTCACAGATGCAGCCTGCATGAAACCAAGGGCTGCTGCATACACAGATGTCTGCCAGGAATGCTGTCTCTCCAGCACAGGAAAATTAAGAGGTAATCAATCTTTTGCTCAACAGATACCACTCAAACTGCCTACTAATCTAGAAATAGTTCTTTTTTTGCATGCTACAGGGAAAACGTTTTCCTTTCTTATTCTCAGAACCTGTGCTCAGCCTGCTTGACTGTCTTCCTCACTACTGCATCTTTTCTGCATTCATAGTATTTCACTAAATTCAACAGAGGTCCTTAGCCGAAATTGTTATCCACAAGCCATTATGCATGGCTAACCTATGCATAATGCACTATGGCATGGTATCCTATCCCCAGAAAATCTGTTTTCATTTATAACTATCCCATAATCAAGTGTTCTAAGCATAAAATCCTTTTGATTGTCTTTCCTCTAACTCATGATAGATTCAAGAATCTGTCAAGAAGTATACAAGAAACAAACCAAGGAAACTTACCCCCACTGATCATAACTGTTAATGTCCCAGACAACTCCTTGAACAAATATCTTGTGCTCATACATGGCTATAAGCAGAAAGAGATTTATCAATAAACTTGATCAGAAAGTCTTTATTAGCATTCACAGATGAGAAATGTCTTTACTTACCAATGATGGCTCCCAGGGTGAAGGGGTTGAGTTTTGTAAACATGATGGAATTGGTTGGTCGATTTCCCTCAAAGACCTTTCAAAACAAGAGTTACATTGTATTTTGTAAAACTTACATCAGAAACTTACATGTTTTATCTACTTTAGAGTCCATACTAGACTATTCAGATTAGCAGCAAAGTCCTGAAAGCTTTAAAGGCCTTCAACAGTAAAATTGTATCATTCCCATGTTTTTTTACAAACACAATGGAAAATGTGTCTCCAAGCACCATTCTTGTCTACTGTGGCTACACGACGTAACTCATAAGTCAATAGCTCAGGGCAGTGCTGAGAGATGTTCCCATGTTTCCTGGAATGCCTCAGACACTTCAGAGCCAAAGTGCAGCCTGTTCCAAGTGCCCTGCCAAGGTCCCTTCGGTGCCACCCCATCCCAGCTGCTCTGCCACCCCCAGCAAAGCCCTCACTGCCAGGGCAGCTCCCAAGCCCCGGGTACCTTGTGGGGAAGGAGCTTCTCCAGAGCCTCTCCGCTCAGCCCGGCCGCCTGGAGCTCCTTGCGAGCCTCATCAGCCGTCTTCCCTTTCATCAAGGCCTCAGTCTGAGCAAGGAAGTTGGCCAAAAGAATCTAGCAGGTAGAAATAAACACAAGTTAACATTTGCATTGCTGGAATAAAGGCACCTGGTGCTTGAACCCATATCAAGACCTAGTCTAGACTTACAAGTCAGTTTCAACACTGTGGCAGTCAAATACGCAGTTTTAGCTATTGCTTCTTACCTAAGAGTGCCAGGAGACTTAGTTACTATTCTAAAGTACATGTATCCAAAAACAACCAAGACAGTTTTTCAGAATCCTGCTGTTGAAGCTGGCAGCAACTCCAGAGGAGCCAGGACTTCACACAGCCCTTCCATCCAGTATAATCTATGATTTTATCTCATGCTACACCATCTCATGGAAAGCCAGGAGCAAAGACTTTAGTCAAGGGTAACCAGCTAAGATGTATTTACTCATCTGTATGTAGGAAAATCCCCACAGCTTACCATACACCAATCCCAAAACCAGTGCAAGGTTTTAACTTATTGCTCCCTGTGAAACATTAGCCTGCAAATTTATCTGTGGTTTTGCCCTACCTGAAGATACAATAAATTTTTTACAGTCAAATGAAAACCGTTTTTCCACTTCTTTTGTGCAGTCATAGTCCAAATTTTCACCTGTATTTGGTCTTACTTGACAAAAAATTACTATTACACAATTCAAATAGTACTTGTAATCTGAAATCATGACAAGACTGAAATTCAGTGAGTAAAGACACTTTTTGTGAAGTATGCAGTAAATAGTTAACCTGAACATGCTTCCACCCTTGGAAGTTAAGGAAAACCTTAGTTCATTGAAAATCTTTAGCCAGATGATAAATTAAGAACTGGACAGGTTAAAAACATCTGTGTAGAAGGCTATCACCCCAGCCATACCATTACATCCACCAAATTTTGTCCTAGAATTTAATACTTGAAAGCTTCCTCAGAAATGGTGTCACATCAGGTCTGAGACTGTTTCCTCCTACTCCTTCCTAAGAACTACATTCCTTAGAATTCTTCAAGGAATCTTAAATACTTAATTGCTCAACTCTTACCAGCTTCAGTAGGCCCACAGGAAACACCACTGAGCTGCCTCTCCAATTGCTTCAAGAATAAACATACCACTGCATTACATATCACTTATAACTTGCAATTATAACCTAGATATTTTTAAATCTGTTGTGAATGTTGACAGAGCTTTTGTGTATCATTTCAAAGGGTCATTTAGAAATATCACATAATGCAATACCAAGTAGGCTTCAGTGCCTTGAGCCACAAGAAATATAGTCCCCTGACAAAGAACTTACTTTGTGATGCAAGCCATTTCTGATAGGGTGCTGGGTCTGCACTGGGATCAGGAAGTCACAGGGAATCATGCGAGTTCCTGTAAAAAAAGCCAGGTAAATAACCCTGCAGGTAAGTCTTAGAAAACCTTCACTTCTCACCCCATTTTCAGAGTTACTGGCAGACTCAATAATTTTTAAAAGCTTTATAGAAGAGCATTATTATCTGCAGCACAGGGAAGTAACAATACAGCTCAGTAGTTTCAGCTTTATTTGACCTCCTTATTGTAGTTAAAACCTGCATATTGTAGCCTTCACAAACTGCTAATTTAAAACCCCATAGCGGTGTGATGCTAGGTTAGATAGGAGTACAACCTCTAAGTGCAAACTCTGCAGACTCCTGCAGCTCCAGACAGTTCAGACTTTAATTCCAGAACAAGGTTTTAACAGTTTGTTTACCTTGGTGAATGAGCTGGTAGAAAGCATGCTGCCCATTGGTGCCAGGCTCTCCCCACACAATAGGGCCAGTGCTGTAGTCCACACGAGAGCCTTTCTTGGTAATGTATTTGCCATTAGACTCCATGTCACCCTAAAGAAGGGAAGGGCAGGATCACTCAGTATCAGTAAAAGTTTCCATACATACTTCAACTACAATAAACAGTGCTTGTTTATAGGATTTTTTTAAACATGAGGGATATAGCTGCTTAATTCATGGACATGAAGATAACAGAGGTATGAAGAAAAGGTCTTTACAAGCTGATATCGATCTTGACACCAGTCTCTTTAGGCAATTGATTACATGAATTAAGTGACAGCAGTTTTATGTGACACATGCATTCAGGAGCTGAACCAGGGCAGAAGGTTATCCACACTTGGCTGGAAGCCGTGCGTGCCCAGCCCTACCTGCTGGAAGTAGGCGGCGAAGCGGTGCATGTACTGGTCATAGGGCAGCAGGGCGTGGGTCTCACAGCCATAGCAGTTGATGTACCACACCCCCAGCATGGCCAGCAGAACCGGCACGTTCTTCTCCAGCGGGGCAGTGTGGAAGTGATTATCCTGCAAGACAAAGGAAAGTTACACTTCTGATAAAGCAACTGCCACCCCTCCCAACTCCTGCATTGTTTTTATTGTTGTGTTGATCCAATGACAGCTTCCCACAAACTGTCATTTTAACATCATTGAGGAGGACATGGGGAGCTGTACTTTAGAAATCAACCTGCCTCTCGTTTCCTTACTAACAGCTCTTAAAGAGGAACAAATCTGAAATGGGCATCCCACACTCACCATCCAGTGGGCTCCTGCAAGCAGACTCTCAAAGTTGTCAAAACCTAACAATGGAAAGAAGTCAGTTTGTATTTACTATTACAATTCAAACTTGATTTTTCATATAGAGACAACTGTGAAAACAGTTTTGATTCCTTGCATGCAGCAAGGCTCCCAACTACTAACTGAGTTAAAAGCTGCACTTAGACTTCTCCTGAATTTTGCATCCCATAAGCCAGGCATTCGCTTATGCTTGAGGCCCAGACTTCAGAGCAAGTCCAACTTCATGAAACACAATTCAAAAACCTTTGCCTAAATTCCCCATGCAGGCAGAATGAGCAACTAGAAGGAAAACAGAGGCCTTTAATAGAGAGCCTGCTCTGAGGCCACAGGTTTTAGCAAGTTTGAACACTTAATCACAGTCAGTGGGAGATACCTGCCCCAAAAAACAGGGCAAGGCTAGCATTGCAGGGATTTCTGCAGTGGTGTGAGGAGAAACAGCTCTAAAAAGACATTCTCAAAGAAAAAGGCTACTGCACCCTTCCCTGTTCTCTTAACAATTCACCTGAGCTTTCTTTGCTTTGTAGTTAGGGTATTTAAACCTCCATTCACTTTCCCAAATGAACAGTATCACTAAGGCTAGCCTTTCCTGCAAAAACAGAAATCCTGATTCTCACATAGCAATTGGGAGGTGAAGTGTATGGACTCAAAGCAGCAGCTCTGCCTATGGTTAGAGGCCAACTGTGGGAGTTGAGGGGTCTAAGGGGAAGAAGTGCAGATAGGCTGGCATGTCAGCAATCAACACCAAATCTGTCTGACAGCAGCAATGAACAGTTTATTGCAGACAAAACAGCAAGGCATGCTTATTTTGCTCTTATAATAGGTTTTTCTACACATGAAAACTCCTATTCATATAATTCCAAAAACACCAAACCCAATGTTATTCTTCTAACCTCAGTCTAAGGGAATTCTAGCTTTTGCCTAGAAAAACAAATGACATTACAGTTTCAGATTTAAACATCTGAAAGCAGTGATGAGGGAGCAGATGAAATCATCAGGCCCTATAGCCTAGACAAAGTACTGGGAACAAAAGGAATTAACAGCAGAAGGACATAGTTAACAATGCTAAACAGAGCTCATATGCAGAACTGGAGACAGGACTCTGGTGTTAGTGTGTGTATACTTGCAGATACTAAAAACCCTACTTCAATTTTAGGAATGTCAGTTGCAAGGTCTGATTTTCTACACTGACACAGCTTCACATAAATCAGGGACTTTTGGTTATGTCATTAAAGCAATGCAATTTGACTATTTGTCCCCAAGTATGGGGTAATTTTCAAAATTTTGCAGCACTAAAATATCAACATTTCCATTACATTCCAGATCATTTTACAGCACGCACATCCAACCACTCTGAGTAGGCAGGTAAACAGTATTTGCCCCAAATCTGATTCACAGTCCACTATTGTTAATGCACTCCATAGTTACATTCCTGAACCAAACAGAGCAATTCTTGGCATGGGGACATCACAGGAATACCTACCAATATGCAGGGCAATGGAGAGACCAATGGCAGACCACAGGGAATAGCGGCCACCAACCCACTGCAAAAAAGAGATGATTGAGATGGAGAAGTGCAGGGCTTTTCCATTCAAACTATTAGAAAACAGAAGCATGTGTTTAGACTGTTGCCAGCAAAATCAATATTCTTTCTGGTCATCGTTCACTATATATATATTTGGCATAGTCAAGGGAACCTGCACTTTACCATGCACCCTAATGAATGCCTTTTTTGAGAGTCTGAAGTTATCCTACTTGCCCAATTTTTATAACATCTATTAGGTAGATAGCTTGATTTCAGTTCACTTCCAAATCCTGAATCTGCAGCTTGTGTAACTGCTTTCATAATATCACTCCTCTACAGGAAAAGCCTGCTTCAGCAAAATTCTGACACTTGGGAAAGGTAACATTCCAAATAACTTCTGAACAGCAGCTCACTTGTCAGGCAATTAGTCCATAAGACATACCAACCTGTTTCTAATTAAGTATAAGGGCCAAGACTAAGGGCAGTATACTTAAAATATGCATCTGCTACAAAATCTCCAATCAGGCTCCCATTTCTGATGTCTGACCTTTACCAGGCCTAGGTTATATACCATAGACACCAACAGGCAAATGTCACAGCTTATAATAACTACTTGCATAGAGTAATAAACCAAGACTATCTCCTGTTACTCAACAGCTGATTAGACAGCTAAGAACATAGAAGACTCCTCTTCAGACCTTTGACTGGAAGATTTTAACAGAATGGGCAAGAGTTCTCGATTTGTCTTTCGTTAGTTAAGGGTTTTCAGGTATTTCAGCGCACTGACTACAACTCCTATAATTTAGGAGTTGCTGCTTTAGAAACTGCTTTTGCAGTTTCCAGACATCTAGTTGGAATCCTCTTACTTGCTTCAGAAAAAGCTAACATTTAACATCTCCCACACAGTATCAGACATTTACTTACATCCCAAAACTCAAACATGTTCTCTGGGTCAATTCCAAAGTCTTTAACTTTAGGCTAAAAAAAACCATGAAAAAACACTTTAAGTAAAACCAACAGTCATAAAAAGCTTTATACCAAGCAAGCAAATACAAATTTGGTATCTATTACATAAACAAACCTACAACTACATCTATTTCAAAAAATGCCAAGCATCCATCAGAAAAATTACATTTTCATTTCCAGAAATAACTAACACCACTCACTATTAAAAATCAATGATATACATTCATCTTCTGATGAATCTAAGTGGCCATATAGTTAAAGCTGGACTGACATTAAGTTTATATTTACCAGAACTATAACATCAGTCCTTGACAGCCTGTCAATGACTGCAGTAGTCTTTTAATTGCTGGTCTCTCTACTTCATACTTTTGCATGAATCACCACATGAGAGTGTGCTCATCATAAGCATTTTTCAAATTGCCTGTATTATTTTGGCTCTTACCTGGAGTTTAGAATAACATTTGTTTATGTAATTGCTTTCACACGCAACTTAGGCAATTAGAGGTAACACTCTTTAGCAACAAGTCATTTCAAGCACAAGAGCTCTTGATTTCAGATTTAAAGCTATAGCAGAAAAAGCACACATCTATAATCAAAGTCCAGTCTCAGTATAGTTCAATACTCTAGAAGTGTTACAGTTACTTTGACTAGAAAAAAAAGGCTTCCCTTTAAGAGCAATGCTAAAATTCAGTATTCAAGTATCTTAAAGGATAGCCTTCCTTAACAGATTTTAAGGTAACGCTGCCTTAAAGGTACATAAGAAAAATTAACTAGATTGACTATACTTACAGCATTGGTAGACAAGGCAACAAAATGCTTGGCCACAGCTGAAAGCTTAATAAAAATAAACACATGATTAGATCTAGAATGTTAACTATTTTAATTTCTGGTTATAAAGCAGATGTGCTGCCATTTAAACGAAACACCGTTGACTATCATCAGTTGTTATTAATTTGAAATAATCAGTGTGGGATTTGGCAGCATACCCAAAAAGAACATCCTGATGATATTCCCATCAAGCCCTGCAGCAGCATTCCCTCCAGAGAGGGGCACACCCTCTCCTTCACAGTCTATTACCAGCCTGGACACCACCACGGCTCTGGAGCAGATGGAGCTCAATGTACACCCACTGCCCTTCCAGCCAGAGGCAAAATACCAAGACAACTGGATTACTGATAAACATCCAGCTCTAGATTCAGACTTCAGTTTTTCAGAAGGCTTTCTGGTAAACAAAGATGAATTGTCTGAACAGTAACGTAAGGACGAATTTCAAAGCCAAGCTTTCAAACTAAGTACAGCTGCCCTGACTGGAACAGGTTACAGACCCTCTTAATTACCTGAACAGGCAGTATTTGCTTTTTTCCTTTAAGAGTCAGAGAATGAGCCAAACACAAGGTTTCTATTCATAGCACAGCCATCTGCCATAGAAATGTCAGTGTGTTGTTCCAACCATAGTTTCATTTCTAGCTTTTAAAGATTTGGCAATAATTTGAAGGTAGTGCCACACACACTATTCTTGTATTTTCATTACCAGAAGTTCTACCAAATTATTGGTTAGCTCTAAGGCAAACACTACACTCTTATTACTTAACAGGCAAGATTTGGAGGAACAATGCATGAGAACACTTATAGTGAAAAAGTAGTGGGTTATCACTTTGATTGGACAAAACAGTCTGTCATTACCAAAGGTACATCATTTGCTAAGCTTGTTTGGGCAGTTACTGGCTCTGCTCCAAAGCACACAGAATGACCAGGAAATTGCACAACAAAAACTGCTGCATTCTGTTATTTAAGCTACACATCTCAGACTTACATCATTAGCAGCACGCAAGAACCACTCTTTGGCTGTTTCTGCATTGGTGATGGTTTCCTGTGTGGTGAAAGTCTGCACAGTGGAAAACAAGCAAATAAATAAAACAATGTTCTTAAAATGGAAACAACTTCAGGTTACTAAAGCATCACATGTTCAGATAATCAGAGCACAGTGATTCTAGATGTTCATAATACACAGCTGCTGCCAGATTACAGAAAAAAGCAAGCTTACAAATCCAGTAAACACTAATATTGCTAGATTTACCCACTTAGTTTCAAACTAGCATGCATCTGAAATTGGAATAATTATCCTCCATCTCCTGCCTTCCCACTCCCCAAATTGTTCTGCAAAACCTTAAGACTAAAGTCTTCTACTTTAGTCTTTTACTAAAAAATTAAAGTTTTACTGTTCAACTAAAAACAAACTAATTGAACATCTAAACAGGATAACCCAGCTAGACCGTCCTATTGTTCTTCAATTCCTACTTTTTCAAGGAAGAACATTAATTTCTGCCAAGACTCTTGTCATAATTTTTATTTTGCTGATTAGAGGAAAACATTTTCCTGCTTCATGAAGCGTGCACAGAAGTTCAGTCATGCAGTTTTGCAAGTATCTACAACCATTCTGATTTACTCAGCCATCAAAATTTAGCTCTAAGGATGAACACTAGACTCATCCTACTCTCATCCATCTCCAGAAATATTTCATTATGAAACATAAGCCTGTTGTGGAAAGGAAAAAAATGCCATTCATCCTCTTCCAAATATATCCAATTATCTAACGACAGTCTGGCAAACAAACTCTAGTGTTACTTTTTCAATTTGGCAGTTTTCTAAGCCTTTGAACCGTGATCCCTGGACTCAATTATTCCAAGTGACCATTAGCATTACTTTGTGCAGTTTCCTCATTACTCCATAAGCTGTTGCTCAGCTGCAGCAGGGCCAAGATAAGATAATGAGCACTGTGCAGAGAGCATGGCCAGCACAGCACACATGTTCATTTGTTGCAGATTGTCTCCAACAGCATTGTCTCTACTGTGTGCTTTACAAACGAAGGCAACCCAAGTTACATAACCATGAAGTCTGTCTGCAGCTCTTTCCTACTCAGACAGAAGCATTCCTCAAAGGGAGAGGGCTGCTGGCAATTATTGCTTACAGAGTAAGTTCTTAGCAAGGCAAGACTTAAAGGCAGCTATTGAGTATGAGTATGAAGTACCAGCAGACTATCTTTGCCTCTTTAAGTCAAGCAGCTTAGTATTTATAGTGCTCAAGGAACTCAGTATTTAAATTATTTAGGTGAAGGTATTTCATGACTACCCATAAAATGGAGATTCTTAAAGTACGCAATTCATTAATGCAAAAAACCAGAACACTTAACAAGTACACTGTACTTAAAATAAAGGATCAAAAGACTTTTAACACAGAATGACCAGCCAGAATTTCAAAGACATAACTACATTGGATCCTACACTCCACCTACAGAGAAGTGCAGGAAAACAAACTTTTGTGAAGAAGTTTTTTGCTAAAATTTGCATTGATTGACTGAGAAATAAACCCCAGACAACATGAAGTTGTTCATGTATCTTATTTAGGTTAAGTAATTCTCAGCACTTGACTTACAGATCCCCAAGTATTTCAGCTGCAACATAACCTTGTACTGCAAGTATAGAAAGAATCACAACAGACCTGTTCAGAAATAATCCATGCTGGAAGTCCCTGATCTAGATATTCCTGCAGACAGCCCTCTCTTCTGACTGAATTCTTTACCAGCAGAGCAAGCCACAGGCAGTGCTTTTATCAGACATACCTTTGATGCAATGATGAAGAGAGTAGTGTCTGGTTTGAGTTCAGCCAGCGTTTTGGCTATATGAGTACCGTCAATGTTGGATACAAACCAGACACGAGGGCCTCCCTTGGAATACGGTTTCAGGGCTTCAGTTACCATCAGAGGGCCCTGGACAGAAGTCACAATTAGATTTTATCCTCACTGTAAGCATGTACACAAAGACGGGCAGGGTGTATAGAAGTCAGGGACTTACCAAGTCAGAGCCACCAATCCCAATATTGACCACATCAGTGATTGCCTTTCCAGTGTAGCCTTTCCATTCACCACTACGGACTCTCTGTGGGGGGAAAAAAAAAAAGAAAAAAGTAATAACTATTTTACTTACACTAAAGCTACTGATGCTAACCCTGGAAACAGGCTTTGTTTTCAGGTATTGTTGTAGAAAGTTGCCAAAAACAGCTTTCAAGCCTCTAGAACTTAAGGCCTACACACAGAGCTACCTTCTTAGCTAGCCACTGCATTATGCCTTAAGATAGAAGTAAAAAAACACTGCAACATCAAACACTTAATGAAGTTAAAAGTCTCCCCCCTTCTGTGTGAACTGCTGTAGCATTTACAGTGTTTGTTAGGGCAAGAGACATCTATCCAAAAATGAAAAAAATCTTGGCCATTAAACTATGTGCAACAAATATTTGAACCTGAAGCAGTTTTTAAGTGTCTTTAATTAGAAAGAGCTTCACTAACTAAACTGGAAGACAGTATGAATAAAGCTACAGAGATGAGAGATTTATTGGCAAACCAAACATTCTGAAAGCTTTTCTTTTGCAAGTATGCTTTGCAATTAGGATTTCTAGGCTGAACATTAACAGCACATGGTACAATCTGTTCCAATCACAAAAGTAATCTTTCTGGTATCATGAATACTTTCAAGTGCATTCCCCAATTCTAAAGCGGCTTTTCTACATAGCACTCAGTTATGTTGATACTTGCTCTCCTTCACTACAGATGTTTAAGCTTTTCATTTTTCCAAACAGAAAATCCATTTTTAGTAACAGCATTCTTGTACCCTCTAGATGATATTGCCAGAGTCTTAAAATCCTATCTGCTAAGTAAGTCAACTGATATCAGCATCTTTGTTAATATTTTCAAGAAACTGCTTAAGGTGATTTTTATTTTGCAGAGAAGATACATCTGCATGGAAAGCGATATTCACAGGTTCTGATAACCGAAACCACAGAGCAAGAGGATGGCACCAGTGCAAACTCTTGTTTTGCACTACCAAAACCTTCATCAGCTAGAAATTCTATGGTGGCAGACACCACAATTTCCATGGCCATTCAATTCTCACAGCATATGAGCAAAGTACCAAATTCACACCAATTGGTGTCAGTTATTGTGGTTTTGGAATTTTTCATTAAGAGCAAAACAGAATGCAAGGTCATTGTGCATAGGTTAGAAGTATGGGCTGGCAGTGAAACAGGGCACTATACCACTGGGTAAGACACAGAACACCACCCAAGAAGGTTCAGGTCCTCACAGCCTTGTTTAAAATGTATTAAAACTACCCAGGTGAGTATTCTGCAAACAGAATAGAATCAAAGTAATTTGACCTAAAAACAGAAGGTCCTTAAGAAACTATTTAAATAGAGCATAATCAAATTGCAATTGAGCTGGGAACTTCTACCTCTCTCTTGATTATACACAAATGTTAAGAGGCAGTTTCTACCTGACACAGCCAATTAGTTGAAAAATTAGCAAGAAATAAAGTAAGAAATAAAGTAATATTTGAATGGTACTTAATGATTTACAAGACTTCCAAAGTACACACAAGACTACTGCTGAAAGAGCAAAATCTAAGGAGCCCATTAAAGAAAAACTCAACTGGAAATAGGAAGAGAAAAGTGAATCAACAGAACCAGCTGCAAATCCATGCTTGAGCCAGAACTATTGTAAACCTCAAAGAAGGACATAATAATTCATGTGAACTAGCCTACAATCAATGCTTCACAATCCACATGTAAAAATCTGGCAGGGGATAGAATAAATATACAAAAAATATGCCATGGTGGTACTATACCTGACAGAAGTGTTTCATTTTGTCCAACACTTTGTTTACTTCTGGAACAACATCCTTCCCATCCACAAGGATTGGCGTATTGGAGCGATTTCTCAGAGCAATGTGAAGCACAGCTCGGTTCTGAAACAAGGGGAAAAAAAAAATCAAGATGAGGCTCTTTCCAAGCTACACTCCAGGGCCTCAGATGCCTCATCCAGAAGGCAGTACAACCATCAAGATTTAAAAATCCTTTAACTAGGATTAGTAGAGCAGTATTTTCAGTGTGTGTGCATACAACATCAGCAGCTACCTCAATCACACTCAACTTCACCGACTCAGTGCAGGGGGCTTACAGCAGCACAACATGCAAAGTAATAGTTTACTTGGGAAAAAGGGCTCAAAGTCCCTTTAAAAGCATTTAGAGATTGAGGTTCAGAATTCAGGAATATTCACTACAGTGATCTTTATTTTGGCATGCTTTAGGTATACAAGAATGAAAGTGTTTCTTATTGATGACAATACTAAAAAAATCAATTACAACAAGCAGCTGAAATTATTTCCTCAGGCATCTTCTCAATTATCCTGAGTAGTCCATTTCATACAGGAAGACACAAATAATTTTAACATTTGACAACAAAGGATACAATAGCCACATCCCTCTATCCACTGCCCACAATTAAATGTTGCCTGAACACTTGCACACCAAATATGTAGGTAGTAGTTGTGCTATAACGCAAAAAAATCTCTTAGCATGCACAATTTTATGTTATTTCTCCACAGTTATATGTAAGTCAAAGCCCTGAAATGTGGCCTGTAGTTCAGCTGTTTAAGAGCTTAACAGTTTTAATCCAGAAAGAAGGAATTAGTCAATACTAATGAACAAATTAAAAAATTAGTCTGCTCTACCTCATTGCTCCTTACTACAACAAGAGACACTGTGAGACAAAGACAACACAGATGACGTGAACTGCCAAGTTACGATTTAAATACCAAATGCTAATTCAAAAAATCACTGAGTTTGTGGTTACTGACTTGGAATACAAAAAACCTCTCTCACTTGCTATTTAAAGTATACCCACTCAAATTTGGGGTGAACAGAGACTTTTTTTGCAGCACTCAGCCATGGAATGGTATTTGGTAAGCACTGCCTGCTATCAGGCTTGAAGGATGCTTTCTCTAATCAAGAGCAGTCATACTTGACTTGATCTCTATGGTTAAGCAGAAGTATTCTCTAAACATCATGCAGGCACTGTCCCCAGGATGAGTGGTCAGGTGAGTTACCTTGTAATGCTCTTTGTACCGTATCAAGCTCCAAGTTATAACTCATCTGGGACAAACACCTGGCAGTGACACACATGGGTGCCTCCACATAAGCACACACCATGCAGCCAATGCCTGCAGCACCAAATACAGACAAGTCTGTAAAATACTTCAGGCAAATATCCAAAGAATGTTCTAACGCAGATCAAGAGTAGTGGACAAGTCAGCTCTTGCCATGAAGAAGCTCCCCTTATGTCTTACTGTTTTGGGTTTATTCATGCTCTTTGACAGCATCCTGCTTAACATCTGACAATTTCACATTGTCCACATGCTCCTATTCCAGAGCCAAACCAACATGACTTGATATTCTACACAAACAGAAAAATTAGGCAAACCCCTACTAAGTGAACTTCTGAATTGGAAAGAAGTGACTGAGCAATAGCCTGATAAGAAAATAGGTGTTTCTAGACTTACAAGATACATGAAGTGATATCAAGATAGTAAGAAATGAGGGAGCTAACTGCAGAAACCAAACACATCAGTTTGATATGGTGTTTAGGTGCTTTCTGTGAAAACTGCACTCTTCTGAGACTTCAACTGCTACACCTGCTCTCAATACACAATGAAGAACAACTCCATAATATACAGTCAGAGATGGGCTAACCCTGTAATAATTTCTGTTACATGAGGCTAGTGAAAGGCAGTACCAGACAAAACAACCCTCCAGACAGATTTAACACTCCTCACCCTCTTTCCATGCTTTCTTTTTTTTTCCAGTAGCTACATCTGCAAATTGAATGCATTAATACAGAAGGAACAGGAACCATTTTTCCAGTGAAACTGTATCTGTTTCTGTATGTGCCTTTTTACAAACATGAATCACTCACAAACAATATAATGTTCAACTGCTGAGTTACTTTAAGCAAACAGTTTGTGCAATAGCTAAATCAGTCAATAGCCAAGTCAAAGGAAATACTGGTTTCTCTGAATTTGCCTCAAACATACTAAGTAGCCTTAATTTTCAATGCAGATTAATTAAACCCACTGTACTGTTGAGTTCCCAGTTTTCATCCTATTTTTAATATCAGAAAAAGTACAGTTGGTTTTCTATATGTTTTAGTAAAGACTTAACCATAACTACAACCTTCACATCTACAAAAAGAGGGAAGTACTCATCCTCTTACTGAAATACATGGCCAATTTCCCAAGACTGTTTATAGTCTTGACTGTTAAATGTACCCAAAGACACGCAGCATCTCAGTCCAAAGCAGGTCTTACACAATCCTCCCTCACACCCTTTAGGCAGTTTACTAAAGCTTTACGAACACTAACGCTAGGCAAAAGCATATAAGGGATACTGGAATACAGCACTCTGCTCCATGCCCTTTGCAAGGTCTAACTCATCTTCCTCTCCACAAAAAAGGGAGGAAAAGAAAAAAATGCCACCAAAATCTCTAAAATAAGATGTACTGAAGGAAGGTGGTTTTTTTAGTAAGAGCTGTCAAACTTTCTCTTGAAGTAGTGCAGCAAACATCACAATCACTCAGGATTTCAAAGGAGTATTTAAAATAAGTTTTTTCCAGACTTTGCTTACACAGATGCATAAATATCCATAATACACAGGCACAACTAGAGTGGAAAGAACTATGGACAGAAACAGCCTTACCTCAGTGAAGTTGATCTTCTCTCCACTAAACATGCGCTCTCTGGCACTTTCCACACCCCTTGACTTTGCCTGAGAAAGGTAAATATAGATTACCCTTAAAACAGTGGAAATGAACATGCATTACAAAGGTCCAGCTACATTAAGGAGTATGAACTTTTAACACAAGACAGGGAAACAAAGATTGCGATAGATTAAAAGACTCAATAGACTCTAGGTTAAAAAAAATAAGCTCCTTTTTAAAGCAAGTATTTTTATGCAGATATGCATTGAAAAATGGCTTTGTAACTTGGAGCTAATGACAATGCAAGAATTTGAATCCTGCCAAGATTTGTAAACAGTTGCCTTTTAATTTATATATTAGCTAATGTTTATAAACAGTGCTAGAATAGTGAGTTACAGGTAAAAGTTATTTTGTTTATTAAGGCAAAATTTTAAACAGTTACCAGTTCCATCAGCATTTTCATCACTTCTTCTGTAACAAGGTTCTTGGAGTAATCCAGTAATATATCCCCATGGTCAGTATTCAGGGTCAAGCTGTCAAAACCAACAGGTTGTTTAATTGCACATTCCTGAGGGGTAACTGTTTTGAGCAAGACAATGGTAACTCTGCTATAGATTACAAAATAATGGGAATCCTAATTAGAGTAAGTTAGTAAAGAAGATGTGAGTGACCAATTTGCCCAACAGGTTTCATAAAATGACTGCTGGTTTTTTTGAAAACCAGGTTTTTCAACAATCTGAATTACAGTGTCCACTTTCTGCTTGTGAAAACCTAAATACAATGAAGTATATTTGATGCATAGTTGGACAATCGCATACTGTTTCCACTGAGCCACCAGCATTCTCTAGCAATAATCAGCTTTTCCTAATGTATTATTAGTAAAGAGCTTGTCACATTCTTCTGCTGCCGGAAAATTAAACTGTCTTCCTACAGGTCCTGTATTCCTCCAAACATAGTCTTGAACAAGTCTAATTTAAAAATCTATACAACATCATGAATAGAAACATTGTCAATTATCATGCAGAATTAAAACCTATTTGTGCATGGTTTAGTCTCACAGTCCTCATCGAGTCAGAGGAGGTCTCCAGACTACTTAACAAATGATCTGCAAGCTACAGCCTAACCCTGCAGAATATAAGCACTTGTACGTTCACATCTGAGAAAAAACACAGAAATGGTAGCCCAGCAGAAACCAAGTGAGCCCATGTGTATTTACTATCCTTGTATCTATGTGATAGGTTCTGTAGTTCCTCTAGTCCTTTACAATATTGATTTTTTACCAATTTCTTCTTCGCAATCATTTCCAACCAAATCTATACAATTACTCTAACTGAAGAGTTGAAGTCAGCCTTTGATAAAAGCACATCTTACTCTCCCTGTTGCTTAACACACACACCCCCACAGGAAGTTACAGCCACCTAAATTCTCAGTGTTTCTGCCTTGTTCATTGTCTCCCCTGCTCTTTCTTTCTGAATATTTGAGCACAGAAATGCTCTGTTATTTTAGCCACCACATATACCAGAAACTTCCCAGGGACACATCACGGCTCAATTGTTATTCATACATAACATGACAGAGCAGGCAAGATTCTTCAAAGGTGGAATAGAGCTGAACTTGCAGTAACAATAATAACCAGCAAGGCCTTAACATTTCAGTGGTTTCACTTACTGTTAACTTCATCAACTGTTCGTTAACAGTAACATCTTTTTTATAGTCCTAAAGTATAAAAATAAGTAAGGAAAGGAAGGTGTGTTCAAGCACAGTCTTAAAAACATGTTTCTTTAATAAGTGAGAACACAGACAAGCAAGGAAAAGTAGTATCAGGGCTGTTAACCACCCTTCTCTTCAGCAGGCTGCCAACAATAATACTGAAACCCTCACCACCCAGCACCAGGATCCCTGGAATATGGCTAACTAATGGAAGGACTGATTCGGCTCATCTACCACAACTGTTACTCATAGATACAGCACAGAAGAAAATAAGAACAAGTCTTAGATATTTGATGCAATTTATTTACAGACATTTGACTGGTATACAATTCACCAACGATACAGCAAGACCATTAGCGTTCTAACACTTCTCCAGTTTAGAGAAGAAGTTCTTTCAGTTTAGAACTCTTGAAATTCTCTTTCTACATTGAACTGCAGATGATAGCCACCACTAGTGTTCTACTCCACAAAGAAAAGGATTTCATGTTTACTTGACATGTCTTCCACCTACAACTCATTATTTTACATATATAAATGAAAATCAGTTTCACTAGACTGAGAAGACAAAATATCTCATGAAATTATGGCTGGATTCAAGATCATTTGAAGAAACTGCAGAAAGGTGCTAACCAAGACTTTTCAGGCAAAACTAAATCAAGTAATGGCTACCAGATTTAACTTCCCATACACACAAGGTGGAGCACACAGTGTACAATGTAATCCTGCGTTAAGCTCTTATAGCAAGAGATCCATCCACCCTTTATTTAAACAGAAACTCTGCAGTTGAGCTGTGTTCTGCCCAAGTACCCACTCTGCAATGCAGCAGTACTGCTCGGGGGGGACAAGAGCCTTGTCACGTAAGCCACAGCCACTTCTAAGTGATGCAGCCTTTAACCTGCAGCATCTCAACGATTTCATCTCCCATCACATTTTCCATTTACACTGGTGGCTCCTATCCTTGATAATGGACAAGCCAAGCAGCAGGAGAGTCATTCTAGCACTTTCTAGCTGCATCAGCACCTAGGTATTTCTTACCTGCTGAGTTTTACGATGGCTGCATCGTATCTGTTCCAACCCTCTCAAAACCAGCCGTTTCCAGCGAACAACCCGTGTTGATAAGAACTCCTGTTCCTACCAGCCCTTACCTTACCACCTTGGGTGGCAAAGAAGGCAAAGATCTTACAGGTGTGACTAAACTCCTAATCAGGAAAACAGGATACAAATTCTGAACTAGAAAAAGAAGGACAAAAGGAGGAAAGGATCTTCTGTATATATACACCTGATAGGATGCAATCAGTGAGTGCAAGGCTCTTACAATAATATTAAACAGATATTTGTGCCCAGATATAAAATATTCAGATTGAAAACTATTCACACGAGTCTGAAACTCCTCTAGAACCAGTATCAGGAAGCATTTTCACTTGGGTAGTTTCCCTTTTCTTTCTAAAGGAAGGGAGCCAATGATTTTACAACAACATCCAGCAGAACTAAAAGACGTTCATAAATCTTCATTTCATTTGAGGGAAGTTGCAAACTACACAAACCTCCAGACTACTTAGGTTTCCAACAGATATTAACTACCATCCTCCTGCTGATCTGGCTCAGAGTGGCCAGCACTGGTAAGAGCAGCAGTGAAACTGTCAGCCCTGCAATTGTACTTTGCTATGAGGAAGTTCTCCTAGACTAGAATGCGATGGCTTATCAGGAAACAGGACTGAAATACTTAAAAGAATGGATTAAGATAGATGAAGTAAACTTAAAGACACTTCAACTGTTTACTTATGGGCAGCACAAAAGGACATGAATTAGACGAGCTATTTGAAATAAACAGTCTCAGTAAATACCATTTCACCAAAAAAATACTGGAGATAAGGAAAATGAGAACTTGCAATGAGAACTAAGTCTAATAGTGAGGATCTAGCAGATTTGGTGAGATATTACTGATCAATTTCTTAACAATATAAGAGGCCCTGTTAAACAGACCAGGTGAAGGCAGTTCTCGAAAAATTTAGCATACTTTTTCCATCGATGATACTTCATCTCTCATATACTGATATGCAGGACTTCATATACAACCTTTAATTACAAGGTAAGAATTTTCTAATGAGCTCAAAAGGGGGAAAAATCTCTTTACACAGCACAGTAATGAAAAGCTTGAGGCACGCAACAAGTCTTATCACAACACTCTAGAATGGAAGGTGAGTTTATCTCTACTACTCAGGCTCACTTTAAAACTCAAATCTGTGATGCATCTCGTAGTACTAGAGTTTTCCGACTGCTGCTGTAGTACAACAACGTAACCACACACGTGCCTTTTCACTTTACAAGATGAAGGCGCTGAACGTTATCACGATGCTTCCACCTGTTACTTCCTTCTTCTATGCGCTGTAAAGCACTTTCTGTGGCAACGAGTGCGCAAACCTCCTCACCACCTCCGCCGCCGGGCAGGGTCGTACGGGCGGAGGGGGCTCACGGGGATGCGCGACCCCTCGCGATTCTATCGCGGAGCTTATCATGACTAAGCATGGGCTGCGAGTGCCGCCCCACAGTGCGGCTGTGCGAGCGCAGCGGGCGCTGTGCTGCCCGGCACGTACCCTGCTGCAAGGATGAGTCAAGGGCAGGCGGCCCGGCCGCCCCTCGGGGGCTGCGAGGAGCTCCCCCCGCCCCCGGCCCGGCCCCTCGGCGGCGCTGCCGGCGCATGTGCCCGGG